>OZ035874.1:89129520-89569520 GCA_964034865.1 Eristalis intricaria
AACTCTCTAAAAGCTTTTCAAACTTGGCCGTACGGAGTCGGTAAAACTGTAGGTCCCTTCCACTCGTGAGAGAACAATAGCACACACCACCAGTGGTTCTTGTAGAAGCTAGGCCGTGCTCCTCTACAGGCTGTTGCGCCACCGATATTAATATTATTATATTTTCAAATCTTTACAAACGCTGACTGTTGATTAATGAGTATACAAAGTGTCTATTTCATGTTTTTGTTGAACATCGAGTGTCAGTCGTTAATGTCTTACCAGCTCAATAAGGGTTGACATTCATTTCCGTGTCCGGTTTAGAGAGGGGGCAGTTGTAAGGAGGTTGGAATAAACCAGTAGCAATATCTTCATGCCATGGCGAATTGTCCGTAAAGAAAGGTGTCCTTAAAGGGCGGTGTCCTTAAAGAGAGGATTCACTGCATTATAGAGGTTGCTACCACCTTAACATTTTTTGACAGCGTTTTCCCGGACGGAATGGAATGTACATGATTTCTTGAATAACTTCAAAACGTTCATAATTAACTGTGAAAAATACGATGAATTTCATCGTTGGACAAGGGGACTATTAGCTGTGAAATCTGATATCCCTCTAGTAGTTAATTTCTTGTCAGCAGAAAGGATTGATCGTGTCTCCCAGTTTTCTAATTTTCTTCCTGTGGTTATGTTTAGCTTTATTTAAAGCATCTCTTGTTGGTCATATTGTCGTTTATTATTTGTATTAAGCTGCAGTCTGGGATGAACTTGCATTTCGTTTCGACAACAACATTTCTCGAAGAGGTAAACAACTATCATAAGTGGAACTTTGGAAAAAAAAAAAACGCTTCAAACAGTAGCTTATGTAATATTTGATCGTTCGTTTACTGTGTAGAAAATTCAACACCGAAATCGAGTCGAGAACGTCCACTTTACTGCCTTGTGGTAGCATGATGGATGACAGCGTGGTGCCTTTGGGCGTACGAGTCGGTTTTACTCCGGAGGCGCACCAATGGATTTTTCACATTAAAGAAATTTCTTTAAAAGCTACACATTCTGATCGTAATGAAGTGAATCAATGGAGGCGGGTAGGTATGAATATTGGGTGCCCTGGCCGCGTCTCACTTAGACCAAGGTAGGACCAAGGTCCATTGTGTCCAATAGAGGAAGGACCGTGAAAATGAATGTTTGAGTGCGTGGAATCGAACTGTGAATCTTTACCGTGCTGCAATACCCCACAACCAGTACGAGACCACTATTGATTGAGGAATCATTCTTCATTCTTTAGAATTCAGTCTGTCTCAATTATAGTCTTTCTAAGAAACAGTCATGTGACATTCTATACAGTGGGTATGCTGTCTTCCAGGCTGTTATGTGATCATGCTAGATAAATTCCCGATTGACACTATCAAACGCCTTTTCAAACTCGATGAACAGCTAGTGAAGTCGTGATCGATACTCATCACACTACTCGATGTTGATCCTCCATTTTCGCACTGCAATAAATTGCCTTTTTAGGGAACTTGACGATCATTCCCTTCTTCCACTCGTCCGGAAAACTCTAAGCTTCCCAGTGTTCTCCCGACAAGTGGGAACAATAGCTCAACTGATGCTGTTGGCGCAGCTCGAAACAGCTTCGCAGGTATGCCATCAAGTCTTATCGCCTCATTATTTTTCAATGTTTTGATCGCGGTAACAATCTCTACCTTACTGGGGGTTTGATCGCGGTAACAATTTCTACCTTACTCGGGGTTATTGTGGGAGTTCGGGAATTTCTTTTAACGGACACTTCGGTCTGACCTGGGTGCATGTTGCTGGAGAAAACTTGGTTTCGAAACGAAGTGAAATGCTCCATCCATCTCAATTTTTGTTGGCCTACTCCAAGAATTTGGTCAACCTCCTAACTCGAGCTAAATTTGATATCCCGTGAACATTCGACTTAGATGGAAGCCACTGTAGATACACGTGTTAAACACTACATATCAGCAAAATATCCAATCTCCCTGTCAAGTATCCACTAATTCCATGACCGTAACGACAGCCCCAACACTGTCATCACTACCTTTAAAATCACACCGAATTTTATAGCCCGTAGAGGAAGTGCCCTAGATTTTAATTAATCTCACGTGACCATGATGGCTTGAGTTTCCATAAAAGACTCACAAAACTGCTCATGGCCCTGGACAGGAAATGTGTCAAAAATTAATCACAATCGGACGGCTGTTGGCACCTCCCAGAATAAATTGAATTGTCATGCCGATGTCAATCTGGGGTGCAGGCCTTGTGCCCCCTCGCATTTTCGCGTTCTGGTCCAATAAGCCCACAGCGCAATCGCAGATAAAGCACGCCCATCCGAGTCTAATTTCCTAAGCACCAGCTGTCAACATGACACATGTGCATGTGTTTCACATTTGAATTAACAAACAACACATTTAACTTGCCGTAATTGGTTCGCTGCTGATGGACTGTTGCTGCGTGACTACCAGCTAATTATGCTCGAAATGAAAACATCTGCCATCGACTCGGCTGTGATGTAAGAATCGGCACCCTTGTTCGACGGGTTCGCCAACATTACCGTGCATCGCAAAAAAATAAATTCGCAAGCCACGCACAGATGTTGCCGGCGCGTATGACATAAGAACGGAAAAGGGAAGTCAACTCGTTATGGTCAGCCCTGTCATCGACAGAGGTCGCCAGATGACACGTAATTTGTCCGTGAAATCTCCAAACGACCATCTTGGGAATAATCCACTCGAACTTACCTTTCAGGGAGGCAAGCTCATTTGCGTTGGGCCCGTTCCAATCCGGATCATTAGGAGGCCTTGTCAGGGATTGCCTTAACGCCGGCGGACGCGGCCGCTGAGTCACGGGGAATTAACATGAATTGCATTCGTCACATCGTCTGTGGCTGGGTGGGCGGGGGGGATGGTATGATTATGGGAATTTCTAATTTATGCGGAACTCACGAACCGCCGCCGAGTTATTCTAATGAATATGTAATTAAGCGGGATTTTGAATTTCAACAAAAATCTAGTTCTCCAGAGAATTTGGTTATCTGAAATTATTCGACGTTCACAGCTGTGAGTGTTCCCACAAGTGAGACGGCTTTTATGAGGTGCGGTTGCGACACCGACGAGGTCGGCTGTGTTAAGTAAGACATCCCCACAGACTCACTCGGGGGATATTGAACCGTCTCTGTGGTTTTGGTTGGGACTTGTTTGGCTCTCGCGCAAATTGATGCGAATTAAGATCACGAGGAGGGGCCGGCATTGGATCGGTGGAAGGCAATTATAAATTGTTTGGTTCTGGAAGATCTTCAAGAATTACGGTTTCTTTGAAGTTTGTCGTTGACTTGTGGAAGATGGAAATTGCCTTGAGATCAATTTCTTGGTGAAGAGTTAATCTTAGGGGATTCCTTGAGTAATACATGAAAATATTGTGGGACTTGTTAAGTACACTAGGTTAAATGGTATAAAAGTGCTGTGTATGAAATGTTAATGTTTTCATTGGGATTTTTGAGTATCGAGTTTATGAGTAGGCAAAAGTGGAACGTAAACAAATGTCAGGATCTATTAAATATTGATTTTTGTGGAACTATTTTCTCCAATTTTGTAATATGTCTAGTAAGTACAGTGAAACTTCTCTATAGCGGACACCCGCGGGACCAACAGGATTGTGCGTTGTGTAGAGTCCTTTGTAGTCCTGTAGTGTCATTTCTGAAGGGATTACATGATGAGAATGGATGAATTAGAAGGGGAATCTGTACTGAAACTACTCAACTTGATACGGAGGCACGGAGACAGGATTGCTATTCTCCTGTAAGCAAAAAGGTCAAAGATTTGAATCGGATGAGCTCACCACTAGTTCTCAGTCTCGAACGTTTCAAAGCACATCCGCCGGTTTCCATTCTCGTCTGTCCAATAGTCTCATGGACAGTGATGAAGAGGAGGATAGTTCCGAGACTGATTCTGCTGCGGGTAACAAACTTTTGGTTTGGAGAGCGCTGAGTGGAAAGAAGATCCCCTTGAAATTAAGTACAAAGTTCCAGGTTTTGAAACCAATCATGCGACGATTTTTGTCGGCTACACCAGGGTCTGTTCCAAGCGAGCTTTCGAAAAAGACTCGCGTATGCGTTCTGGAACCACAAAATTTTCATAAAGCGTCAAAATTCTTATTACTCAAAAATCCATTAATATGGAATTTATAAAGTCTCAATACCTTAAACAATGTCGGAGTATTTTACGTCGAACGTTTCAGCCACATGATCCTGGTCCCTCCTCAAATGCCTCTCCACCTAGCAATGTCTTGTGCTGGTTGCTTCCAGTCAAGCACGTTCAGGTGTCCTTTTTTAGTTGTGTGCGCCACCGGACGGGTGTTCTTTCTTTACCGCGTTGTCTCTCGAGTGGAAGACTTTCTCGGCCAGAACATTGGTCCATTCGCTCCAAATCTGATGTGAATGGTGAAAATTGATAGGCATTTCAGCTTTGCATATGCCTTAAGACATCTGTGACAGAGACTATAATAATATAATATGGGTGGCGCTACAGCCTGTAGAGGGCCAAGCTTCTCAGCAACCACTCCTGTTGTGCGTGCTATTGTTCTTTCACGAGTGGAAGGGACCTACAGTTTAATGCCGACTCCGAACGGCGAAGTTGAGTCGCTTTTTCTAGACAGGAATACTCTTTGAGCATTGTCAGTGACTCGAAAGAGGTGGAGCCGTGAAATATGAAAGGTGGTAAATTCGGGTATCGAACCTGGCACTACGCCACGGCGACCCACCCACTGTGCCAGACACAGTCTCTTTAATATTTGCATTTTAGTGTTGTCTACAGCCTCTGCACTCCGGCCCTAGCTTCTAGTGCAACCTTGCCAGTAGTCGACCATAAACTGCTCATAATATACAGTACGACAAGCTCCTAAAAAACACTCCACTCTGCAGTCAGTTTTTACGATTTGAGAATGTTGAAAGACCCAGATAGTGCACACCCTAAACTAAACATAGGAAGGTTCGGTTGGACCTTTGTGATTCAAATAGAAACTTCAAATCCGGGCAAATTTGTTGAGATGCTAATATAGACCTTTGAAATACAAATTTACACAAATCACAGTCCCCTCTCCTTCCCCTAACCGGAAAACCCAAATAATCACTACCGCTGGTGAAAATATCTTAACAGCATCTCTGCGCAGATAAGTGTCTATTCAAATCCAAACACTTCGAGTAGCACTCAACAGAGATGAACACTTGAATGTGATACCCTCTTGGCAATTTCGGGGAGAATGTCAAGTGCTGACCCACCGACATTCCTTTTGGGACAGCCTTCGATTGTGTTGCTCAATGACATCACGTTCGTGGCCATTTCTGCCTGCAACAAGATGCTGCGCGCACTCATTACGTCACTCGGTATGCATGCAGCATATCCCCGGCATCGGCAACAACCGATGATAATAATCAGTCCTCTTGAAGGCTCACGTCCACTCGAATTAGCATTCCATCCACACATCAGCCAACCGCAAACTCATCCCGCTGTCATCGGACGAGCGTTGCTGTGCGAAAACAAGGAAGATGTCACTTGCAGGAATTCACAGGCAACTCTTTGACCACAGAAGACCAATGCACGGCTGGCTGGGCTGAGTGGATGACATCATTAAAACACATGAAACACAATTTCCCTATTAGCAGCGCGAGGCGAGCAAATGAAGGAAAATAATTCAGAGGCGCATTAAGCTGCTCACTGCCCGTGGTGGTCAGTCCAGAGTCCGCGTCGAACGCCTGTCGCTGACAAAGATAGACGCACGCAGTCTTGCAAGTCACCATTGTACTCGTAGCCGAACAATAGATCATTGTATCTGATGTCTGTTCACTGTGGTCACTGGATCGAGGGTGTGGACTGTGGAGTGCAAAGTACAAAAAAATCGCCCGACGCCCCCAGTCGCGCTACGTGAGCAATAAGCATCCAAAGTCAAGACACAAACGCGTTTGCACAGTAATTTCGCGAAGAGGAAAAACTGCGCCACCGCAGGAGAGCGAATGGCCCCCATGGGTCGGCCGACCGAGCGAACTCGCAAGTATCTCGGGATTTGTTAGATAAATTGCGGTGATAAACAATTTTGAAATTGACGTGTTTCAGCGGGGCTTATGAGGTCATTCGAAAGGGTTCGCCCCGCTGGCTCTTTGGTTCTTGTTTTATGAATAAATTCGGATTTGGGGGGGATTTGAATTTTATTCGATCGTAAAAGCGCTTAATCACGGTCGAGGCATCTGGATAAATGTAGAACTTTTTATTCGAGTCTCTGCTTTGCCTCGAATCAGTTCGTGATTCGCAGAGATTGGGTGTCATCGATGGCGAATTGGTGTTTTGATTGGATTTTCAAGGAATTACACATCTAAACGCGATCACGAAGTGACCATTTAGAAAAGAATACCACAATTAGGCTGGAGTGCTAGTCGCGTGGAGCTATAATTAGCTGTCACGGTTGGGATGTACAAAATTAAAATAAATTATCTTTCGCCTTACAACTGCCCCTCGTTTGGAATGGGATTTTCTGCTGTAAAGTTATAGCGAATATTCTCGTTAATAGGTCTCTTTAGAACGCAGTTTTGAGATCGTTTGTAAATGATTTATCTGACATCGATCGATTGGAATCTGGGCTAAGTGAGTCAGTCTACACAAATTGGAGCAACCATCTGTCGGTTACAATCATTTGTCTTCCCATGTGCCACATATACTACAGGAATTACAGGAGTAGTTGACTTGGAGAAGTTAAGTTAAATGCCGATGATGCATGCTTTTGCTACGAATGATCTTTTTTTTTTTGAATGTTGTCAGCCATCTTCGGAATCATATTAATGTCGGAACTTGATCTATAATTTATGGAATTTGAAAGAATTAATGGAGAAGCTTCAATTTGACAGAAGCTGCCAATTTTAAATCACATTGATTGTGAAAATAGGAGAAGGTATAAAAGCTTTGCCGGCAACTATGAGGACTGTCGGTACTTGGAACAAGATACCCTCGGTCCAGAAAAATAAGACCGAGTTTCAAAATAAAGATAAATGACGCTCAATTTTCAAGTTCGAACGTTTTTGCTTTCGAATGTCAATTAAATCCGAACTTCCTTTCGAAATAGCACGGACTTTCAAAAATAAGGCAAAATATTAAATCCTATTGCTGACAGATCGGTCATGTGTTAGACTTATCTCAAAGCGCCACGCTATCACAAATGTCAGCCAGGTGCTTATACCCAAGGAGGTGTTACAATAGACGACTTGTCGTTATATAAAACTCGGCTTAAATTCACTTGGTGTTATTGAAACTTTTCCTTACAGCTCTGCAGTGTCTTGTGCGAGGCTATTCTTGTGCTGGACAAACTGGCACGTATGTATTAGTTTCATTCAGTTAGTAAATTCCTTGGAGTCTAGGTTCATAATGCACGTCCTCGCGTCTTTCGACCCACTGAAAATGCTGAGAGACTACACCAGACATGGAAAACCATCTCAAACTTCGGCTTACAAAATCATGGGTCCACTTCGGACTGTAGCGCAGCCTATATAACATAAAATTATTGCGAATATGAATGAGATGTAAGTCAGGCAGGATGGCAAACGTCTTATCGTCTTATTAAGAAACCAATTCCATGAACGTATGAATTTAACTCAAAAGAAAGAAATTTGATAAAATTCCAAGTGATTTTCTTTTTGCACGGTTTTGTATACAAAAAGTTTCTTGGTTTTCTCATACGAACTCTAAATTTTTAAATAATGTAGACAGCAAAAAGACGAGGTCAAAACAGAATGAATAAAATTCTAAGAACCATTTTGCAATGTAAGAGCGGCCGCTGATCTCTTTAAAAGTACCTCTTTAAAATTGTCATCGCCAAGCATGCGGCGAATTATTCATTTAAACTAGTACTCATATTCATTCGATGTCAGGAGCACGAACGAAAAGGTCGCAAAATAAAATACTAATAATTTAAAAATCATAAAACTGAGGTTAATTTCTAGTGCTTACAATAAGCTAAATGAAGATAGGACAGTTTGACTCATCAAATTTCGTCTAAATATCGAAAGGGGTACTCCTCTTCTTGCTAAACCAACGACCCATGAAAACTTGATGGAATATCCCTTTTCTTTTGCCTTGAGACAGCTTCTTTGTATTCGTCACTTTACGTTCTCTTTATTGAGGAACTCGTGGGATAGTCGATGCTATCCCACAGAACTCTCCCTACTTCCGTGAGTTGTGTTCCATTTTAATCTATTTCAGGAAATTTTAAAACCATATGTTTTACATAATTTGGTGGAAATCCGGATTTTAATTCGTGATTCATTTTAAATTGTGAATGCAAACTTTTTACATTACTGTGGGACTCTCCCCAGTCCAAAAACTCACCCAAATATCGATCTTTTGCGTTGAAGTGGTGACAAGTCTCCACACTTACCTATGTATGGTTAAAACGTCACAATATATTATTTTTGCTCATCAAAAATTTTGTTTTTAGTACAGTAAAGCATCACACACAATTAATACCGTTAATAAGCACATAAAGCTTTTAAAATCACACAAACAAGTCCGAACCGTCAGACTACGAAAATACGACTGAAAGAAGTATTTATTTATTTACGCTTAGAGTACTGGTTACATACTTTGAAAACGTTATTTGTGCAACGTTGATTTAAAAACATTGCGTATAATCTAATAATTTATGAAATTAACTGTGCGTCTAACAATGGCACACTATGGTAATAAACCCACTTCATCCACTACTCATTTTTCGTTATTTGCTGTCCTGCGACGTTCTGATTAACATACCTCAATCAGGTGTACGCAGTTCTAATTCTTACCACTTTTATCTTATCAGAAGGCGGCCAATTTTTCCTTAGCATGTTGGTAGCATAATGTATGATGGATAAAAGGGAATCTAATACTACTACTGAAAATAACAATGGCAACCCTAGACATAACCTACTCAGATTTTCATGATGAAACCTAGAGCCTATTTCACAGATCATACATCACATACACTTCATACAACATAAAAAACTGCCATACATCATACATATCATACAATTTTCTGTTTCTCGGATTCCACTGGAACTGTTGTATGATATCTGCTTTGTTGTATGAAGTGTATAATTTTGACGTTAAATTTTGAGTGACAAATTTTATTGAAAACTAAATAGTGTCCTGAATGAAACCCAGATACCGTAGAAGTGGATGGCAAACACACAAAAAACGAATTAACGGAGTTCTCTAGTAATGAAGAGAGATACCATTCAACTCTGTTACCAAATAGTAGGTGTATTTTAATAAAAATTTCTTGAAGAATTGGCATTCCTTACTCCGACATGTCTAATTGAAAAAAAAAGAAAGATGGAGCAATCACTCATTATTCAAAAATCATAAGCCCAAAAATGCTTACTTTTGTGTATTTTCTCATTTGTAAACTCATTTTCGCAGTGCCCACAGCAGTTTGAAGTTCTGTATGAAATGTAGGATAAATTTGTAACAAAAACGTTGCATGATGTGTATGATATTTTTTTGTGAAACAGAATCATACAACATTCCCATATTTCCAGTGTAAACTTTATTGGACACATGTTGAATTTCAACGGCTCATACAACAAATCTGAGAAACAGAAATCATACAGCAGAAGTGTCAGAATCATACAATGTATGAGATGTATGTTCTGTGTCTCCTGAAATCATTTGTGTGAATCAAAATGTATTTTTCAATCACCGTGAAAAAAATCGCAGTTAATGATTTTCAACTCTACGAATCTATCAAATAATTCTTCAACTCAGAGGCTATTCAAATCAACGCAACAGAGGATACATCCATTCAAGGTGCCATAAATAAGTATGAAAATACCTCAACTCACAAAGAGGCATCTTATAATGATGGTGCTACCTGAAGAGGCTCGTTGATTCCTAGGTACACCTCGGATTGCATTGCCTCAAAGTGAAGTGAAAGACTTTGACATAGTCGAGGATTTCGCCTACAGCATTAAGAAGTGACGAAAAGTTGGTCCTAGATGCGGTCTAATTCGCGTTAATAACTAGTGACTACTAGCAAAAGCACTTGGTGTTTCACCTTTATTGACGCTCAGTTGCATCAAATCATTTATTTTAAAAAAACATAAACCTTCACTTACAGAATATCTTCTCTGAGATAATTTGTGGACAGACTAAAATACCAGCAGCCTGATTGAATCTGTGCTGTGCTCTCACTTTTCTCTTATCCAACAGCGCAGTAACGTATGACCTTGGACCCCACTTCTAGCCGGCGCAATGTGAAATGTACTCGTCTGCCAATTAGTGTTGATTGGTCTCTCTGCATATCCCACACGAGATCTCAAACAGAAGCAATTCAATTTAGTTATTGGATTATCTTATCTTCTGTGGCATAAATTCATCGATACGACAGTTATATTGGAAGTCCGTAATTAACTTGTTTTAATGCACACCAGTTTTGATATACATTTCAATTATTTTTTAGTGCGCTCATTTCGTGTCTATAGATGGTTATTTGCGGGGGTGGAAAGCTTATTCTCGAAATTGTTTTATTTGTTGACATCTGTATGAGAGAGATTGTCACTGAAAAATGAATCATAATTTTGGGAGTGTTTGGGCTCTCTCAATAAAACAACAGGCTTCTCTTGTATGACCGCATATCTGGAATAAAAAGAGCTTCTCTTACTTTTTCATACCCCACCTCCTAGCTGCTTGGCTATCACGATACCATGAATGATCTCCTCAATGTCCTCGACTGCCGAAAAGCCTTGGGTTCTCCTAGAAACAAGTGGAACTCCCCCCGCGTCGTCAAATATCGCATTTCCCCCTCCAACTTCTGCGCGCTTAGGGAAACTGTCTCGGCATGACTGATGTCATCTAAGGACCATCCATGCTCAAAATTTTCTTATCACATTCCATCTCGAAATTAATTTTTTTTCTCCTCCACTAACTTATTCAGCAACTGATGTCATACCGCGCATACACACGGCCAGCCCCCTTGTGGCGCGGGTGGCGGAATGTTATGAATTCACTGTCTAAACACGCAAAATACAATCGCGTACTCGCTTGGCGCAGGTTCATTGTTTAAATATAATTTGCATGCAAATTAAGATTAATGGTTGCTGGATGCTTGGTGTGCCCGCGAACAGCTTCAGGCAACTTGAAGAATTTTTGGAAAATATTCCCTGTTACTTGTCGTGCATTTGAATAAGACATCGGGTGATGCTCTTGGCGAGAAGGCAAACAACTTCTAAGGCAACAGAATCTGTGTAATTTACGTCACCTCAGTCAGGTGGTTCCAACTGAGATTCTTGACGTTCAATGGGGGTGAGAGAGAGAGAGAGAGTGCTTGAACGGATTAACAAATGCCTACGTTCAGCAGGTTTCAATTGTGGACCAAGGGTGGAAGTGGTGATTTTACATTCTAATGTAGCGCCCTTCATGAATGATGTAACGTGTCTCGTCTCATGGTCAATCTGTAAGTGACTGCGTAATTTAGTTAAGTCGGTTATCTTGCCTCCCGCATAAGTTCAAATTGCTTCTTTTAATCAGTTGCGTGGCGTCGAATTTACTACATTTACCTACGACCAGTCCTTGAAGTTGGCCTTGAGTTCATACCACTTCATAGTGTCAATCAGTAATGAAGTTTCGACTACTTCTACCTCTCTTGCCCCTTAACCTAACTTTGACAACTGTTTTTTATAACGTGTTCATAAACCAAATTGACCAATCAGAGGACGGCATTTACGTTATTTCATGAATAACCGTCAAAAGTTCATGAATATCCGTCAAAAAGGCACTCAAATTCGTCGATGGACTAGGGGGCAATCAGCTGTGTAGTCGGATATCTCTGTAATACTTCATTTCTGGTGTCAATGTGCCCTCCACTGAGAGTAAACGGACATGCTAAAATGTCAGCTGACTGCTTTTAACTTTTCAAGAAATGCAAACAGGAGCAAAGCAGGAGTCTGGAGCTTGTTGATATCCAGTCCATGAACCAACGCCTTCAACTTTTGAAAAACTTCCGGAGTCACTGGCTTTTAGTTCAATTCTTCGTCTTTAACTTGCCAAGAAGCGGATTTCTTTGATATCGCGGTCGATAGCTGTTTGCCAGGTTTCATGGCAAATAAACTCCGATTCAATGAAACCGTTTAAATACACACTTTCCACTGAATGGCGATGATGGCTGATGACATTAGCAGTCAATCCGCGTCTGAGGTGAGCTAATGGGGTATTTCGCTTGATGATTTAATTGGTTTGATGTGACATGCATAAGTGAGACCGTGTTAAATCGGAAAAGTGGCGGCGAATACCCATACTTTGGCTGTAATTCAATTTACACAGGTTCAGATGATTCGGAGATGAGACTTGCGAAAGTTTAATGAGACGCAGTGGGCACTGCTGCCACCACCGGTTCAATAATGATGCTCGGATGAATTTACTTTTCCTAGAAATGGTAGCAGCAGAATCACATTTCTCCGCTTTCTTGCGTTTCGTTACGAACCCTCGAGATTGCATTCGTGTGATATGGAAATATGTAAAACCCTCCGACTTAACTGAAAACAAACAAAAGCTGATCCGATGAAGCAGTCGATTCGCTTAAAGCTACCGAACTTATACCAATCCCGCTTATCCCTGGGACACAATACTGCCGTGCTGTAGATAACTTCACATTGCGGTGGCAGTGCGTTTTACCCATTTCACAATGCTGCGTTGCTACGTCGCATAGTGGGTTAACAGCAGAAAAAATGTCTTTGCAGAAAGTCCTCTGTAGCCTTCTTAGTGTGACGTCTGAGTACTCCTAGATAACCCAGGCTTATGATTTCAAAGCGTTTTTTAATATATCAAAACCAACAAAATACTTATTCAAGTTGCGAGCCATTTTTTTAACAAAAGCGTACATGTCTAGCCCAGGCTTCATAAAATAAATCTTTACATATCTATTGGTCTGTTCTTGATTCAAAATAAAAAAATATTAAAAAATCTCTTAAATATACCTTCGATAAGTAGCTTCAAACATAGGTGTTAAAAAAAAAAATCTGAGCACTCTTTGAGTTTCAAAAAAATCTACGCCAAGCTACGTACGACCTATTATGTGTGCTTCATACTTTCAAGTTGCAGCACGGAAAAAATTGCCTGCAAATTCTTGCAAACTTCGGAGTTATGTTAAATTTTTTTTTCGCTGTATCGGATTTAAAAAACACGGTTTTGTTACAAAAGTCACAATTTTTGGCTAATAATGGTTGGAATGAATGCAACTAGGACTCTATTTTTAGAAGAATATATAAATAAAGTAAATAAAAAAATATATAAAGAACAGATTAATGGATTGATGGATGAACGGAGCTCTGAGATATTCAATTTCTTAAGCTAGGATCTTAACAAAACACGTTTTTCCAGGGCGTGTGTTGTTAGAGCCTTTTAAGTGTAGCACTACGTTGAACTAATTTACAAAAATTGACAGTTGGGTTTTAATTACCAAGCTGTGACGAATACTTCTGCGAAGTAAATGTAACTTATAAACCCGTTGACCGATTTTAATGAAATTGAAAGCATGCTACAAGTGCCAAGAAATCTTTTCGTGGTTCGAAAAGGCGACATTTTTATATATTTTTGTTTCACTTAAGTTCACTCCGTTAATGAGTAATCCGTTTGACAAATGTAATCCGTTCACAAATGACATTTATTTCCGCGTTCCCATACAAAGTGAACAGACTGCACAATACAATGGTTCCAAGCCATTTACTGCGTCGTGCTACTTTTTGCCTCTTATAAGAAAAATGAGATCGGTGAGAGCAACGTGATCTTACGTAAGTGAAGCACTCTCTCACCATTTTCAACATGCTGAATAGTTTTAGTAATTTTTGACACTTCGCTGCGTTATCCCGAAATTTGTATTAGGCGAAACAGTTTTGTCAACCACAAATGGAAAAACAGCTGATTTTGACATATTTATCTTCCAAAGCAGAGCAGTAACAAGCACAGAGCAGATCAACAACAAGTCGAAGCCCCAGTATTGTGAATAGGGCATTAAAGCTGGGTTGAAATATTAACTCAATTTATCAGCTTTTTTCCATTTCTCGAATGTCAGCTGACACAAACTCTCTGAATTTTCAAGAGTCTGAACCTCTAAAATCTATCGAAAATTTTTTTTTTTTCAAAACTGCCAGCTTTCGCCATACAAACCGAGAACCATATGACACCGAGTTGTAGTTCCCTTGAGTTCATCCGTCCATGAGCGGTTGTCGAACCGATCAGGCCTACAGAGTGAATTTCAGGTTATTTTGGTCATTTTGATGTTCATTTTCTCATTTTTTCTCTTTCCATTTTCCGGTGATCTCACTCTATTATTTCCTGTCAACAGGCAGCTTTTCTGGCGGCCAGTTGAGGGCGAGTGATATTTGTTTTGGCGGGCACTTATAAATTGAGAGCGATTGACTTGAAAATTGGGATCGATAACACTTAAAATGAAACTCAGGGAACGGCTTATTGAGGTTTCAGTAAAAGTTTATCCGAACCTCGCGGCTTGTGAGAATATTGCATAATGTTCGTTTTACATTTGACATTTTATTACGATTATGGCAGGTGGCAGAATTATGTGCATTGCCATTGAATTGCGTGTGTTGGACGACCACGGTATCAGCAACGTAACATTATGTTGCATCCTTTATTGCTAAGAGAGAATTCCAAGAAATATGTGCCTTTATGCGATGGGAATGTTGTGAATTGTGCATCATTCAGTAAACCGACAGGTCTTAAGTGGCAATAAAGGCAATGAATTTGGAGCTAATGACTGGGCCAGATTAGCGTGACTAACAAAGTCAAGACTGAGCCCCACAATGACTTCAGTCCTCCGCAAGTGCCTCAGGATCATATCATCTCTATCTCAAAAACAGTCTGATGACCACACCAAGAGTTCCTCTGTGATGTGATACCACTATAGACTACTTGCCTTTATGAAGCTGTCACAAAAAAGGATTTATTCAAAAAAGTCTGGCTAAATCTTGATAAGTCAAAAGGCAGAACATGCCACACTACAAAACAAATTTGACCGATACTTGGCCTAAAACTTTCTCAGATTAACCAAGCCAGCACTCAGGACATTCATCTGCGTAGTAAAGAGCACTCCCGCCTTTAGGGTGGGTCTCTGCAAAAGTTGCAGGGATTAAGAGGAGGAGAAGAATATCCGTGACCGTACTATGGTCATGCTGTGCCCTTACCGGTCGAAGGAAACTCTTTATGGGGCCTAGGTTAGGTTAGGTTAGGTAGGGGGTTTGCTAGTGTATTGACCAGCCCACTTAGACTATGTTGGTCCATTGTGATACCCACTGTCAGACTACTGCCACTGATTGACCACTCCAGTGATAGTGCCGTTAATTTGATCCCAATGGCAAATGGTGACTGAATCAGATTTAAAAACTAGATAAAAGCGTATTAACTTAGCTTTCACTGGGATTCGAACCGGTGACCCCGCAAACCAGGGGCGGGTACTCAACCAACTGCGCCTTCGAGTCTTTTATTATACTTCTTGGATAATAACAAGCACTAAATGATTTCACGAATATGTATCCGCGTGGTATCACATTGCGCCACTGCTTCTCGCAGCCAGGCACTTGTACATATCCATACCCCCATGAGCACCTTCCCTCAAGCACTTAGCCTAAGGTGGCAATATAAGGCAAAAAAGCACTTGTCAGCGACAACAATGAACGACTACAAAGAACTCCCCTTGTTACCTGCTGCTTCGGTTAACCCTGCAGTACTACGCTTTTTCCAAACCTTACTATGGCGTACAAGCGTACCACAAAACGAGGAAAAACAAATATTAGGCAAAATCCCAAAGGAAGTAACAAAACAGTAAAAGCTCCTATAATGGACAACTCTGTTAGACGGACAATCCCCTTGAGCGGGCAATTTCTGACGACCGTGGACTTTGAATTGTAGTTTCATTCATTCCCAAGGACAGACAACTCCCGTAGCCTGACAAAAGTGCTGCGAAAGTCGCTGTCCGCCATTAAGAGAGATTTCACTGTAATATTTTCTTATATATCACAAAAATAAAATAAAATTCATCATCATCTGCTGACACGCATGATCCACTAATGAGTCGCAGACACGATAGATCTCCAGGCAACTCGATCCTCCGCCATCAATTCTAACTCATCAGCAGTTATGCCCAAGCGTAACCACGCGAGTCTATGGACTTGGTCCAACCACCACATCCTGGGTCTGCCAAGTGGTGGAATCTGATTCAAGGCCCGCCTCGGAAGTCGTCATCGTGGGGACAATGTTTTGCATAATTTGGCAGGAATTGTCAAGGTTTTGTCCGATCCCTACTCTAGCTCGTATGTCTTTACACTACGCGCTGGACTTGAACAGGGCAGGAAGTCTCTTCAGCTAGCTGTCTCCAGTCGAGTTCGTCCTTGGTTCAGATCAATATCTCCTTTTGTACGGCAGTTTAAATGCATTGTCGCACTGAGTTGCGGGAAGACGCTTCCAGCAAGTGTCACATTGCCATATTTTTAGCCGGACGTAGATCCGTTTACCTGGTTGAGTTCTACATGCTCCAACATTATTAACTACAAACACCGACTTTCAGTATGCTACGGGAACAATTGCACAGATACTCTCGACGGTATTCAACAGAAACCATGTCTAATTGGCTTATTAGGTGAATACCGGGAAACAGTCAAACCCCTCAGTCTCACTCATAAAGTCCCACAGTCCAGCGATGATCTCCTGCACTTGTTGCGATGACCTTCTCCGTCGCAACAGACCTAATTAACCGGTCGACCTTGAAGCAACCCACTTGCTGCTCCCAGTTCCGTCGCAATAATTGTTGGAAAACAATTTCTCCGTCTCTCGCTCATCTCTGCTGTCACCGTTACTGGCGCAGCACATCACGGCACTTAATTAACTGCAATAAATCTGTCAACATGACCAAAAAGTACTGCTGCTCCATTTTGCGCAACGCAGGCACTCACTCAGGTCACAGGCCTGTCACTCCAGAGTCAATTAATCTAATTGATGGCCCCACCGCCAGCGCCTCAGCATTCACCTCACGTGTCTGGAACCCACGTCAGAGCGCCCAGTGATGGCACTTTTGCGAAAACAGATTCAAATTCGATAAACGCTCCCATAAAAGGCCCTCGCTAATCCACACCACTCCTTACTCAGTGCTCGGGCCGGGTTCATGGAAATTCCTAGGAAGTGCCGCGGTCGCACGAAGACGCCTCCCATGGCTGTGCTGAGAAATTGCTCTCCGGGGCAAATTAGAAATTCCAGATCGATGATTTGTTTTCCTCGGAACCACGTGCGCGGCGGGAGAAGAGCGACGAATGTCCAAATCGGGCTGCATAACGTTAGTGGGGTTCATTAATTGAGGTGAATCTCTCGAAGCCAGTTTTCACATACTGCGACGGTGGCGACGACGACGACGACTACGATGGCAACTGACTGGAGCGACGTTGTTGTCGCCGCCGTCGTCGTCATCACCATGTGAACTCTGGTCGACAGAGCGGTGCGGCGGCCCGGTCTCCGCAGAGCTACGAAATTAACGATTTCCTCGCATCCAACATCGCTGCACTGATACAGCGTCACAGCATCAGCGCCAGTCATGAAACAATCCAACGGTAGTGGACCGGGTTGCAGTTAGCAACCAGCAAGCTGGTCCACTTGACGAGGTTCATCTGCATAGCACCGTTTGCCGTGTGCGCGGTGTAATTAATCACGACTTTCGAGCGGGGAGCACGCAAAATTCAGTGAAACACGAAACCATAACTGGGACAGGTTAAGGCACATAATTGCTCCCAAATGGAGCACCAACCGCGTGTGTTTCACTCCTAATCCGATAATTTAATGATGTTGTCCGCCGGTAATCCCGACTTTCCTTCACCAAATGACTTTGACATTGACCGCTTTAAGGGGGGTTCACCACGAGCGTGAGTCTCCCCCAGCAGACCCAGAGATCCACAGATCCACAGATGAAATTATGTAGTATCGGTCAATTGACGCCCTCTCATGGCACTCCGCTGTCGACCGTTTGACCAACAGAAAGGCAATTTGTTGCGCCGGGGAATTATGGCAATCTGTTCGGTTGAGTGTGATTATTTTTATTACCCCGCAGAAATGATGTACTCGTCGTTGTGTGGCCGACGGAGGGGAAGTTGGCTCTGGGCTAATTGGAAACCAGTTTATCTCGCGCATGTATCAGCTCACGAGAGTCACGAAACACAAGTGAATCTTTGAATCCACACTCGAGTGGTGGATAGTGAGTTTCACTCGACGATCGTGGCGGGCAACTTTACCTCACTCCGGCCTGGAATGTTGATGGACAGGGTAGCTGGCATCATGTTGCTAGCGATTGTTTGTGCGAATGACAGTTGAATGTTGACAGGTGGTGGTGATAGGGTGATACATCGGTTGTTTGGGTGTTTTTTGAGGCTAAGAATTTTTTTATTACTTTTTTAAGCGTGCATTTTTAAACGCGTTTTTTAAGCAAAATTATTAAGAGAATATTTTAGATATATAATAATGCCTAGGAGTGCTTTAGTCCAAGGTGCATCTTCTACAGCAACAATCACTCGCGTTGTGAGTGATATTATTCTCTTACGAGCTGATTGGACCTACGCTCTTATGACATCTCCGAACTCCGAATTTGACGTTGCTAGAGACGTGAATTAGGAAAGTTGCTGAATTCGGCGTTTAATACTTAGTAACCGGTCGTAGGGAATAACGTGCCTTCCCCATAAAAAAAAACATGTTTAAATTTAACTTTCCGAGGAACTAGCTGAAGACATGATCACCCCCTCATCCATGAACTCTATGAATTATAAATCTGCTTACGACGGCTTACAAAATATGACCCGTCACTTTGTTTTAACACCTAAGGCAATGGAGTTCCAGACCTGACCAAAACTTGAGAAGAAAGCAAAGCAAAAAGGGTTTATCTGGATCTATCCACTTAAGCGTTGCATTATACCCTCCTCGTTTTGACGGAGCACATTAAAGTATTCCGTCAATGACTATTTACTTATCAGGCTGACGACCCATGCAAGGTCCGTGCCTGAGCGATATCTGCTTTACATTCCTGTCGGTCCTGGGCACGCTGCTTCCAGTCATCAAGACCAAACTGTCTTGCATCCGTGATAACTTGGTCATTATACCGGAGATTCAGTCTTCCTCTCCCTCTTGAACCAGGATGCTCGGATTCGAAGACCCTCTCAGCTGGAGCATTGTTGTCCATGCGCTCGATGTGGAGCTTTGCCTTCCGGACTACATCCACATCCTGGTACAGGTCGCGGTTGTGTCTTCTCCTCCATTCGCCTTCCTCGCAGACGGGACCATATATCCGATGTAGAATTTTTCTTTCGACGGTACCAAGTATCAGCTTCGCAGTTTTGCTTATCGCCCAGTTGTTCTTCAGCCTTTTGATGGCTGTGCCGACTTCTTCAAAGCTAGGTGGAAGGACTACTTCATCGACTGGAGTTCCGTCAATGACCAACTCTCCAGCAATTCGGCATGCATTTTTCTCCCTCGTCTCCAGAACAAACTCAACAAGTATTACGGGCTTCGATGTCACGCATATATTCGCCGCCGAACATTGTTAATTATGCATTTTTTGAAATAAGTGAATGATGTTGCCGTTGAATAGGGTCCTCATTATTCCCGTAGTTGTTTGGGGCACGGCTGATGAATGGTGCTAGGTGCTAAGTTAGCTTAGCAAGTATTTCATTCATTAGCCTAGAAAATAAAATATGCTCAAATGCACAAAGGTAGGTTGAGCTGACTGGCATAAAGCCGAAACCATTGATTGGCTAGGAAACAACTAACTACGAATGCAGAAAGATTAGTTTGCATCCGGAAATTTAAGTTAATGAAAAAGTGAACTCCCTGGATCTTCGAGACGTCAGAACTAGACGGCAGTAGAGGAGTTCTGCCTCTTCATCCATGAAGGTCCGTAGTAATTTTGGTTGAGGCCTTTAGTCGCCTGACATGATATTGCGCGTGAGAGTCTTCTGTAATGAAATTAACAACAGCTAGTATTTAGTCTCTCTTAAAGAACTCTTAGAGCTACAGGCCTTAGTGAGATCACCTCGCGGCCTTGGCATGTTATACTTGCCAGTTATTCCGCATTAGTTTGGTTTTGGTCAGTGACCTTCGTAAAAACATCGGAAGAATTTGCAAGTGGAGTGGAACATCCTTATTGAAGTTAGTTCAGTGGGCAGGTCTGGATGGCTCTGAGACCATGCACAGAGCACAGACGGATATTGAGCTCTTCAGTAATCTCTTCTTGTCAGTTTGATACAACATCGCAATGGGTCCAATAGGACCTCAGTGTGGTGCGGCCCCGCCGCGTCAACCCACTAACCTGGTTTGATACAAATCTTGAGTTGTGACAGTTTAATTCCAACGCATTGATGGCAGTTTGATTGTCCCAGCGGGCATTTCGTTCCATTTCATCCGTCGCGAAACGCAATGATCTTGAAAATTGTCAATTTTCTGGGAGACTTGTGGACGCATCTCCGGCCAGTTACTGAATCCGTTTGTGAAGCCTCCATATACAGTCGAACTTCGATAATTCGAATATTTGATTGAACTCGAATGAAATGGTTGGCAATAGCGCCAAGACTGAAATTTACATGTAATTTGACTTCGATTATTCGAACTTCGAATGTCTTGATAAGTCGAACAGATTATTTGGAGTCACCTTCGAAATTCCCAAAATCCGTGTTCGCTTCATAATCGCTTCAGGACACTGCGTTTGTATGTTCCCTCGACTTAGTATAATCAAAATCGTGGTTTTGGTGAATTTTCTGAGCGGACTCTGAGGGGAGAAGAGCATGAAATTCGTCATGATTGTCAGAACTGAACGCCCAAACGAAAGAAATTCAACTGCAGATGTTATTTGAAGCTTGAAAAAATTACTTATGTCGATTTTCTGCAGGTGAATGGTGACATTGTTACTTAGGAGTTTCCCACAGATGAAGATATTGGCGAAATGCGAATCCGAATCTCCTTCTATTACATCAATGAAAGCGGCGATAAACGAGTTGGTTGCAAATTTATTACTCATTTTGTGTTTATATTTAATGACTGATGAAACAAAAAATCGATTGGTGCAAATTCCATTGAAGATTTAAAAAAAAAAACTAAATAAAAACAAACCTCTCTTCAGTCATTCCATCATATTTTAACTAATAAGTATGCTCCTCTTCGTATTATGTGTTATATCGCAGATAAATAAATATTTATCTCAATCTTGCATCTTACTCGATAACTCGTGTCGTGATGACTCGAATTTTTTTTTGTGGCAAGTGTTTGTTCGAGTTACCGAACTTCGGCTGAATTTACAAAAAGACACGGAGTTCTTGACGGGAATGTGGTTGTATCTGGTGTGAGTGTCAAAACTCGAAACGTGTTCGAAAATAAATTATTCTTACTAATAATCTGATGAACCCGTGAATGAATGTCAGATGACGTGAATAATGTCAGCAGAAGACCACACTTGTGGACATCGAGGTCCATCCCGTCACAACAAACTAAACATTGCCTACTGTCACTTCGTCGATCTGAACATCATTTCAAGATTCAGTCTCACACCAGTCTATTCAGTCAACATGTTGCAGTCCACACATAGATTCCACAGAACTCTCAGCTGTGCATCACTCAAAAACCAGTTCTCGCACAGCACAACACAGCGCACGCACACACCCTCTCCACGATCAGAGCACTAGACATTCCACTTGTAACAGGTGCCCGCCGTGCACTTCCATTCTCCGCGAGGAAGGTTATCAGCTTTCAAAAAGGAATTCTCGCATCCAATCATGGCATTCAAATTAAGGTGTTAATTGCCAATGCACCAATGAACCACCGTTCAGCAGATAAGACCGAAAACACGTTAAGTGCACAAGCCAGAGTCTAGTTCCCCACCTGACCTGGATTCACTTAGAGAACTCGAACTCTCAAAACTCACACGCCACGGCGGTCGTACCGACTCCATCAGATACCAATCTCAAGCCAATTTACTCTAATCCATGCCAACGAGTATGTATCCACCGAGTAACAGGTGCATAAATTAATCCATTCCTTTAATGGAAAATCGCGATCTGTCGGAACTCGGTGTGAGCGTGGCGCAGCAGCAAGGAGGCGGCAAATGAAACTATCGGATGCACATGATCATTGATTCACTGCCGATAGTGAACGGACACAATTGGGAGTCATGTATCTCACGTGTATCTGTGAAGTGAGCACACAGGGCAATAGGTTACTCGGCGTACATCAGGATAGCTGTGAAATTTCAGTCTTCTCGGAAAATTAAAGGTTCACTCCTAAGTTTATGTTTCAAATTTGACTAAGAGTGCATATGTATATCAATATAACGGAAACAAGCAACGACAAGAGGAAATGCCTTGGTGCAAGAAGAACAAGCAGCCAGCCAAGAGAAGTGAGTTTGTTTTGCTTTTGCCGGTTGTGTCTGCCTAAAAGTATGCAGCACAAATGAGTGGAAATGTGTGCACGTGCTGCCGTTGAAGCATATCTTGTGGGTTCTGTGACGTGAACATGAAGGCGCTCTACGGATGCGATTTACGATTCCGATTATTTGGAGAATTTACCGAGAATTGTTCACATCAGCTCCGGGATTTGACAAAGGCAATCAATGCACTTACCACAGGAATATCAGATGATTGCTTTTAGAAGTTCTTCTGTTTGGGCTCAGTGTTGGTTGATTGAAATCGATTCTGTCGCTCGTTGGTTCGTTTGTTGACTTGCTTTGATTGCTTTATTAGGCGTGTGCGCGATTGCTTGGGCGCTTTAACATTGAGAAGTCAAATTTTCTTTTCTGTGATGTGTGACTTCTGATAAAACTACATAATGTGCACATGATTAGATGAGGGAGTGTAGTGAACTTGTCTCAAAGCCAATTGGGCTATTAAATTGGGCGTAATTCGTGACTTTGGTTGCTCTTTTAAGCTTTACGGGCCAACCATAATGAACGTACTTAGACTTGAGGTCAGAACTAGCGAATCGGTCGAATTGTGAACTCCAAACGCAACGTGATCGGAAAGTTGGGGAATCGGTCTCTAATCACGTCAAAAATCCTTAAGGCCTAACCAAAATAAATGTACGTAAACCTAAACTTAAGTCCAAACCGAACGAAAAATAGCCAAGAGCATATTCAGCCTTCAAAGTGCCCAGAATTGCTTCTGGGAAACAATATTCGAATATTGTAAATAGAATCACTTCCAATTAGGTAAGAAATGGTGAACGAACCCGATACGAAACTTAACGATATGGTTATTATGGTCACAATGAATTGGCTTCATAAATCTCGCTGTGCGTTGCAGCGTTACGTTGTAGGCTTCCTGCTTCGCTGCATATGCCTACCCGCACCCGTCGTAAATTGGGCTTTCTTGGGTAATACCGTAAACCTAGCAATAAATCGAAGCTTCTCTAATGGCTTCATTCTAACGCCACCTTTCTTTGCTTGTTTTCTGGGAGTCTCGATCTTCAAGGATCATGCCGAGATCTTCTCAGTTGTTCTTCAAGAAAATGATGAGAGTCGATGTTGGCTCGTCGGAAGCTTCGGGCATCAGAAATACTGGACGAGCGCCTTTATGGAAGTTGAGGTGTGGGAACAAGGTGCAAGCTGCAGGGAGATTCAACCCCGAGACAAATTCCACCAACCTGACCACTTTATCGGGTGTGGTGTAGCGTATGAGGGGCGTGATGAGGTGCTTCGTTTTGAAGATGTCATCCTTATCAAGCTTAACGTTGAAATCTCCTAGGAAGACATTGGTGTCGGGGCATTGTTCGTTCCTTGTCCTCTGATGGAGTGTGCTTAGAAATCGGGTTGATAATCCCGAATTGAGCCTTGATGTTGATTGTTATAACGTTTTTATGAACTAAGCTTATGCGGAATTTCATGTGCAGGACTTAACATAACTGTCCTGCTTTCATTCGGCTTGTAGTCGCCTCGGATCTAAGCTTTTTTAAGTAGAAACTGAGTTAGCCTTACGCTCAACCGACAACTAGGAGTCCAGAGCCCTTCCTTTGATCCTTTGATCCTTTGATCCTTGGGTTAAGGGTTGTGAGCACCGCCGTTGATTCTAGACAATAAGAGTAGTTTGCCGCCTCTATTCCGTTTTGAACTGGCCTTGGGAAAAACAATTAAGATCGGAACTCAGAATAGGTAGAATAGTTTTAAAAGGAATGCGAACCATGTTGCTCCATATGTCGCCGTTGACCAATGATTGATTAGCTCTGCCTCCATCCGTTGAGAGAGATGGTCCCTGGTAGAGACTCGCTCTGCCCCCCTCGTTAACAGCTGCCAATGACGACGTATGGGGCTTGGTTATCCAATTCCCGGTTCAAAATGCTCGGCTCCTAGATTTCACCAAGTGGAAGTGAGTATCAGAGTCGGAGTTCGTTGCCAAGTGTAAACGTTTATTCCTGTATGAATAGTTGTATAACACTTTGAAATCCCACATCTATTCAAAATTGTTCATAGTCTCTTCATTTTGAATGCTGCTAGTGATAGTGTAAAGAATTTGCGCCTTTTTTGAGTATTCCTATAAACTTACATATGTTTAAATTCATAATAAACCTATGACGAGACCTATAATCGGCGAAGCCATCATGTTCCTGTCCTTCATCAGTGAATTCCTAATATTAGCATTTTATATTAGAAAAAAATCAATATTCATAGCCAACCACTTCCAATAAAATGAACAGTTGCTCGTCGGAATCATAGCTGACCATTCGTTTGATGTCTCCGACCATTTGAATTTTGATTGACTGATTGTTTTATTGGCATATTCATTCATTTCATATCTTGATTAGTTTTCCCAGCACATCGCTAAATGTTATAGCTGATCTTTCTTCTTTAACCGATTCAAAAGAAGAAACTATCTCCAATGTCTTATAAAAAAAATAACCTAACGCTATACGATTTAAGATGCAAAAAGAGCCAATTCTGAAAATGTAGCCATGATGGATAAGTGCATCCTGGTTCCTGGAGGCAACCATCAAAGTGTGCAAATTTGTGTGAACGAAAAATGTTGAGTTGTGATGCGTTTAAAAACTTAAGTGACGCAAAAGCCTTGTTAATAATGGGAGATTCCTTAACACTTGTTTTTTTGTTCAGTTTTAAATAAAGCTTAAGAAGGTGACCTAGTTTGTTATCCTTACATGGTCCCAGACGGAACTCCGTGACCATTGTGCTGATGCTGGAATGAAGGTTAGCGTGGATAAATTAGAGGTTGTAGTTCTCTTTAGAACGCCTACTTAATGTACTCTACATGTTGTGAAGTCCTATTGAAGAAGGTTGAGAAGTCTTTTTCACAAGTGATGGGAGGAGTAATGCGAAGGTTGCCTGTAAGAATTGGAAGACTTGTAATTAGGAAGGTCAAGCTTGGTCAAGACCGGGTAAAGACATCTGATACAAGCTGCCGAGATGCGATATTTTCCGTGATAGGGTGAGAAACACCACGCACACAGTGGGACAGAATGTCAAAAAAAGCGAGAAAAATCTTGAATTGGATTGATATGCTATAGAATGTAATTCATTTGACAAAGAAATAAGTTATCGCTAAGGAGGCTCAATTCATGCAATTAAGTCGAACATTCAATAAGGAGGTGTACTCTCATTTCGACTTCCGGCATCAAAGCTTTGTTCATGGCTTGGTGGAGCTTTTGTTGTAGAACTAGGCAAAGTCTCATAGACTAGTTAAACTCCTCTCTCTTTTTACGATTACATTTTATAAATATTTGTGGATGATGTATTTTCCAAGTTTTCTTAATACATCCAGTGAAAAGCTTGGAAGTAAGAAAAAAACAGCAAAAAAGTAGGAAGTTCCATGTTTCAAAAGGGCCTTTTTTGGGTTAAGGACAAAGTTCCAAATTTCTCCCGAACAGGAACTGTTTTCTACTACAAACTACGAAAACAATGAGCAAATATAAGCAGTCAATATAAGGAAATAATTTGTCCAAATTTTTTTTCCGGGTCTTACGCCACTATGCGGCTGTACACGAAGACCTCAATGTTAAGCATCTGAATGCGATTCCAATGATCCTCGTGTAAAATTACCCAGATTGTCGATTACGATACATCCATATCCTGACATTGGGTGGTGTGAATAAAAACTGAGACAACACTCCGAGTAAGAACACATGAGTCGATAAAGGAAATACTCAATTTGGTGTGAATAAAAAATGTCCTCAAAATAGGTACCATCCCTTTAGTTGACGTTTGAAATCTAGAGTTCTTGGCGTTTAATGGTGAGTGCAAAGTCGGGTAAAGGTGGGTGCAAAATATATGTTCTTAAACATCCAAACAAAGAATTATAACTGTCCTTTCGGGGGCACAGGGGATCATTTCAAGAACGTGTATATATTCGAGTTTGATAACATGGAATGGTTAAGTACTCATTTTCTGAAGAAACTGAACTGAACTCATAATCCTGAAGAAACCGGTGGTGCCATTTTATGGTCTTTTAATGCAATGGAAAGGCTTCCATTATTCCATTATTTTAAATTGTTTTCACTTCTTTCTGTCTTGGAGTCACCTCCTATGCACACTCAACTTCTACCAGCGATATCTGAGCATATTCCATCTTTATTCACACCAAAACGGAGTTAAGACTCAGCTATCAAAATATCTGAGCGGAGAGGATTCGTTGAACTTAACGAAATAAATTTTTATTCACACTAGATGAAGCATTTACTCCAAAATGCTAGTGAAATGCTCACACTCAGTTGTTATTCACACCGCCCATTGTCGTCGAATCGTTTACTCACGCTCCCCAACAGCAGCAAAGCTCCGTACTTCGGGCTGGATGTGGCCTATTCTGTCGCGTATCAGTTGATCCGTGAAACTTTCCGTTGTGATTTGTCAAGCAGTTACGCGTGATCCGCCAAAAAACCTATTGAAACCAAGTCTCAATGAATCAGACTACACTTATCATGAGGGAGTTTGGTCTAAGTTTTCGTGTAGAACCCTTAAATTGACCCTCCACTGTACAAAAATGGCCTTTTTAGGTTCAAACTCAAACTCATCGCTAATTTTTCCAGTACCCATTTCATCCTACTCGCAGTCCAGAGTCCATCATCAAAAATTATCCTCCAGCATGATCCATAAAATGCGCTTGTCCGTAATTTCAAATTTCACAGAAACGGCTGCAGATAATCCTAGTTGAGTCTTAAAGTAAACACCAAGGCATCCACGAGCGCTTCTGGTTTATTCAAATTTTTGTTTACAACAAATTCATGCCAGACAGTCGTAATAAAAGCGCTGTTCCTCGTCGAACCTTTCCTGAAAGATATTTCCTATTCACCCCCCAAAGAGGGTAATAACTCCGTTTCATTCCAAACGGGAAAAAAAAAGTGAATAAATTGCTCGTAAACAATAATCGCCAAACCAATGATACGTAGTCAACCAACTCTGTACAAACAGACAATTTGCCACGAACGGATGCGTGTAGTAATTAAAGCATTCACCAGCATGGCGATCGTAAAAATTTAAACACTCTCCAATTGATACGAAGTAGGATCCATCGAGACAATGGACGACTTTACGACTGGATGCGGTGAATCCACAATTTATGCGATGAGCACTCAATCGTTGCTCACTCCCGCAGACTCTGATGGGAATTTCACTGGAGCGCCGAAAGAAAGGCCCCGCCAGGCAGTGTCATGACAAACGTATCGCAGATGAAAGTATGCGAAGATGAACGGCGCTCTGTGATTCACAGCTTTGTCTATCTGAGTCAGTCTTATCGCAATCTCTTGAAATGGACTTTCATACTCTGGAGAGGCGATCACTTCGAGTGATTCAGTGCAGCGACGTCGCACAAATCCCATAGAAAATGTGAACATTTTCCATTCGGCGGCCGTCTTTAAGCTGATACAGATACTCCACTTCCTCCACACGGCGGAAATATTATCCAACTTCCCACCCACGGTGCGGCGCATCGCGGCGGGACTTCCTCAATCGAATACCCTCTGCCGAGCATATGTTAATTTTTTGTTGTCTTTCTCTCGCCTCGTTTCAGAAAAACGACCATCAGCCAATGCTCAGCAGCAGCAGCAGAATCTTTCATCACCCATCGGGGCAACAACACCAACGGCAGCAACAGCACCAGGAACACCGACACTCAGCAGTAGTATCACAGCCCTGAAGGGTTCACCGCCACCTAAAAAGGTCATCTCACGACGTTCAGAGCAAAAAGTGCACACCAAGACCCCACTGAAAGGTAAGTGCAAACTACAGACTGCATCGAATGGCCGTTCTCCCGGTATTCACATAAGAAACAGGTTAGGACGTTTGACTCGCAGCCGACACCTAAATGCGATGTAAATTTGTTTACTTGCGATGGCCCAGGGATAGACCTTTACAGCATGTTAATGGCCATAATCATTGTCGTGTTATCGGCAGATGGAATGCAAATTAGAGAGGCGCCCACGACGCGACCTGCAGATACATAGTTGTTTTTTCCTTGTTTTTTGTTTCTGTATGTCGATGGTATCTCAGTGTATCGAGAGATGATGATGGCTGCGAGGGCTTTATTGAGTTGTTTACGAGGATTAGTGTCATCAGTCGCGTTGTCGCTCGACTGGGGTACATGATGAGTTGAGCCGGGAGTTGATTTATCGCCTAAACGGTGACTTTTAGTCAGACGTCGCATGCACGGGGGAGCGAATCATGAAAGGTGATTAAGATAAGTGTTGACGTCGATTATCGACCGAGGAAGTGATTTGCCACAGGGAAAGTATATTTTTAAGATGAATCTTGTGAATCTTGGGTTTTTCTTTGAAGTTCTCCTCGAGCTCTTGTGAGAAATGCTCATTTGCATGCGCTTCCTTCTCGATCAAGATGTTGGCAGTGACAAGATGGAACCAGGTTTGATTGATGATAGGAGATCAACTAATCAGCTTGAAGGCGGATGTGAGCGAAGATTGTGATGTCGGTGGTGCATTTGATGGACAAGTGGACTGATTGAGTGGACAAGTTAGTGATAGATTTCCTTTTTCTGACATGAGAACGTTTTTGAATGAAGTTTTGGCCTCTGAAGGAGTAAAATTCAAATGACGTCGGATGAAGCATGTAAAACACATGAAACAACCCACTGTAGAGTTTTTTAAATAGAGTGATCAAAACAGACAGCGAATTCGATGAAGTCTGCCTTAAGCGAGCATTGAGAATTGCTATCGGAAGTGTGAAATAAATCCACTATTCTGTAGGACGTTCTCTGTGAGAGAAGAAAAAACCGGTCCACTATATAACATGTTAGTGTACAAGCCAGTGGCACTAAATACTTTCAAAAGAAACTCGAGCTAGTAGGAGCAACATTCTTACTCACTTACGTATAAGGCCTGCGACACATGATGGGTAAGAGCATAGGCTTTTGCTCCAATCCTCTCTTGGAATTTAAGGGCACGCTGCTTCCAATAGTCAAGACCAAGCTGTCTCACGTCCGGCATGTCTTTGTATTGTTAGTATTCCAGTCATTCTCGACAAAAGCTCGGATTCGATAACCATCTTGAATTGAATTGAAGTACTTGGCATAGCAGGTCCACAGGTCTGCGATTGTAAAGATATTATAGTCCTTTCTCTTGGTTCTCTTCGAGAGCTGCCTTCAAAAATTTGACAATTCCCCTAGATTGGATTCCTTGAACGACTTCCCCTGTTATGGATGATCTGTTTGTTATTTTGAAACTTTCGTGGAACGTCGATTTGTATGTGCTCCATACATACCCTTCTGACTGTTCCAAAATTGGTTAATTTGTGTAGGTGAAGATTAATATCCGTATTATTGAATCCATAAAGTTAGAACGGTCCAAACAGAGCACCTGCCTTGTCTTGTATATCAGCCTTTTGATTTCATTTATGGTTTTCATGTTCTGGTACCTAACTCAGTTTTAGTTTGTTCTAAGACTACTTTATATGGATCATTGGTGGCATAGGGTTTGTTGCCCGAACCAGTGGGGTTGACCCTTGTTAACCATTACAGGCTTCACGGTTGTCTTCTCATCCATTCAGCTTCCTCACAGACAAGACCATATATACAACCCGGAAAACCAACCCATCAAGAATCAGCTCTAGCCCAGTTTCCGGCCACCTATAGCAGCAATCGGAAAATAAAACTCTTTTAGAGCATGATTTTGAGTAGAGAGAACAATATCACGCCAAACACGAGTGGTTGTTGTAGCGTCGTCCATATTATCTGTCGTCCTTCGAGTCGGGAGTTTTTGAACCCAGTTGCTTCGAAAAACCGAAGTAGAATGACGATTCTATGCTACGTCGAGCCTCTTCTAAGAGGTTGTTTGTTCAGTTCACTTCCACCTCAAGGTAGATAAACTCGTTTACTACCTCCAAATCGTAGCTGCCAACCGGATCCTCCTATAATTGCGTTCATAGACATGAGTAAATGCGTGGGAGTTAAAATGCTAACGAGGTAACTAAGCGAGAAGTCATTAGCCTATTGGCCATTAAAAGCGCCCGTAGTACTTGGGAAGGAATAAGTTTTAAAGCCCCGACTATGACAGTCAAACAGTTAAACAATCATTTTTATTATCCAGTCTACGTTGTAGTCCAGTTTTGGGTGCCATCAAGCCGCATTCCTTTGTGGACTATTATGCTCGAAGCCTACTGACACACACAAGTCAGCGAAGATCTATGCTCTGTTGACTATGATCAAAAATAGGCACAAGGCGTTAGGACACTATTTCAAAACCATATCCATGGCATGAAAGCACACCTACTGATAAGATTCACAAAAGCCTCTGGATCATGATGATCATCATTATGGCATAGGCTAGGCACTGCCATCATCCCTAACCCAAGCCAATTTTTTGAACTCGGGGCAGACACTAGTCTTCCACTTCTGTGCGTTACCCTCAAATAATACAGTAAAACGCGTATGACAAATTAAAGTTTTTAAATTTATTTGGTTCTTTGATCATTTTCGTCATGAGACAATTTTTGAGAAACAGAGAAATCGAGATGAGTGGTAAATAAAACATATTTTGTAAAATATCACTGTAAATGGAATTGGATGGATGGCTTAAAAACTCGCTCCCTCGCCCAAGCTCGTCTCTAGCTTATCAGACAATAACGCTGCCTGTTCATTGACCTCCGCGCACTAAAAAAGCTATAACTTTCCATATTCGTATGATATACCTGAGATACTGCATTTGGTGAGGTTCTAAGTAAATAAGACATGTCACAAAATCCACCATATTTCTTCTGCCTATTCAGCTATGTTTGTCACTTGCATTTTACAACAAGCAGGAAGATATCAAAAAAAACCTCATCTTAATAAAAAGTACTTAAAATAAAATGTGTGGTGTATGGAGAATAAAAAGGAACACGTACACAATAGACAGTTTTTATGCTGCACTTGTAGAACTGACGACCAAACATGGCAATTTAATAAGCCCATTTTTGTACCACCAACGCTTTGGAGAGGAAGTGTCTTAATGACTATTTCAGAACGGTGGTAATTCACGACGTCTGCTTAAACAACCAGACTCTACAAATACTTGCGTATGACCCAACCAATGGATACTTTCGAACTTTTGAAGGAGTCGTCCGACAGCCGGAGAGCCCGGGAGTTTAGGAAATTTTAAAGTGGAACAACTCTGATATATATAATTTTTGCGTGTTACATATTTATTAATTAATTAATTTATTTTTTCTATTTAATAACTTTGTCCATTTGTACCGTTTATTAAATTGCTGGTCTCTTGTTATTTATTATGTTTCTCTCGAACGCACTCATTACGAACTTGGAAATCAATTCATGTCAACACTTCTCCCTTCCACCGACGAATTATATATTTTGTACTATTTCTACCGTATTTTATATTATTTTACCTATTTTTTGTTTAATGAAGGTTTTTAGTGGCTTTTCCTTCAAATCATCATAAAAACTTTAAAATTTGTATACTGATTGACAAATTGTATTTTTTTGTTGATGTAAAATTAAATAAAAATCAAATCTCTGTAATTAAATCTTAATTGTAAAATTCATCCCACAATAAAATACAAAGAAATAATTTTTGCGTGACTTAAACCGTTTACATAGGGCACGGGACGGAAGCTCTCAAAAAGCATGCTTCGCTCATATTTGTCCCAGCGTAATGTTATAAAGCCTAAAGCCTTCCTCTATAAATTAATTATCCAATACATAATAATGTTCAATTCAAACCAGAAGCTTCTGAGATTATCACGTTCAACCAAACAAGCTCTTCAGCTTTATAATATTAGTATAGATTAAATAACCTGAGAGTTATACTGTACGAAGAAGTCTTAGTGACTCGGGATAAGTGGAGGTCCAATGCCAAACTTCTGCGTTCGTTACGCATTGTTCGGACCATATTGATGCTTTAATCCCATCAATTTTAATCATCCCCCCAGTCGCAACAAGGCCTGTATCCAGCCAGTATACAACTCTGCTTACGCAGTGCTCTAGAATACAGAGAAATGCCATATAGCCACTTAACAAAATCAACAAAATAAATGTTCATATCATGAGTGTAATGAGCGTTGTTTTTGGTCCTTCGAGCCGGATCATCGTTTTAGTTATTCGAATCAGATTGAACAGCTTCTTTGTTATGCATAATTAATCTCCAATTACGATCGCTGTACATTCAGATTATCCGTGAAATGCAACAGAGTCCCAACATAAATTAAAATCAAAAATCCGTAAACCAACCCTTCTCGACGATTGTATATGTTTGATATCCGTGCTTGAATATGCTTGTACAACCAGGGGTCGGTGACGAGGTCATGACACTGACAGGCAGTTGCTAAAGAGATGTTGCGCAGACAAAAAGATTGATAAAGATGTCTTAAGTCTAAATAAAAGACTAAAGAATCAACGCCAGAATGTCTTAATTCAACAAACCTCCACTGTTCAGTCCTTACTTCATCGCTTAAACTGACTTAATGTTCTTCATTGCAAACTAACAGTATTTCAGTTAGGAGTACTTGTATCATTCACCCATTCATGTCCGCTTTGAATATCAAATTACTTCCCAGACAGTCCACTTAAATACGTCTACCGGCCCCAGTTCACTTAACATCTCCAAATTAATTTAAAACATAACTCAAGTCAATTTGTTTTATACCACTATTCGCTGACGCTGACTTTGAAAGAGGGTGGCCGCCAACCCGCCCGTAATTAATACAACTGTCTGGAGCACTGCGGTGTCTATGGCGATGCAAGATAAAAATTCAGAGCAGGCGCCGGACATTCGCAAAGTGGATGAAAAATTGCTTTATTTTTTAAACAGTTTTTCAAAGGCGGCATATTCTGGTGAAGGGCAGCCCTATTTGATCTTGTAAATTTATACTGGCCAGTCAGCCGTTGAGATGATGGTTACTAGTTTGTCAGTTTTGTTTCGTTCAGTGTCAAAATGAAACAGTTTTCATAAAAGAAGTAGCCGATTACTCGCGTACTGTTTATGCTAGTATGACTTTACTTATTCAGATTTTTATCTCTGGAGCTAGAACTAGTCAATCAAATAAGTGCACCCGAATTGTTTGCTTCGAAGGACCCCAACATTAATTCAATTCGAATTAAAGTGTGTAATAAAGTAATTTACGTGATTTCAACTACTGACGATAGCGTTTGAAATCATTGACCATCGATGATATCCTGAAAGTGAATCAACTAGATGAGCGACGTCTGGAAAATAGGGAGAGAGTAGTTGCTTAACACATTAATTTAAGAGACCTTAGATAATTCTGGGGGGCGGACGAATCATTGCACTTCAGAAATGTATGTACTTCGATGCATAGACCCATATGTTCAACCAATCTTCTACAGATTCAACACCGAAGATGTCTAGATCATTTAGAGCATCTGAGAAACAGTGCTCCAACTTAAAGACTCCGATTTTGGGGCAGTGAGACAACGCTATAGAGGACACCCTTGACACAGATGGCGCTCAAGTGGTATAGGACCACGGCCAACTTGTGATGTGGAATCGCATGCAACTGGCTTAAGATCATTTCAGCTGGAGAGGCTTGTTAGCTGAGGCACAGCCCCATCCTGGACTCCAGGGCTCAGGAGAAGATAAATATATTTCTGTGCGGCAATAAGAGATGGACTCTATCAAAAACCTTGGTTGACAAAAATGTGGATACACACGACCTCCGATTGCAGGGATGTGGGCCTGCCATTCTGTGATGACGGCCACGTACGAGTATTGTCGTTTCGAAACACCGGAATCGAGCCATTTGCATCTATTTTTTTTTATTACTAAGCAAAGCATTGACTTTATGCCACGCTTCATCCAATAATGCATCCCAGGTCAACGTCAAGTGGAAAGGAGTGGAAGAAGTGGAAGGATCTTACTTACCTAAGGTGTCATTACATTCTGAGGTGAACCTGGGCCTCCACCAACAACCGTCTTAAGCTCGCTCGATATTTAATTAGCTGCCTCCAGTTTCGCACGGTCGAGGCGCGGTCTTGGCTGTGCGAGTTACCGCAGCAGTGCGGCAACCCTACCCGGAGATCTGTCTTCCAGATGTTTGTTTGTGTTATTTGCTTACATTTCATGTTCCATGTGATCCTCTCTCTTATCATGTCACACATTGTCACTTGATTAAGTCTTCGCCTACTAAACTAACAGATCTCTCCTTTGTCTTGTGGCGTAAATAACCTATCGCCTGATCTTTTGTTTGTCTTACAAGTCTATTCTAATGTCACGTGATTAATTTGTGTATAAAAGGGGGTCAATTGGTGGAGAGATTAGTTCAGTGGAGAGCTTTGACCTATGAAATAAAACTTAACTCAAAATTAAATAAATAGTAGTTTTATTGAGTGTATAACTCGCGCGCCCTTCCTAGAGAGTGGATTCGAAAGCTTTCCGAGCCGGGGCATTGGTTTCCTTCCGCTCTACATAATCTAGCCATTTTAATCATCGGATCTTCAGTCTTCTGGCTAAGTCGATGTCGCTAAACAGCTTGTACAATACGTCAATGCTGAGATGGGACCGAAAATCAACCGAGCACAAAGTTTGTATCCTTTCTAGCGAGTTCAGCCGCTTCGCAATTCTCTGGAATGCCACAGTGTCACGGTACCCGCATTAGATGGATGCGGCCTTGGAATCGGTGAAAAGGTGGTGGACATTGATCTGTTGTTTCTGGTTCTATCCAAAATCTTTTCCGGATTGTGAATATTTGAGCGATGGTGGATTTTCCTGGGCCAAAGGACTTATGCATCTGCAGTTTGCGCACTTCAGAGGGTATTCTTTTTGGGACAAAGCTGAGGTTCCATTCGACAGCCAAACGAAAGAAAAGTGCCATAAATTGGACGATATCTGATTCAGCTAGCGTCTTAGCTCATCGCATCCAGGTCATCTTCCTCCAATTAATGGAAAGTCATCCGCTATCGCCCTCGCCACTATACTTCTATGTGCCCACACCCGTGTAATCGTGAAGTATGTAGGCACAGATGGTTCAAATTTTTATGCAAAATAAGGCGGAAATTATATATAACCAAACCATTTATCTTTGAAAAGCCCCGATAATCGCCATGTCATCGTTACCACCCCTTCTATCAAATCCCATCAAATTATTCACTCACCATCTAATCACCTTCCACTCACAACACCGCCTCGTTCGAATGTATAGCTCAAAATTAATTCAAAACTCACCCGTCAAACCGTCCAAGGTATAAACGCCCATAAATACCCTTGATTGTTCGGCCCGCCCCAGGCGGACGCCCCAGGCGGACGCCCCAAAGTGTTTCAAAACCTTCCACAAATCCCCGAGCGAGACCTAAGAGAGTGTAAAATAAATAAATCGTACTGTAATTTGATTTGAAATTAACCATCTTACGAATGATTGGCTTCAGTTTAATCGAATCTCTTCGCCAGTCCCACACATCGACTCCCTGAAGCATTTGGCAGCCCGCCCATGAAATGGATTTTCATCGCCGCTCTTCTGAAACGCCTCTGGACCTTAATTGGACGTGAAATCTGCACCAAACGGGGACTGTTTGAATTTCACTTTGTCTTGATTGTCATACTGGCTGACACGCGGGGAAGAAGAAGAAAGCTGCCAAACGTTTGGGGATTCTCAACACTTTCGTGGGATTACACACGGATTTTTTTTTTATTTTTGAGAGAAAATCCATAGTCTGTGTGTGCTGGCTTGTTGGCGGGCTTAAAGGGACGGAATATTGGCAAATAAGCACGTGCATTTTTTCATGGTAATTCGGATCGATGGCTTCTCAGGGAACGGCGAGTGCCTGTCGAGACGTTGTGTGCTTTTGTCAGAATATTTTTTTGGAAAATGGAATTTCATTATGTCGAGGGTAGCAAATTGCTGAGCTTTGTCATCGACAAGGGCACTCGAAGTTCTCTCTGGCGCTCGGCATTTGGCACAATTTCAGCCCTGTCCTTGGCAGGCATTGAGTTGTCAACTTGAAAATTCAATTGATTTGCCTGCCATCCATTCCGGAGATTTGTCGTGTTCGGATCCATGTCATTGAACGGTGTGTGAGTGGGGGTTCAATGACTGATTTGATATTTGACGGACAGATTCCTGAGTCTGGGTCAGGGATGAGAATGAAAGCTCCTTTCCCCAATGAAAGGGCGGATGCCTTAGGCACCAACATCGACTTCATCAACCATTGCAAACTGGTGAATAAATTTGTTATACGCATCGTCCCATTCACCGCACACCGCAAGCAGAGGCGTGACGCTGCGGGAATCACACATTCGATTCGCAATCACGCGAAATTTTCACCAACATCATCAGCGCGATCTATCATCGTTAAAGTCCTTCGCAAATGCGAGCAACATCAAACACACACCTGCGTATGAATCTGTGTGTGGTCCTGGATCGCGTGCACTTCACGCGCCATAAGAGACATGCATTTTACTCACTTTTCACGCTCACAACTCAATTAACTAATTGCAATGATTTATCTCAGTTGCTTAGAAAGTTAACCGAATCGAATGAAGTTTTGCATGAAAGATACCCGCCCGGTCGCGCCTCCATTGTGTGCGCAACCAACGCCCCTCCACACTTGAGTTAAACGACTGAACTTCACGAATGTGCACTTGCGATGCATTGCAACGTCAAGCCGCCGAGTCTCAAACGCATAAGTGCGTTTAATACTTTAATGGGCGTAAAATCGTTCTTTAGGTGCTACGAGTGCGTGTGTGTGTTGGGGGCTGCTGAACCTACCCGAAAGCTTTCCGGTTTTGAGGGATAAACGGTAAAGTTGTTGCTGCTCAGGTGGTGGCAGCTTTTATGGTTTCTGTTGCGGGTTAATTCAGTGTGAGTCGAGCGAGGAAGCCGTTTTGTAAGAAAGTGACGAAACGATAGAACCAAAACGAGCAACACAATTCCAACGCGCGAAGGTAGGAGCACGCAAATAATTTGCGAGGAGGGTTGGCAAGTTACATTAAGATAAGTGGTAGAACCGCCGCCGCTGGGCCGGTGGGTTAGGTAATGGCATAATATGTGAGATTCGTGGGAGCGAGTGGCGAGGGACGTCTGCGGATGGTGGTAAATCATTACGCTGTTTAGGTTAAGGGTTCTTCATATGTTGTGCAAGATGTAAGACCCGTGGAGCATTGGGCATGGCATTTCATTGGACAATGTATTTTAGGTAGGCAGGTGCGCTTGTTATATCAGTCATTAGGTAGAGTGGAGCACAAATCGATGAAATTGCCACTTTTTGGATGTACTTTGGCGCGAGTGGTGATTGACGATAATATTCAGCTTTTAAGAACGAAGATCGGCTAATTGAGTGGTACAAGCACTTAAAATGTGTGAAATCGTGTGGTTGTCTTCAGAAATCAGAACGTGGAGATATTGAACTCCTACTTCTTCTCTTGTCTCTTGAGATCCAAAACCTGTAAAGGCTCCCATAGGCGCACAACGACAGTCACAGCACCTTTGTCCATCCATCCATGGGAGAAAATTCATTTTGAAAAAAAAAAATGCATATAACGCCCAAAAAACTTGCAAACGAAATAAAATTAAGATAACGACAGAAAAACAAAAAAGAAGAAAAAATATCTGTCCGCGTCCGGTTTAGGGTGTGTCCGCTAAAGAGAATATAAAATGTGTGGAACTTCAATTGGAGGTCCGCGTTCGCGACAAATTTCAAGCGGATTGTTCGCCTAAGAGAGTTGTCCGTAATAGAACATTTCCCTGTTGTTAGTCTTTTTGACAATTTCACCGACTATTCAGAGAATATCACATTAATTCAAGTCAAGTGCACAAAATTAAGAAAGTTGGGTAGGTTGACGCCATGTAACAGCCAAGAAATTCATTTTTAATTTCTTTATTAAGCTGGAAAGCTGAGTATCAGGTTGTAGTTGATTTATGGTTGTGACCATGCAGTTTTTCACAAAGGACCATGTAGCCTTCGTGAAAAATGCATGGTCACCTCTGAAATCAACTTAAACGTGATGCTCTAAAAGCGGTTAATTTCTGCAAATTTTTGATAGTCCCATTTCTTATTTTTTCAAAAGCAACACATCATGAACATGAATTGTGCCAGTAGTGACGAACTGGGAACATTCCATTTCAATTTTTATATACAGGGTGCGCTATTATAAATTTTAAAAAGTTTCGGGATAAAAAACGATTGGTACCAAAACATTTTTCACAGAATTCTGAACATAATCTCCAAAGACATCAGTGCTCTATCTCTATCTCTTACTCTTAGTGTATAAAGGACAAACAGGCCAAAATTTATTTTTAGTCTCCGTCTGACCTCCGGGTCTGGCCAGGCGCATTTCCATTTTAAAAAACTAATACAGTGAACTCCCCCTAAGTCGAATGGTCACTGGATGACATAATTTGTTCGAGTTAGCGGGAGTTTGACTTAGAGAGAGGTTTTTGTAAGGAAAATAAGAGGAAAAGTATGTAAAATATGTCGAAAAAGTTCGAGTTAGAGAGAGTTTCGGCTTAGGGGTGTTCGACTTAGAGAGAGTCCACTGTATTTCTAATGATGCTATCGGCTTGAAATTCCAGGTAGCTTCCTTAAATGTTATTTTCTACCAATTTATAGAAAACCCCATTCTAATGAATGCCTAGAAAAGAGCAAACAAATTAAAAGAAAATGGGACACCATCGGACGGACACATGGTGCCTGGCTGGACTCCATTAAATTGAATATCATGCATTTTGACAATTTTACTTATTTTTAACGCAATTAGTCTAATATTGCTTTCATTATCAAAAGCAAATCAAATCGATATGCAGCAGATGGAGCACAAAAATGAAATGAACAAAATAATTTAATCAGACCGAGAATGAATGAATTTGATGCATTTGTTGGAATATTTTTGGCAGCTGAGGCATTACACAGTAATACGCAAAAATCGTCAGTGTTGTCATAAGACATACCAACATCTTACAAAATTTGGTTTCTTAGAGACATATATCTCCATACAAATGCATGTACATTAAAAGGGGTCTGGCCAGGCACCATGTGTCCGTTGGAAGGTTTTAAAATAAGTGTCCGGCGGTTAAACTTCCAAATTTTAGATGTACAAATACAGTGTTTAAGAGAATTGGAAAGATAAAGCAAAAAGATTTAGAATGACATACACATTAATGTGTTGTTGATTAAATGGTTAAAGGAGATGACTATCGGGAAATGGCTGCTTTCATGACGCGACAAAGTGTAGGTTGACATGCACGTGTCCAATTTGGAGCAAGAGGGTTTGTTTCTCCCTTAGTTGAAGAAAGATAGGTTTCTTGCCAGAGATGAGTCGGTCCCATTTACGGCGTATTTTCTCATTTCCTTATGGTAGCAGAAGTAGTAACACCCCTCTCATACTACATTTTGCATTAGAAATATTGTTCATGCTGACAATTCAAATGCAATTTGAACATTTTTTTTTCGCCTTACAAAGCACTATTGTTGCATTTCCTAAAAATCATTTCCATCCATTTTTCGTGTAAAAACTCAGAGAACGAAGAAGTGAACCTTGCTTAAGTCTTTTAAGGACATTGACCAGAAATCTGATGGAAATTTCTAGTATTTTCTGCAGCAGAGTCTTCTGTATGCCAAATGGCATGGATATGCGTATGTGATCAGTGATAACAATACGGACAATTTCTGCACAAGTTAAATCCCTCAAATATCTTAGGTTCTCCTTGACAGAAGACTTTCTATATTCGGTTCGGGTTGACTTTGTTTGGTCGCCATTTTTGTTAAGATGTACTCTGTTACTAGTCATTTGACAGACGTAAAGTGGTCGATAGACTTTTATTATAGAAAAGACAAAGCAAAGTATTGAACCATTTATTATAAGTTAGTGTTTCATTTAAACCATGTGAAATAATTTTCGAGCACTTTTTGGCATAGGTCATCTGCGAACCAACAATCAGTCATGGGACATACATGCATTGAAATACCAAAGACTCCCCCCCTTTATATGAACGCTCCATTTCAGCCCATTGATGACCCTACTTATGGTCAACTGGTGAACTAATCCGATAAGTTCCTGTCTCAGGTCTTAGTTTCGAATGCGTTTCAGTTCATCGCATTGGACATTATTAGAATCACCCTCCATTAGTTTTCTAGTTCCTAGTTTTCAATGACCCTTCGAAAACTAGTTTCTACCGAATTTCCTTTTGATTAACTTCGTTTGGATGCTCATAGTTGATCATAGGCCTCTCGTTGCTGCAATGACTATACAATAGGTCTTTCTAGAGTCATAAAGAGAGGAAGAGTTGAAAGTGAATAGGTATGCATTCATTTGATTAGACAGGCGTACTGCGACCTGCCTTGGGTGTGCTATATGTTAGCTTGCCTCTAACTTTCAGGCACATTGGTCATATTTAAACAATGCTTGAAAGTCATCGCAAGTAGTGCAAATATTTTTAAAGAATCCTTGAAAGTCATCGCAAGGCATTGTAAACTCCTTGAAATTTTGTAATTCTGGTGGAGCAATCCCTCCCAGTTTCCAGGTTTTGGGAGGTTTAAAACTGCTTATGGCCCATAGAATTCTATGCCTTTACAACAAAACTTAGACTAAGACTTAAGCGTACAACAAACAGCCTTATCATTGAGGATACACAAGCCGTAGTCACCTCTGACTTGAAAGTGGGTGTCCTGAAGGGGTTCAAGAGATGCATGGTCCATATACCGTCTGGCTTCTTCCAGTGGCAAGATAAACCGATGAACTGGACAGAATTTCACCCTGTTTGACTGGTAAACCTTTTCCATCTTCTATCGTTTCCATGAATTCCTCATAATCTTCTGCTAGCCTTCTAGGATTTGCAGGATTCTCAGTTCTCAATCCACGCACAGTTTCTTGTTCCGCACACCACTCGAGGAATCGAAACTCTAGGCTTGTTAGGCTTCGAAGCTTAGCCTAAGGCCTAGTCTATTATTAAGTCTATTCAAAAATGTGTTAATGTCACTGTATGAAAAAGCGACTTGGTTTCGCAACCTTTATCGCCACCGTATTTCGTTGCATCTCCTCACAGAAATGAGAAGTGTGTCTGGAGGGATTGATACGTTCTCTTATCAGTATTATATCCCTGGCCTTTCATTTAAACCACTGAGTTTATAAATGTCGGCCTAATCCCAGTACATGCTAAATCCCCAGTACATGTCATTGATCTACCTTCTCCTTCAATCGCCATCAATTCTAAAATTCACGTGATTCAACATCACTTACCAGGCCTTACGACCCTTGGAGAGTCTGTGCTAGATCAACATTTTCCATTCATTCCACTTTCAATCATCAGTTGCTCGCACTTAATTGGATTTACCATTTCAGTTGAATCTTCGTCTTTTCAGGGAAATTCCATCAAGTTTTATCTGAAATCTCATCTTGTCGAGTTCTCCAGAAAAAACAACTGTCCCAACTTAGACCACCTACATCAAAAACCATTGATGCGTGCAAAAAATCTCTATCGACATTTATGAATGAAACTTTATCGCCATCCCCCCTGTACCACCCACTAAACTTTCTCACAACTTTCACCGCAGACCACCGCCATTCGAGCTCAAGGGCTGCCCCAATCATCTCCACAGCTGCTCATCGGGCTCTGTCCAATTAATTAATTGCCGATGTGCCATATCCGAGCAAATGTGTCACGCTACTGCAATCGGTACTGCTCCAAAAACTCCGCGCGCACAGATTCACTGACTTTTAGTAGAATTTTACTGCCTGCGCCGCCCGCCGCGCACTGGCAAATTAATCATCGCGTAGTTTACTACCACCTCCAGTTCGGGTTTAATTGAAATTTTCACTTTCCTCTCTCTCTCGTTTATTTCACTGGAAAATAGGCGCAACTCCGCCCCCAAAAAATCACACAATGCCCCTCGGCGCCTCCCACTGCCGGTGACCACTTCGCCCGCGTGCGGCTGCAGTTAATGTCTTCATCATTGTAAGCCGCGACAGTAAAACTCTGTTCGAGGCCCAGACCGTCTTCCACTCATTTGTCATGGATGACATGGAGAGCAGGGTTTCCGCCACTCGGAAGCAAAAGAAACGAACGTGCTTAGCAGATACTTTTACTTTTTTTTCGCTTCTCCATTTCGTTTTCCTTTATGTGTGTCGCCCTGCATCTGTGGCGGGGTGCCGCGGACGGAGGGGTAGCATGCAGCTTAGGAAGAAAGTGTTGCAAAGTTTATTTGGCCTTCTATTGTGTATGCGGACAGCTTCAATTTATAGCGGCTTACCGGCAGTAATAACAGTGAATGGGTCAAAAAACCAAATTACCACGAAAAATTAAATTTGATAATTACCGCGCCGCCGCGGTCCGGGGGCCCACGACAATTAATTCACCAGCCGCAGGCACAATGATCACCGAAAGCGAACGAGATTGTGATATCAAGGCAGTCGCGCGGTGGCTGGTTAACGGGCGGCAGCAGTCACTGTGCCACTCTGGCCATCGACGGCGAGTTTGAGGTTTGTTTTGGTTTGAAATTGGAGGAGGTGATATAACACTCGAAAAACACTATTTTCGCAGAAATCGAATTTGGAAATGAATCTAGGGTCAGTAGACCGCCAATTGTTGTCAACGGTTCCACGTTGCGCAACCGAATGGCTGGACAAAGTGAAATTGTTGCATTAGTTATGCAAATTTGTCGCGGATGTCGGCGGTTATAATTTCAAAAATTCGGAATAAAACAAAGCGCTGGACTGTCCTGGGGGGCTGTCGACGTGTGCCAGACCCATTGACTTGCAAATGGATCGGAGTGCTAATTTCTCTTGCCGCTGACAGTTCGATGGGATTTCGAACGCGAAATGGATCTCACCTCGCAGATGGTGCAGGATTTATGAGTTTAATGGAATACGTTAATGTGGAGCAATTTCGAAGACAGGGGATGTGAATTAATGAAATTGGCTCGCGTGCGCGATGAGTTGGGTAATTGTCGTCCTTGGCTTGCGAAAAACCGCTAATGGTGAAAGATGTCAATGGGGATTGCGTTTGTAGAGAGGTTTGGATGCGAGGATTTATGGCATAGTTGGGAAAAAATGTGGCGGCAATCATTTTTTAAAATTCACATTTCTGGCAACTAGATCAAGGACATGTCACTTGGTGGCTCATTCACTGCCTTGTGTGATTTTTGTTGTTACTTTTCTAAAGTGAAAGTGGGATTTTTTAGAGAAGAACTCTATGGACTGATGAAGACGTGTGCAACTAATTGCCTTTTTATGCATCAGAACAGCGTGAAGATGGACACTTTTTTTAACATAAGAACAGATGTGTCAATTGAGCACGATTAACTCTCATCAACTCAAAGGTACAAAGGCGCAGAAAAACTCCACCCTATATCTTGGTGTGAAGCCATGCAACTATGAACGGCAAACGAATAAAAAACGTATACAAAAGGTCGTCAGAATTTTTATGACTTTCAGCGAGAGGAAGTGAGCTGGGCAATGATTCCCTGACAATGTAGAAGAAAGTCGGTAGAAGAGGAAAGTTACTGTTTCATTGGCGTGATGATTTGGTTAGAATCCCTTGCCGTTTTCTGCTTAACTGCCCTCATTAAATAGGGGAATGCTTAGTTTGATATACCTGTGTGTACGCATATGTGAGACATATTTGGAGGAGGTGGAGCAGTTTAAGTCCACGAGTGATGGTAGGAGTAATGCTGAGCTTCCCTGTAGGCTTAGCCAAGCTCGGGCAATTGAAACAGCTTGGAAGATACTGAACCTGGATTCAGAGAGCTGGTCATTTTCCGTGCGTGCTTTGGTTACACGACCCGACGCTTCATGCGGGCTACTAAATATGACATGAGACTGAGATTCGTGATGGTTTAAATTTTTAAAGGAAAGAAGAACTCAATCTCATTACTCAAGCTGCGCTGGAGCACAATAATTGCTATCATCATGCTTGGCCACGTCTCCACTCACATATGCAGGGACTACACTCCATTGTCTCGTGTCTTGACTAGCTCTCTATGGAAGTAGTCACAAAACGTTAGGACACCATTTATTTAGGTCACTTAGCATAGCCGCATTGCTGAGTGTCACAAGATTGCCGAATGACTAGACCATTCACCCTCAAAAAAAGGCCTAGATGTCAGCGCCTACGCTTGGTGTGTGATGTGGTTTTACTAAGGTTTTACATCCTCAATGTGAGGCTCAGTCATCACTTATAGAGAAGAATGTAATTTTTCGAAATACTATGAAAATTGCAAACTTGGGGTTGGTTCTATAACTCTGTCTACAGTAAAGCCGTTGCGAAAGTTGGAGTCGAAGGAATTCTTGGCCTATAGGCAAATCGGTTGATTTCCCTGCCTCCAAAGTTCTATGGTTCGAATCTGGATCAACCGTCCTTCATTCCCTTCCACAGCACCACCTCCTAAAAAGGATAATGCTCAGAATGCTAAAAATCGGTCCTTGACTGTACATCGATTTGTGGGAACCATTTTAATCAACATCGTAGCGTCGTTATTGAGTGCGTTGACAGTTACTGCCAATCTCGATGAACTCATAAAAGAGCATTTTGAAATACCTACATTGCCTTAGTTTATTGATTAAAAAGGTACTGCTCCTAAAACTTAGCCGCACGGATTTGTTATACAATTGTGGGCCCCAATAACTTTTCAAATAATCTTACCAGTCACAATACACGTGACTGAATCGAAAACTTCGTCTAAGTCCTCCTTCGAGAGTTACACCACCTAAAGAGGAACTCAGCTTTAATTCAGAAATCGAATCTATGGATAAACTTGTAAAGCTCGGTTCAAATCAGGCATTGTTTCAGTGATTAATTCACGAGACGTGGAAAGTATGAAGTTGCTGAATAGGATGAGTAGGACTGATTGAAAAGTCCTGCAATTGTTGCTTCTGAAAGGCCTGGACATATGTCCCTTTAGACAGAGAGTCCATGTAGAGAGGGTGTGCGTATAACAAAAGGCAATTCCGCACGTGTGCCGACTTGCCTAGTACTCAAAGTTTAACTTTAAAATTAATTTTTACTTTTTACTTCACGATTCTTAAAACTAGACAAAAATGATTAAATCCATCTTAATATCTAAACAATTCATGTTCTTAAAATCTATCCTTCTGACCCTTCGCAGGTGCTCTAAAATAATCTAAACTTACTTATCTATTCGCCTTTCGGCGTCTACTACAATCTGTTTTTTTGCAGTCCATATGGACAACCTAGTACTCAATTTTTTTTATACATTTAAACGTGGCAAAAAAGTCTAAACTGAAGCAAAAATCACTTCAAACCTTTTGAGAACATAGAAATATGCATCCTGTTTTGAAAAGGACAAACAGAATCCTATTCATAACTTTATAGCAAACGACTCTAGCTCCAAAGATCTGCATTGTGATGCACCGGCAGGAGCAGTATAGACAACGTCGATGACATTGAAGTATGAAATCATCAAACTACGAACGTCGAAACTAACACCTATGCAGACCTGACATATAGATCAGCTTGTCCTCATCCAGCTTGTGCTGTTCACACAACCTTTAGAAATGTCACTCCAAATTGAGAAGAAGTTGTGCTGGCCGATGTCAAAATTTGCTTTAAGTAGTCTACAGACTATCATTTTGAAATAAAATTTTTCTGGAATGATGGAGAAATGACAGTGTGTAACTTGGAATGATGGCGGGAATGATGACAGTTGGCCAATCAGGTGTGGACGGTAATCGTGCATAAGAGCTGATAATATGTGAAAATGTGGGGGAACACCTATGCAGACCTGACATATAGATCAGCTTGTCCTCAACCAGCTTGTGCTGTTCACACAACCTTTAGAAATGTCACTCCAAATTGAGAAGAAGTTGTGCTGGCCGATGTCAAAATTTGCTTTAAGTAGTCTACAGACTATCATTTTGAAATAAAATTTTTTCTGGAATGATGGAGAAATGACAGTGTGTAACTTGGAATGATGGCGGGAATGATGACAGTTGGCCAATCAGGTGTGGACGGAAATGGTGCATAAGAGCTGATAACACGTGAAAATGTGTGGGAACACTTTCGAATAAATGACATTCCTTGCATGATAGCCTATAGCCTGGACGGAAATGATATGAAATGACATTCTAAGACGAAGATGCTGGGGGTTGGTCCATCAGGGGTTGAAGGGAAGGCTGATAACATGTGAAAATGTGTGGGAACACTTTCGAATAAATGAGATTCCTGGAATGAAACCCTTTAGCATGGACTGAAATGATAAGAAATGACATTCTAAGACTGTAATTTGCCTACTTTTAATATGATACGTAGTCTATCGAAAGTTAGGGGAATTGACAACTTGGTTGAAGTAGGAGGTTTTGATCGTCGTTATCTTAAAAATTAAATAGCTGAGTTGAATTGCTTGAATTCACTTGTCTGTCAGTTCTGGCAATTCATTGTCTCTCTTTTTAGATCTCAAAAATTTCAATAAGTATCCACTTGATTTTGTTGCATGTACTGGAAAGCTTGAAATGTTTTCATTTTGTTTGTTGATTTATCACGAGCAATATAATTGTTTTTCTATTGCGACAAATAGTCCTATAATGATACACGTGGGCACTTGGGAAATAATAGTTTGTTTTCAGTTATCTGCCTACCAATTTCATACAGTCTGAAGCCAATTGGCTATCCTTACAATGTCACGTTGAACGCGTCCATGACAGCTAGCCAACAAGTCATATTACTAGTATGAAGCTTGTTGCGAAATTCTCATGGGGATTGACTTAAGACGTTGTCATTTCATAACCATTCGAATATTCTTTGATTTGATTTTCAACTTATTAATTACCAAGACTTATGAATTTGCTCCAACTATTCACACACTTGTCCACATCACGCTTCTAAATAATCAAAGGAATAAGCACGGCACAGAGAGCTGAAGAAAAATTCTCGAGGAATTATTCATCTTTGATTCTCCTTGTGGAATTGGAGAGGAGACGTGAATTCCCTCGAGTGTTGCTCTTCACGATTCGAAATGAACAGCCGGACTCAATTAGAGCTTTTCTAACCTTGACACCATTCTCTTGATGTTGATGCCAAAAAAACAAATGTATTCATTTTGTCATCAGAAAGATTAAGGAAATCGAATGCAGTCTTTGTTTATCTAACACACATTTCCCTGCAGCCGGCATCGACTCAAAAATGTCAGAAACCAAAAGCAATTTCTGACACCTTTTAAATGGGGTTCCATAAATATGTCAAACTTGCCGTTAGTTTAGCTTTAAAATCTTGGGAAACACGCTAAGCATTTAAGTCCGTTAAGCCCTACCTGAGAGACAACAGAAAAATTCCACTTCAACAGTGCGTCATAGTTAAAAGTTTACGAGGCAATAACTCTCGCATGAGTTCGACAGCTCGCTGACAATGTATGAAGCAGAAAAGCCCACCGCCGCAAGTCCACAAGTCATAAACGAGCATCAAGCAAATATTTGCGTATCTTTCATTTGCCTCGGTCGTTTGTTTTTGTGATTTTGCTTCGCCTTTGTTTTTGTCCGCAAATGATCTACCTCAAGGTAGCCTTTGGTTACCTCATTAGGAAAACACGAGTAGACACATAGTTTCTCGCTCGAATGAGCCCGCCAGGGGTTGAGCCAATGGGAAGATGTTTGCTGAAAATAATTTCCGGTCGTGAGCTTCCGAGAAGGAAATGACCGAGTATTTGAAATTAAACGGATACAATGAAGATATATGCCAATCATGCTCCCATTAGGGAAACCCATTCCATCTGAGCCGTTTCGTTGGAAATTGGCGATTTAATCGTGTGACGTGTGCGGGAAATTGTTTGCAATTATTGAATAATGACGGCAACATGCCCTCGCCACACGATTAAATTCCCAAAAATAGTTCAATTAGATTTTAATGATGTTTGCAGAGTCATCGAACCTCTGGGCGTGGGGCGTGTTAAGGCCTGTGCATGAATGGACATTCATGAATATGCCAAATTTACTACGGACCGAGGCATTTGGGCTGGAATGCGAATTAAAGCGAATAGTCTGAATTAAGTACCCATAAAGTTTAGTGCTTCATAAAGTTACAAGATCTTAAGCGATCCGCTTGGTTTGGTGGCACCTTTGCTGAAAATTGACTAAGAACTCTTGTGTTATACAGTACGTTTTATAACGGTAGCGTGGACGTTTATTTGAAACTTGATATGTTCCTAAGATTACGATCTGAAACGAAGATAGCAACACGTCAGTTGTGCTTTCGCGGGTGAGTCTATTCATTCGGCTATCAGCCCGGCGAAATGTTAAACATGTCATCAAATGCGGTCAATAGTGGAGGTACAAAAAGTTTAGATTTTACACGAAGCTTCACATGAAAGGTGAAAGCAATTCAAAGTGAAATCAAATGATGCTACTTTTTGACGGCACACATAATTTATTTGTGGTTCTCAACAAAATTCTTGCTTGGTGGTGTTTGGTGGTGTTTGATTCTGGTGGATATACAAGTCATCTTAAAATTAAAAAAAAAACTTTTTGTGTTGAACCACATGTACTTTTGAACATAAAAGGTGTTATATTTCCTGCTAATTATAAATATAAAAATAATGAACTTGTGATAAAAAATCAAAATAAGTGAAAAGTTAATGAAAAATAATAGTTATTCAAATTTAGGACTTAAATAATAAGAATTTAAGAAATTTTATTTAATAAAGGGTGGTCCAACGAAAACGCACGATGGTAATTGTAAATAAAACAAAAAGAGAATTATCTTAATATTTTTTTTATTATGATAGAAGGATCAATGACAATTATGTGTGAAAGAAAATACTGGTTAAATGCTCGCCACGGCTTCGGTGGCATACCTCTATCCGAGGGTCCATATTTTCAATGATTCTGAGACATGATTGAGGTTCCATATCGTAAATCTGCCAAATTATCTCATCCTTTAACTCTTGAATTATTCTTGTCTTATTGACTTACACATTTTCTTCTAAACATCACCAAAGAAAGAAGCCCAACGGGGTCAAATCATATGATTGTGGCGGCCAATTAACATCATCACAACGTGAGATAACACGGCCATTGAATTTCTCGCGCTAAAGAGCCATTGTTTCGTTGGCTGTGTGTGAGATATTTCAGTAGACTTCAGCTCTTGAGTCTATTGAACCTTGTAAGTATGTAAATTCAAATCTTTATTCGAAATTCGCATCAGTGATGTTCTTGAGATGTTCAATTGTTGGAAGTTGACGACTCTTCTGCCACACTATCGCCAACAACAGCATGTTTTCCGAAGAACGAACTGGGCGCCCATGCACAAGTGTTTTCATATTTCCTACAGAGCCGGTTTGCTGAAATTTGTGCACAATTCTACCGACTGTGGAAACATTTGGTCGATTATGGGACCAAAAAAATCACGAAGTGCACGAAATGCATTTTGAGTTGAAAGCACTTTTTCGTAAAAGGATTCCACCCCTGCTCAATTGTGTACTCTCTCCATGGTTGAATTTGTCAAACACTGAAACAAAGAAATGTCAAATTAAGTTGGGCAAGAAAACTTGACGTTAAGTTGTGACTCAGAATTAACATCGTGCATTATGGTTGCACCGACCACCCTTTAAGAAGATATGAAATTTTTGGAATTTATTAAGTAATGTGAAAGCAAATTGTTCTTAATGCAATACTGTGTGTTAGAAAGAAGCAATACTCTCAGAGGATTCAGATACGTAAAATTGTGAATTAAAGTGTTTAAAGGACTGCTTTTTTTGAGACATAATTTGCTTTCTTAATAAATGAATAATAATAATAATCATCAAAAATATTCGTCAATGCAGTGGTGTAAATGTAACTTGAAACAACGTTAATAATGAATGGATTCATGGATGAATGAATGGGGGAGGGCAAAATTAAATATATGCTGTTATCAAGAAATTACACACAACATCGACGTTTTGGACACAGCATCACAATGGGCAGCTCTAACTTCGAGGTAGTCAAGGACTTCGTCTACCTCAGCTCCACTGTAGATAGTACGAACAACATCAGTACCGAGATCAAACGCAGAGTATCTCTTGCCAACCTCTGTTTCTATGGGCTCAAGAGGCAATTGAGTAGTAGTAGAGCCATCTCTCGAAGGACCAAGCTGGCTTTATCCACGACCTTGATCATCCCAGTCCTGCTGTACGTCGCGGAGGCATGGACAATCTCAAAAGCGGATGAGGAATTCCTTGGTATCTTCGAGAGAAAAGCTCTGCGTGCGATCTTTGGTCCTGGTTGCGTTGACGGTTTCTGGAGGAGAAGATTCAACCACGAACTGTACGAGCTGTACAGTGAAATGAGTCTAGTCAGGCGTCTTCGGATCCAACGCCTAAGATGGCTAGGCCATGTAGAGCGTATGGACAACTCAGCTCCGGCCTGAAGACTCTTCGTCTCCGAACCCGTGGGACAACGCAACAGAGGACGCCCGCGTTTAAGGTGGCGCACCCAGGTGGAGAAGGACCTCAACCAACTTGGCGTGCGAAACTGGAGACAGCTAGCCAGAGACCGTGCTAGTTGGAGACGCTTGTTGGTTGAGGTCCAGCCCCACCTCGGAATGTAGCCCCAAATAAAGAAAAAGAAGAAGAAGTCAGCCTTATTGTATTCATTAAAGGGAAAATTGAACCTTATGCTAGGAATGTTACTAAGTAATACGGTTTTGAAGTTGTCTTCACGTCTAAATAAAAGTTACTTTGAGATATCAAATTTAAAAGATCTTAGCTAGCTAACCAAAAACCCCTTACCTCTGTCGCATTCAGATTTTGTGGGTTGATGTTGTTCTGTCTAGGGATGTATAATGTTGACAAAGCATTGATGTTGGTTTCGATGTCAAGATCGTTGGCTGAACATCGATGACTGATAATAATCGAACTCAAACATCGATGTTACAGAATGAATTCATATAGTTCGGATTACTAGAATAAGAAAATATCTATGTACATATTCGACATATATTCTTCCCATCAAAAACCAAGAATGAAAGAATAAAAAATACCAAGAAACTCAAAGCATTCTGTATACTCAGAAAAGCGAATGTTGGGGTCAGACTCAAGCCCAAACAATCCATGAATCAATTCCAAGAGCTCTCTAGATCAGTGGTGTTTCTACGAAATGCCTACATGATTATGATGAAATTTCAGAAAATATTTCCCAATTAATTGTAGGTTTCTTTTGCATCAATTATCCGATGTTTGAAGAACTGAAACATCGATGTTAAAACATCGATATTTGGGCTCTGATGTGATCATTGATAAACATCGAACATCCCTAGTTCTTAAAACGATGTGAAGAGTTTGAATCCATTTTTCATTTCTTACTTTTGACCACATTTTCATCTTTGCTAATGAACAATTCTATAAAACAAATAATGTAAAGTTCAAGATTTACCTAAAATATACAACTTCTCCAATCTCTTCTATTCTAATTAAAATTCCAAAGAATATTACCCTAGATCTGGTATTTATACTTGAGGTTCTATTTACCTTCCTTCCTAAACGAGACGCCAACCACCCTCATATTCAGAAGAACCCCTCTACTCAAACACTGGTGTCCATCCTGTCAGTGCGAGCCTTTTTATTCCACAGATCTTTAGCTTTCAGACACCATCCATTTTTGTACAAACAATGGTTGCATCATCTCTTCCTACAAACATGACCTAAAACCGTGGCGACATTTTTCTTCCGAAGGCAAGGATATGCTCTTTTCTTCTGGTCACCGGCAAGCCTTTGAATGAATATGGTTGGAAAATTATATCCCTTGTAGAGCATGGGTTTGAAGAGTGGTACGTCGAATTCTCACCAGGATGTAATTTTTGGAGGTACACAAATACCTTAACCCTAGATAGCAAGTTCCTACCTTTCTATGAAAAGCTTATCATTTGCCTTTTTAACGATCATGTAAAAATCAATATTTTATGAATATGTCAAACATAATTCTATTAATGAATGATCGGATTTAAATTAAGGATAGCTATTATAAGAAATGAGTTGATGCGAAATACGTAAAATAATAACAAAGGAAATGGCAAATACAGTGGCGAGCAGAATTGGATACATAATTTTAATTTTTGTGGTTTTTCACCAATTAAATTGTTTCCTTGTGAAGGATTTGATTAAAATGTTCAGTCTCCGTCAGAATGGTACCTGTTGATTTTGACTCTTTATAGTCTTCTTGCAATTCGGTTTTTATTTCCTTTGCAGAATATTAATCGGGCATATATTTTTATTTTTTTTTTCCATGCAGTGCGGTTTTTATATTTTTAATAACGGAAACTAGCCCATTTGTACCTAGGGTCCTTGTAAAAGTCCTCTCACGTAATGTCCGCAATAGCTTTTGGTGTTTAGGAATCCGCTTTTGCCATACAGATCTGCTAAGATGAGGATAGCTTTGGGTACTCATCTTTATTATGCACGATCTCAACGCACGATCTCTGTGCTATTTCGCATGATTAAAGACTTTTTGAGATGATAAAATGATATGCCGAGTATTTTTATATATTCATTATTTCATATATTTTATTATTATTTCTTTAAATTTAAAATTGTAAAAATTTGAAATAAAAGAATATAGCTGTTAGCGCTAAGTATAAGATCACAGTGAAGAAATTGGTCATAAAATATGATACGCCAAGTTTAAGTCATTAGTCTCCAGATAAACAAAGCGAGTTAATTTGAGTGCGTCGTTGTAAAAGGCGGTGTTACACATTGTTCTGTTCGACTGGCTTCAAAGTATTTTTCATACTTTGTCCACTGATCTGTTGACGTCTGCCGAGACTTATATTGCTGTACAGTCCCAAAAGTTAGTGAATGAATTCAGTTCATCACTTGACATGTGCAAAGTGGATCATGGATCGAAATTTGGACTGGATCGACATGAGCAATGATCGCTTGCATCGACCTTTTGTCTCAAAAAGACCTCCGGTGGCATGGCTGCATCTACAAAGATGAGCAGAACAGGGTGGGCCTTGTTCAGATTAGTCCTTTGAGAGAAGGCTCATACGCCTTTAGGGATTTTTGAACTTATTTCGGCAATATTATAATTTACTTTAATTTGCCTCTTCGACTTGGATAATCCATCAAAAATATGGCTTAAGATGTTCCACCGATATCCACAAAAGGCCTTGAAAAAGAGGCTTTTTTATTCCTTTCTCTCAAAACTCTAACCTCATTGCGGTAGATTTTTTTAAATGTGCACGAAATTGTCGAAAGAGTGATGAATGGACTATGCTCCGGAATGTGACCAAACTCTCTGAATTCCTTCAAGCAGCTTGTACTAGATCATTTAGCGGGATGACTTCCGAAACGTCGTCGAACAGTATGCTCAAACAGTGGTCTGCAACTCCCACCAATCCATTTCTCACAATTTCAATAAATATTTTCTGATCAGTTAGAGGAACATTGATACCAAGATAAACCAAGATACATCATGAATATGTAAGGGTTCCGTGAAATTAGTTCACCCTTGCGTAAGATGTCTTCTGCGACTTCCCAAAACGAACACATCCGGTCAGTCCACTTGACAAATGTCACACAAGTCGAACAGTACCCATACCCGTGATCTACTTCTCCCATTACACGCGGAAGCTATCGCATATTTCCGGGCCGCCTCCCGCCCGATTTCCACAACACTTATCCCAATTCCCAATACTGACATCTTGACATGGCTTACATCTGAGAGGAGAAGAAGTTAAGACTCCTGCCACAAAACGAAGCCCTCCGCCACGCCACGCATTGACAGCGTATCGCTAAAGCACAATCCATCCATAAGCACCCAAAGGTGAAGAACCTACTCGCGCGAGTGTACTGTATGTTCTCTGTTTTATGTATCTACGCAACAAACAGCTAACAGCTCTTTTTCTATGGGCCACACGTTCGTGTTGTTTCTTTTTCAAGAAAATAGAGAAAAACAGCAGAAATCCAAAAATGGAAGAAGAAAATATAGCCACACCATGCACACATGCATGGCTCCATCCACCTGTAAAGGTATCTATGTACCTGTCTCAGATGGCATGGCTGCGGGTATCTGTCTGTCTGTCGAGTGCACAAGCCCAAGCTACCAGAATGGGGGGAAAAACTAACTACCACTCCACACTCTCCACAGAGCGGCGGCAACATAATCCCAACCGTCGACTCCATCGATTCAGTCTGTCGGCGGCGGTTACACTTTACGTCAGCTTACACGCTACACACACTCTCGTTCGTTCGGTCGGTCGGTCGGTTGGTTGGTCGGTCGGTTGCCTCCATCATCGCTTTGAATCTCGTCTTTTTATCAATGGCATTGGCAGTTGCTCGACAGTGTCTCTGTGTATAACAGTTGAAACAATTTGAGAAGCTCTGTGTGCAGAATGCGCGAGTAACAAGTTCCACAAGGATATCTCTCTCTCGAGTGTACACACTCCAAGAAGGATACGTTTGTGTGGATGAAAACGAAACAGACCGAAGAACAGGCAAAAAAAGGAAAGGAAAAACGTGCGAATGCGTTGTACCGCAGCAGATACTATTAATAGATCCGAAAACATGGGACTAAACGACTTCGTAGCGTTGTTCTACAACAATCATCAACATCATCATCATCAGCAGCAGCAAAATAAAAAGTCGTCATCCTTTCAGCCGGTCGGTGGTGGTAATTCTCTGTTCGTTTCCGTTTCGGGTGCATCTGCTGGAGCTGGACCACAAATGAATAACTCGAGTGAAAAGTTCAAAACAACTCGCAAAATCAATTGCAATCTCGGTGATGTGAATCTGAAAAATGCCACCAGCGGCCAGGGTAACAACTTCCTGGCCTTCAACTCCACTCCGACATGCTACAGCGAACTGGACCTGTATCGGGCTCCGGCCCTGCGGGGCAAGAAGTCATTCCTTTGGAACTCCTTTCGGATGCCCAAAAAGTCAAAAGGTAAGTCGCGACTTTTCCATGCCCCCATGTGTGCCTGTGTTTCTGTGAAAAATCGAAGACACCCTCCAATGTGGTGGGGGATGAACGCGTGTCCTTGAGACGTTTTTCTTCGTTTTTGTGTGCATTCAGAGGTACACTCATGTGGCATTTCATTTCGCCAGACGCGAGGAGTTTTGTTAAAAATTCTCGATTAATCATGCAGCTTTTCCCGACTTTCCGAAATTGTCAACAAGATTAATGGCGGCTTTGTGATTCTGCAGGAAAATGTGTCACCAAGTGCGGCAGATGTTGGCGATTTTTCTCTGCCGCCGTGCCGTTCTCTCACCCCGCAGTAATGAGATTATGGCTCGTAAAAGTGAAAAAACAACGAAATCCGTACGGAAAGCCTTTGCTGGCGGTGACCTATTTAAGGTGACGGCGGCTATGATTTGCTTCGTAACTCCGAGAGAGCAAGAGAGGGGAGCAATTAAAACTGCGAGCGTACCTAGTTCGCTCTGACTTGGCCCCGTTTGCGAATTGTGCTTTGTGTCGTTCTCTGTGATTGAACTTTGTTATGGTCAATCTAAGACAATTACAAGAGCGGTGAATAAGATCTGACCGTCATCTTGATTCGTGATGGCGTTCAGTGCGAAAGTGGCAGCAACTTCCTCTTTGAGAAGTGAAGTCGTACGTACGTTGTTTTCGTTGCGCGAATCTAGTTCGATGGTTGTTAAGAAATGGTTTTATGGCCAAGAAGCCGTCTGGACTTGGTCAACTGGTTAATTGAGTGTTCTCGGAATCTGTTTGGCGGGTGGCACCGCACTGTTGTGGTCATTCTTTGCTGGAAATAGGCCACAGCATCCTTTTAGTGCAGTTTACAGTCACCACTGTATTCGCAATGATTAGATGTTTTGTTTGCAGAGTCGCGTATGGATTCCGCCAGTTCCTTCTTCATTCGCTAAAGATCTTAGAGAAGATCCTGCCAGGTCTTAAAATTGGATCATTTTTCATTTGTTTTTCCATTTTCTTCTCCTTAAGAATATTTTTGAGAATTGTCAAAGATGATGACGATGTTGTCACTTTGACGTTGTGACAGCAATTCAGACGTCTCCCTGCCAACATTGTCGTATGCATCAATTAACTTAAAATCGATCAAAAAAAAAAACACCGTCAAACAATCGAAACCACCGTCATCAAATGGCAACACTCCCAGCCAAATCGCAAGCTATTCAAAATTTCGAACATGTATTCGCTGCAAGCGTCGCTTCATTGTTGTATCTTCGGGTGTCGGCATGATGCCTTTGTGTGTGATGTGTGCCGTCACATAACGCACACGACATGTGTTGCAGGTCGTATGCAAATCAGAAGTAGGGCTTGTGCATTTAAGTGACAGATGCGCAATCCGGACGCTTTGTTGTCAAGGAATGCCAATTACGACTGTTCGCATGTAACGCCTTTCGAGTGTGCCTTCAATTATTCATAAACATGAGCGTACGGGGATATTCGAAGTATTCAAAAAATTCTTTGTTAAGTTTCAGATGCAGTCCTCCTGTGGAGCTCTGTTGCTGAAGTCGTTTATGACTTTGGTGAGAAGGTGTGTTCAAGATGTTCATTCGATCCAAGCAGACAATCGTCATTTTATGTTCAAGGCAGTGATGCTCCTTCTTTTATGATTGTGCCACTTTTGAAAGGCTCACTGTGAAATGCATTGCATTGCATTCCTTGCGGTTTATTTGTCCATTCTAAGGCGAAGTCTGGTAAACCGTAAGAAGTGCGTTGTTTCACTGGGACGGAGTGAAGGAATTTTCGGACTGGAGTGCAGTGTTGTTCATGTGCTCTATAGTACATGGCGTAGTGATCTTGTGCCTGACTAGATCAAGTCGCTGTAGTCATTAGTCCGTTGATGTCTGCCTAAACTCAAGCACAGCACGAACACATACAGTTCGTGTTTGAATCTTCTGTTCGAAATGCTATCAAAGCAAAGAAGGCCATTGACCGAACGCAAAACCTTTCTCTCAAAATGACCATGAGTTTGTCTATGGGATAGACGGGGCAAGGTAGTTAGTAAATTCAGCTTGGTCCTTCGAGAGGTGTGACTGGTTAGAGTTATTTTGTATTTAAACTCGCTACTGATGCTTTTTGTAGTGTTAACATGCAAGAATCTCTGCAGTGTTTATAGAATACCAGCGGATCTCCTTGTGCTTCGCTTTGCATAAATATAAACATTGAATCAAATTCATATGATCTGTTTGTTTTTTTATATTTGGAACTTGCTCCATATAATTGTCCGTGAGAAAAGCACGGTTCCTTCAAATCACACCACACACTTGAAACGTTTGTCCTTGAGCTTTATCAACGGTCAAAGCAAAGGATAATGGCTTACGTGTATGTTGTTTTCTTTATATGGACAAACTCAGGTGTTAACATAAAAAGTCACTACCCATAGCATAAAAATAACTTAAAATATAAATACGACATAACTCAGGAATGCGTCTACCATTTTTGTGCAAACTTTAGATAAACCATCAACACGACCATAAAAAAAAAACCCTAAAAATTTCATCGAGTGCTGCTTGACCGTTTGTGAGTTATAAAGCCACAAAGCACTCACAACAAATTATTTTTATTTATATGCATATAATATTTCACATATAATGAAATTGCATGGACAGTGACAAATTAAAGTTGGTAAAGAATAATAAATAAGTTGCCTCCTTCCGAACAAAGAATTTTAAAGGATTTTACAACAAACGGCGCTGCCTAAATGTGTATACAAGAATGAATCGCAACTTCCGAAAACTGCCTCCCACTACCATAAAATTTTTCTGTCAAAAAGTAAGGGATTTTTACGTTATCTTGTGAGAGTAGTCGTGTTTTTTTCACAAATCTATAAATAGTGAAGTAGGATTTTGCACGTAAAGCACATACAACAACCTACTGCCTATAATATCGGCAGTGAAAAGTGGCTGCCGATAAAAATTCGAGTTCGAATTGTTTCTCATATATTTTGACAGCGATTCGAACATATAAATTGTTTTCTTGATATATTCTGACAGATAAAAATCAAAGCCAATGCGAATCGTTTTTTGCATCTTACTTCACTTCACTATCGATAGCGATGAAAAAAACACGGCTAATGAGTTCAAGTCAATTACCATTGGCTCTGAATTAAATGGTGAGCATATATCAACGATCGTTTACAAATTGTTAAGTTTCAGCAGCTGTCAAAGTTACCAATGACACCCTTTTAATATGATTCTTATCCGGTCATCCTGTAAGTTCAACGGAAAATTTGACAGATGTCATAATCATTGTCAAGTAAAGTTGTTGACTTTTGAAATTTAAAACTAAATCAATTCCGGGAACTGTCTTTATTTCTAGTTACAGTAGAAGTTCGATATAATAATAATAATATGGGTTGCGCGACAGTCTGAGGTGGACCTGGGTCTAGCTTCTCTCAGCAACCACGTGTGTTGTGCGTGCTATTGTTCTTTCACGCGTAGAAGGGACCTACAGTTTAATGCCGACTCCGAACGGCGAATTTGAGAAGCTCTTTCTTGACAGGAATTCTCTTTGAGCATTTTCAGTTACTCGAAAGAGGTGGAGCCGTGAAATATGAAAGGTGATAAATTCGGGTATCGAACCTGGTACCCTCTCGACGCACTTACGCACTACGCCACGGCTACCCACGAAGAAGTTCGATATAGAGAACTAATAAAAACCAGGACTTTCACTGGGGCGAGATTGTTCACTGAAACGAGCGTGGACAATTTCATCATTAAAAAAAAAAAGAGTTCAAAAGCCAGGAGAGAGGAGGGGCGTTGTGCTTTCGACCGATGGTCACGATTATAATAATAATAATAATAATATTTAATTATAGTCTTTTTTACTAGGAATTCAAAACTGGGTGTCCTTGCCCTCTCCCGTCCCTTATATTATGTAATGTACTTAAAACCAGAAATACATAAAGGATTATACAAAAATAGAACGGAGTAGGCTCGAGTGCTTGTGCTCTTCAAAAAAAAGTTGATGGGCGCTGCAGTTGCGTATTCGGAAGGGAGGCCTTGCTTCTTGTTGGCTTGGTAGTATGTTGGCTCCTGCCCTGCTAGAAAGAAAACTCGCGCCGCCCCGCTCGAGCCTATGGACACGGTAATTTTCCCATTGTTGTTTAGAAGGGATTCTTGCATCGCACAAGGTACTTGTATTGTGTACGTTCCTCCTTATTTTTGAACAGTTTTGGATCATTTGGACTGGCGACTCCATGGCACTCATGACTTTTAACTGTTTTTTACAAGCTGAAAGATCTTAAGAAATTTGTTTGTTCACTATTTAGAATCTAGGGCCATGTCAACCTCGAACTTTCGGGACGCCCATATTACACTGATACTTCACTTTACTGACACTCTTCTATAAGGGACACGTCTATTTACGGACAGTTATATATGGTCCCAGCATAAAGATGTCCGTGTATTTTAACCCCCTCAGAACGGACACCCGTACATAACGGACAACCATGATGGTCCTGCAGCTGTCCGCTTTAGAGAAATTTCATTCTTTTATAATTATTTAGAATAGCCTCTATAAAATATTGTGTCTTCACTTTATTTGATTGTTCACTATATCGAGCATCCACTGTAATTCCTTATCTTAGGTTAGATCCGATATAAGCCATTGTTGAGACCACGAAGATTGAGCATCTGTTACTCCTTAAACCAGTTGGTTCTTGCTACCAAGTGGCTAAGTTGGGTATGGTTGAGATTTAACAGCTGGTTGACATTCAAATGTTCAGAGATATGGGCCCGCAGTGTAAATTCGTACAGATGTCAAGGGCGGACACCATAGGCGCCTGCAGAAATTATTTCCAGGGGTGCAGATTGTTTGTTTTTTTCATCCTAAATCCCCAATTCTCAGTTATAGTAAAAAAATGATACAATATTGGTGGGATGTGACCACCACGACCCCTGCGGGCGTCTATTGCCATCATGACCAGAGGAGCTATTTTAGTCACGTTTCTTTATGTCAATCATTCAAAAGTGAATTCAGTTCCTTGTCTAATTTCGCCATTGTCACTTCCTTTCGACTGAAGTTGGCAGCATTTCAAATGTCACCCTCGAATGTCTTCCTCTCAAAACAGTTCTACAACTCCACCATTTTATCGCAAGTTTCAATGACACATGATTTAAATGTTAACTAAACAACTAATCCCCCAACTGCGTGTTAAAATTCGAGTGAAAATCAAATGATTATGCCACACGCAAACACGCAACATAGTAACCACAGAATGACGGTTGTCAACCGGTGGTGGTCTGGTCAGCGGAAAATTATTATGCTGTCGCTGATGCAGTCTGTAATGTGAAAAATGTCCGCGGCTTGGGGGCAAATTGACTTTAGTCGGTGATGTAAAATGAACAACGCACTTCAGGTTGTTTGTGTCGGGCGCATTGTAAACAAGAAAAAAAAAGTTCACAGTGGCTGTATCAATACTCGTAGCAGAAGGAAAGTTTGTGTTTATTTTGGCTTGTGAATTGTGACGTTTGACTTAAGTTGCCATGTAAATGAAAATTACAGAACGGTTTGCCTTGTCCGTTGGAGTTTGTGAATGAATGAATATTTTGTAGGATTTTCTCTGGACTGGCTGTGGTTTCAATTATGTATGGTACCCTTAAGACTGCTTTTGGACGCGGCGCACGTATGTGGAATGCTCTTGTTTACTATTTTTCACTCACCTTAATCCACAGAGATTTTCAGACCAATGCGCAAAGGTATAGCAGCTTGATTTAAAAGCTGTTGGAGGGCAGAAACAGAGGACAAGCTTTCTAGTCTATATTTTTAGCTAGTTTAATAAAACAATCCGTGGAATAGTACAGCTCTCCGAAATATCGAAAAAGTAGATAACCACAATCCAGGTTACATGACCATTAGCGTTCTTATAACAGATTGTGAAGCGTGTGCAAAGCTGAATAATTGATGTACCTTGGTTGGTTTTTGCACCATCCATAATATTATCAAAGGGAAATAGTGCTTATTTGGCACCAGAATTCTTCCAGGCTCTGTTGGTGTCCAGTACGAGTGATGGGAACTATAGAATGAATTGGACTATCCACAGTTAGTTACTGATAGCAACTATCGAATAGTTTTATTCATTCACTCATTGATTCAATTCACGTCCTTGCTTCGAAAAATGAGTGACTCACTCGCCCAATGCAAAAACCATTCGAACATTTTTCCAACTGTCTCGATAGTCCAACCAGCCATACAAGTGAACAATTTTTCATGCAAATATTTTGGCAATGTGTGTATATATAAATACATAAAATTCTCACTCAGAGCAACTGTCACCAGAGTAAATACACAAAAATCATTCAAAGTGTACTAATCATTCAAAGTGTACTACAAATCGTTTAAAGCCCATGTAAACTATCGAATAAAGCATTTGACTGTTATTTTCGTTCTATTGAACGATATTTTTAAGGAGAAATTAGGTGTTACAGAGATGGCCGACTTCACAGTTGATTGTCCCCTACTCCAGTGCCGAGTGCTTTTTTGACAGATATTCATTACTTTTTGCCGGATATGCACGAAAAACGTGAATGCCGTTCTGTGACTGGTCAATTTGGCTTTAGAAAGGGGCAACAGAGGTAGAAGTCGCACATCTCCGTACTTCATTTCATTTTTGCTTTTATCTATCGAATAAATGAATTGTTTGACTCGATTATTTTTATTCGATAGTTCCCATACCCAGTACCCAGCAAACGACACGACTGATCTCCTGTACAGAATTAAGACTGAAACAAATCTGTCCTAAAATGGGCTAACTTGATAACTCGTCAGAGTTATAGAAAACACCGTCTATCTTGCAGGTGGTTTTATTGTTTTTATGTCCAACAATGTCTAGTGCTTACATCGGGTTGTTCAAATCCGTGTGTAGAATAGCGTGGTGGTGTGGTAGCTGATTCAGCCTCGATGATGATTGCTGTCGCTGCTCTGGTAGAAGCTATGCAGTTCATTGTTCTACGGCGTTGGAAAGTTCTGCTCGTTTAGCAGATACAGCCCGTTGAGGTAGCGTTGTCCGGGGATTGTCTTTCTCTTAAGATCGGCCGCATAAGCTGCTTGTAGCTTTACTAGGTAGGCTTTACTAGGTGCCCTTGTGGCCCATTTAGACCAGCGAGTTGGATTCATGGAGCCTTCGATGAGTGAATTAGTTCCTCGGTGAAACGCCCATATTCTAAAACCTACCAGATCGCGATCAGATTCTCATTGCAATCCTCCCTCTCGCGTAGGAAATACCACATCAAGCTAGTGGCAGCACTGGTGCAATGGATACAGCAGAAACCAACAGCAAACTCGATTTCTCTTGTCCCTTGAAATTTACTGACACCGCTTCTTGCATTTTTTTTTCAGACCAAAAAAGAGCACTTTAGCATTCGTATGGTTTCGCGATTATCTGTCAAAATGGCATAACTACATGACAAAATCCCTTGAATTTGGCGTTCGAACAAGGAGACAATCACCTGAAAATTTATTTAGCTCAAAAACATTGCTCACCCCTCTTCCCTTCAAATTAAATTTCACGGAGACAGGTGTCGTGTCCCAATCCAAGTACATTACAAATTCAAGTCTCAACTCCCCCATTAAGTGAACTCCGTCTAGACTTAAGGTCTCCACAATCGGTCCCTTACATGTCAGCATGTCATTAATAACCCTCCGCCCGGTTCTGTCGAGCCTACGACAGTCCGCAAGAGTTATTTGTAATCAATTGAACGCCAACACGTGTACGTGTACGAGCAAGTGCGCAACTTCATAAGCAAACCCTTCAAAAACACATCGACCCCGAAGTTTTCTATAATCCCCCCGAATCGCCTCTTTCTTTCGTTACTTTCACACATCGAAGTGGTTTATTTTTTTCTTTAAAAAATATCGCAAAAAAGGCGGTCCCCCTCCCCAGAAAATGGAAAGAAATCTACTCACAATGAATATGATTGATTGCGTCCGGATCACATTTGGAAAGATTAATCCAAGATTCTCCCATAGACGCGCTATGCCAACAAAATAAATTAAGTAGGAAAGTGTACGAACCTCCATCTCTCTTTCTCTCTCTCACGAGCGCGTCCTCCTTTCGAGTGAAGCAAAAAAAAAAATATATTTCAAAAAATCCATGCCATTGTTCGAATCTCACGTCGTGTCGCGGCGTATCTCTCCAACCCAGGCCAACGGTAATAGCCTCACTCCCCAGGTGACTCTGTGAAACTCAGTTCGCTATTTCCATCGCTAAATCTCACAGTGTAATTTATTTCGCTGGAGATACAATTAGCTTGTGGGTTACATCACATTAACCGAAAACGCGAAAAAGCGAAAAAGGCGAAAAAAGAAGAAGATTGAATATGCCATGCAAAGAAACAGTTAGCAATCCGGTGGCGGCTTTGCCATTTCCCAGAGATTGGAGAAGAAGCAACAGTTACTGTGGAACTTCGTCTTGTGTGCTTCTTTAGTTTGCGAAGTTATCTAAGCAAAGTATCTGTTTCGCTATAGAATTAACCAAAAAACTACAGTCATGGCTGATTGTAGGTTATGTTGAAAGGCGTCTTTAACGAAACTTTAATAACTGCACATGCGCAGTGTGTGCCTTGTGGCCAGGATGAGAAGAGGATGTCATGGGGAAGGCATGGGATGAGAATGATGGCGGTTGGCATTGTCGTTTTCTGGGCCCAGGGATGACTCACTGGGGATGCTGTCACTGTGGATTGTTTTCTTCTTTCGAATCTTGGATGCTGTTGCTTCCACGATGACTCATCGGCACAACCAAACCCAGGGATGCATGCACTGAACTGTGAAACTGTTATACGTCGCATCCCTTCTGCCGTCGTGTGTGTGTGTGTGGATATAATTTGCATCAAACAGTTGTTCTCCAACTTCGTCGTTTTAAAAAAACTGTGTTTGGTTTTTTTTTTTGTGGGATTATAAATTAACATTTAATTGTTGTGAATTATGCGCAAATGTAATTTATTTCTATTCACGGCGAGCCGGGGAAGAGAAAGTCGCAATTATGCGAAGAGAAGAGGTCTGCTCACTTGGCGTATACCTATTTTTTTTTCCTTTCTTTTCTTTCACTCCTGTAAAAGCGATCTAAATATGGTTAATTGCACAATTATGGGGATTTGAGTTTTGCACGATGTACATACCCAGTTGAGTTTAATGTGGGATGCCAAGCGAGGGAGGGGCACTGGTGGCTAGAGTACATTAAATCCGCTTTGCCCATTTGTTTGCGTTACTTATTTGTCTGTGGTCTGACATTTTAGGTCGTACTGTGCCTATTCAATCGTTTTGAATGATATTTAATTGCAATCGGAGGACGCGCCTTGTCGAATTGGTGTTAAAATAGCCAAGCAAGTCGACTCGGTCTGAAATCCGAGTTACATCGAAGCGTGATTTCGTTTGATTCCATCTTTTTGTGTCGGTTTAGTGGTTTAATAAGAATTGCCTCCAATTTACCACGGAATTTGGACAATTTGTGAGTATTACGTGTTGATGCATTGGTTCCTTCTTCGTGATGGTTGATGATTTGCTTGATAACTAAAAACCCGGTTACTAATTAACAGCCTGCTGGTAGCTTTTCACTCAACCGGAGAAGTAAAAAAGGGTTGACCTCAAAAGACGAGCAGTGACATTGGCGCGGAGTACATCAACTGCAAGAAACATGGGAAAACGTCTTGACTGAAAATAGGTAATAATAAAGCTCTAAGACGGTTCGGGTGTGTTCTCGGAATTCATCAACATTTCCAAAGGCTTTTGTCTACCGAATAACTTCAGTGTCTTCCAGGCAGAACTATTTGCCGTTCGGGAAGTATATCGTCAAGTAAAAATGCAACCAAAAATCTTGCCAAGGGAGAAGATTGCAATATGCGTTTATAGCCATTAAAGCTATTGCCACCTTTACTTAATACTCTGAATTATTTAAGGGATGCCGGATTGAGTCGTAAGAGGTTTCTCTATAGGTGTGTTTTATTGTGATTCTATACTCAGCTCAATTTTGATTCTCAATAAAACGTTAAAACGCTTTTATACTCCCTTTATTTTTCTGCGTCAAAAGTTAGTTCTTACCTTTACTGTCACGGCATAAGACGTCAAAGCACAAAATAACTAGGCAGTTAGGTTGGGTTAGGTAAATGTGATTGCCACTTCTGAAGCAGTTCTGGCCCACTTAGATCCTGATTGGATCCATTGTGATATCACAAATCGGCAGCTAATGTGCCGGTTCCTCTTTGCGAACTAACTAAATAAAACACCTTAAGATACCTACTGGTTTGCTAGTGGCATATACTGGGTAATGCACTCCTTTGCTGGGTTACAGCCAATTCGTATTTTTCAGAATTCAGAATTTCAATGCGAGACCTTTCCTCAAGGCTATTGAATGAATAGCTGCCTATCGTGTTTTTCCCTGTCCTTGCAAGTGCTGGGCAGGTGCTGAGGTAGTGAAGTACAGTTTCTTCTTCCTCTTCGTCCCTGCAGCTTCTACAAAAGTCGTTGTTGGAGGTTCCCATTGTCCTTGCGTGTGTGTCTAATACACAATGACCAGTAATACTTTCTGGTAGTGAGTTGCTGATGAAACAAAATGTGTTTGTACAAATATAGTTTTATTCGATAGAAGCGTTTGTATATTAAACAATGGATGGATAACAAATTGGGATCTGCTGTATCTTCAAGAATTTTAGCCAGCGACATCTGTGATTCAGTGGTGGTGGAATCTTGGCGCCACCTGTGATTGAGATTCTTCTTGATTACTGAGTTATTTTTGCTTAGCAATAAACTTACTTTTGTCTTGTTGTTGCTCCGCGTGTAGAGTATCTACTGAGCTGAGCTTAGATTTTCAATAAAATACGCCTTATGTGTTCCAGATCACAGTGATCACTATATTGGTTGCGATCGGTCCGGACGCTGGCCGATAGGCGTCAAAGTGGGTATCCCTCACAACACCCATTGACCGAGTTGCAGCTACACAGCCTAGCACATGTCACTTGTGTATGCCTGATACACTTGTTAGAACCAGATTGCGAGTCGTTGGTAGGCACTTCTTCAACTCAGTAGAGATCTAAAGTCGTTCTTAAAAGCCTCCGGTTGGATTTAATAATATAATATGGTTGGCGCGACAGTCCGAGGTGGTCCTGGGCTTAACTTCTCAGCAACCACTCGTGTTGTTCTTTCACGCATGGAAGGGACCTACGATTTAATGCCGACTCCGAACGGCGAAGATAAGAAGTTTTTTCTAGACAGGAATACTCTTTGAGAATTGTCAGTGACTCAAAAGAGGTGGAGCTCTGAATTATGATAGGTGGTAAATTCGGGTATCAATCCTAACACCCTTTCGGAGGAGTCGACGAACTTACCTACTACGCCACGGCGGCCCACCCGGTTCGATTTAGAGATATCGAATAAAAAACACTTTATAAATAAGGTAACAGAGCTGGGGCATTAAAACCGCACATAGTGCAGTTTAGGTTCTCAGCGAACCACCTATCTACGTACCTAACTCCTTGAGTTGTTTTTTGCACAAAACAAAATACAATTCATATGCTCACACCCATTAGAATGTACGTCCTTGTATACCTACACGTTATGTTTGGTCACATGCAGTGGAGTGAGATGTTTCCCAGACTCCAAGGGAGCTTTCATTTTTGTTCGCATCACAGAAAGACAAATGACTTGAGTTCAAGTTCCCAGAAGTCGTCTTGAGTTGCAGCACGTATTATGTTCAAATCTGACAGCCTCCACACTGGCTGAAGAAAGGTTTTCTCTCCCATATTTCCCATATATCTCCACACACACAGTTGAGAGAGAAGAAAAAGGCCTTGTCTGTCGAGTCGTTGACCTCATCGTCAAGTAATTGATCTTCTCAGATTAAAGTCGGTCTTTGACCGAAAGTTCTTGTGGTGCATTTGGGTGCGTGTAATTTGGATTTCTTATTGACGCTTGCCTTCAATGTGTCTTTTGTTACATTCTTTGAAAAAATATTATCGGACACACATCGACCACACAACTGATGCATCTCTGTTGCATGGTCGATGGATCCGTAATCGTGTCAATCTGGGAGATACGGAACAGAGATCTTTCATAAAAATCCCATACTCACTCCAATTTAGCATCAGTAATTTTTGGTATGACGAAGTGAATCTTATACATTGAGTCAGTGTATCGGCGCGGGAACTTATCTCCGTGAGACAATACTGACAACTAGATTGACTTAAGCACACACAATTGTAGTGGCAGAGTTTCTGTGCGTACCATTTTTCCCTTTTTCCCCTATATGTTGTTTTAGTGCCGTGACTTCAAATATGTGAAGAAGGTTGCTACCAAAATTGCGAAGTCTGCATTTTGGCGATGGGGCTTCTGTGTTCAAATGTTCTCCCACAAGTAATTTATACCACTTTTCCACCGAAAGAAACCGCGAATTTTCTGTCTCTGAACCTACGAGGTTCCGCCATACATTTTTGGGGTCTGGAAACCTAGCCGTTTCAGATAAAACCTCGAACTGGAATTTATCCGCCTAGAAGAGGTTATCAAACCGAACAAGCCTACTATCTCTCTCTCTCTCTCTATCTCCCTCTCTATTTTCTGGTATTCTCAATTCTCATCCTATTATTTCCTGTCAACAGACAGCTATGCTTGATAACTAACAACTCGGTTGCTAATTAAAAATCCGCTGGTAGCCTTTCATTCGAACGGAGAAGTAAGACAATGGCCTCAGAAGACGAGCAGGAGAGTGGATGTGGCGGCCATTTAAAAATTGAGAGCGATTGACATTTGTTCTGGCGGGCACTTACACATTGAGAGCGAATGACCCGAAAATTGAGAGCGAAACCACTTCAACCTCGGTGAGACGCCCTATTAAGGTTTGAGTACGTCGAGTGCGTGTAGTTTTTCCTGGACGCCACCTAAAGTGTTAGATAGCAGGCAGCGACTGGATGGCGCAGTTTCTTAAGTGCCTAACCCTGGTTAGTGGAGTCCCTGTTTCGAATCCCAGTGAAAGCAAAGTTAATACGCTTTTATCTGGTTTTCAAATCTGGCCCAGTCACCATATGCCGGTGGGATCCAATTAACTGCACTATCACTGGAGTGGTCAATCAGTGGTAGTAGTCTAACTGTGTGGTCTATATGTGCTGGTGAATTCACTAGCAGCCTCGCCTACCTATAAAGGGTTTTCCCCTAGGGACTTGAAAATTTTGAATTTAATCACTGAACGCACTCTTTCACTAATCATCAACCTGTCACTGTCAATTTATTCAGTAAACTCAACATTTTGATCATGGTAAAGTACACGAACAAGCAAGATTTTGATCATGGTAAAGTACACGAACAAGTAAGAGCATCAACTCCAATTTTCGACGAAGCTTATTTTTGGCTCAATGGGTTCGTCAATAAGCAAAATATACGTTGTTGGTCGAGTGAAAGTCCACATTTGCAAAAAATAGCTCTTTGGTGCGGTTGGTTGGTGGCCATATTTGTTCGTCGACGATAACGATCGTCACGTTACTGTCATGCGGCAGCGTTATCGCGCCATGATTACCGATTATTTTTGGCCTGAATTGAAAGATATTCACTTAGTCGACGGATGGTGCAACATGCCACTCAGCACATGTTAGGTTATGTTAGGTTAGGTTGAGGTGGCTGACTGCCGCGCATACGGACAGCAGACACACTTAGGCCCAGCATAGACGCATTGTGTTACAACGCGGATCTTAGGCTACCTATTCCGCAAACCAGTGTGTGCTTTTGATAAGGCGAAGAAGAGGGCTGATTCTGATGCTGCTCAGTTCAGCCAGATTAACAAAGAAATGCGCCCCCAGAATCTACGGGTTGAGAGAACACTGCAGTTACATAGCAATACATAGCAGTTCGATGGTAGGATGAGAAATCCACGTCCATGCAGCTTCTACAGAAATCATTATAGGGAAGGCCTAGTTTAGAGGCGTGAGTTTCTATGGCACAATGCCCTGTTAAAACGCCAGTAAGAGCGTTACAATCGATTTCTTGCAGAGTAAGTATGGTAAGCGTGTTATCTCAGATAAAGGCCAGTCGATTGGATGCCTAGTTCGTGCAATGTAACGCCGCTTAACTATTTTCCGTGGAGTTACGTTAAGTCATTGGTTTATGCCAACATGCCGACGACGTTGGAAGAACTCAGAACCAACATTGAACGCCAAATAGTGGCCGTTCTGGTCTAAATGTGTGGCTGAGTCGAAAATTGGGTCCAACGAATCGACCGCTGCAAACGTGTCCGCTGTGGCCATATGCACGAAGTCGAGTTCTTGATTGTGCTTCAAGCCAATAGTAAAGATTTTGAAATATATTTTAAATGGTTTGCGTATTATTTCAAAACAAAAAGTTATCAAGTCTCTTTATATAGCACTCCAGTTCCGGTTGATATGAAAGCTTTAAAACATACGTCGTTTTCCTTTCATCATGGTCCAGTATTTTTTTATGCCTTACCAATAGCCGCCAATAGCTTAGCAATAGTAGCCTCCGCTAGAACGAACGTAGTAGCATACTCAAATTTTTATACACGCCAGTCCGAAGTGGAATTTTCAAAGCATCTTGCCTCTGGTGCAAACAAAAAATCAAGTATTTGCATAGAATTTAAAATAGTCATCAGCTTGGAATCGCTCTGATTATAAAATCTTCAGAAACAAATTGTTTTCCGTAGTTTCTCGTCACTCCCCTCTTCATTTATTCTTCAAAAGACTGTGAATACTACACTTTCAGCTTGTCGCTAAGTGCCTTTTAGAATTGATTATTTGTACTGTACTACGCGATGGTAGCCATTCACTGCCAAACATGCCACTCATGCCAGACAAAGTACCACCCGAAGAAAGTGTCGTCCCATTGAGCAAGCCACCGCCAACAAAACCAACCTCTGACTCGGTAAATAGAAAGTATTTTTTTTTCTGCTTTTTTGTTTCTCATGGCTGTTTAGTTTGGCACGCTTGCGCATACGTAAAATTCTCCATTCAGTGAACTTCACTCGTTCTAGATACTTAATTTTGTATATCTTACTCTTTGAGATGTATTTTTTAATTTCACTTTTAAGTCGGTTTGCGCGCTGTGCGCCTACCCGAGCCCTAATTGAAGGTAATTATTCCAAGACAAATACCAGCGCGTCGCGGTCGTCGTCGATGTGAAATCGGTGAAGACGTGGGGGAGCATGCTCTTGTGAGGAGGCGAAGAAATTTCGGTCAAATTTAATGATCAATGAAGCCGGTAATAATAGGCTTAGCGCTGAGTCTCCTCCGCTTTGACTCCCGTCTCGTGCATCCAAACAGGTACAGTTAGAAGAGATCTTTCTCTCCTCATCGCTTCCAAGAACTTGTTGTAAGACCATATTATTTCGATACCATTGCCATAATAAGACAGTGCAGAAGGGGGCGGCGGTGTGGCGAATGAGGTGGGATAAGATGAAATCAATTCGCTTCAATGCCACAGTACCGGCCGCGATGCAGTGTTACTGACCGACCAAACGCATACAGAAAAGGTGTTCACGCCCCAACAACTCTGCTGCAACGGTGGACGGGTGTAAGACTGCGTATCTGTTCGTGTGTTTGTTTAGAGAGCAACGACACAGACACGGAGTATGTACGTTAAACAATTATTAGTTCCGTTTGGTGGGATACGGTACGATACTTGGCATGTTTTAGCGTTGTTTTGGCGTTCGTTGTACAGGTCTGGAGCATCGCACGGTGCATCGCGCACACGATATCTGAATGAATGAATCTGCAGTGTTGAAGTTGAAGAACGGCTTCAAGAGGATCAGGGCGAACGAGAGAGAATTGCGGTCACAGACGATGGCCCCGAGTGAAGGAATGGTGGCGAACCAGAAGAAGAAGGTGCGGTGATGACAGTAGCCGTAGTGCCCCATTGATTGATTGATTAGAGTTGACTCAATAGGAAGCCTTGTAGTTTGTAGTACACGAATGTATCTCATTGTGTGTCGGGTTGAGGTGGTTCATTTCTTTGAGTTCCACGAAAGCGTTGTGTCTACGGAACTCGCGTAAGTCTTCAGACTTCGACTGAAGTGGTTACGTTTGATCTGCAATTGGAAAATGAAATATGCACTTTCTCGGGAAATGATTTCTCTTTCGATGCGTATGCGTAGCCGTATGCAGATGCGTGAAGAAAAATTTAAATCAAGCGGAAAGTGCGCCAGTTATTGCCAATCCAATGAAGGCACGGTCAAGCTGACATTTTGTCTCTGTGACCAGGTAATGCTTTGTGGTCTACTATGTCTTGCACTTGGCAACTTTGGTTGGAAGTGTCGTCTTCGAGGGAGTTTGTGAGAGATTAATGGCAATTGTACCGAGATACACGAAGTCCTTCATCACCTCCAAGTTATAGCTGCCTATGGGGACATTCCAGCCGAGTCGTCGATGTTGTCCGTCCTTTCTCAACGACTGCGTATACTTCGTTTTGCCCTCGTTCATCGCCAAACCCATCTTGTCCGCTTCCGTTTCAATGCCAACAAACGCCTCATTGACGGCTCGCCGTGTTTGTCCAATAACGTCAATGTCGTCCGTGTATGCTAGCCATTGTAAGGACTTTTGGAAGATGGTGCCTCTCGTGTTGGCGAGTGAGTTTTGCAAGACCCTCTCAAGAATGATATCAAAAAAGTCACATGACTGCGCGTCGCCTTGTCTAAAACCTTTTTTGACATTGAAGGTCTCGGTGAGTTGGTTACCGACCTTGATGGAGCAGCGAGAATTCTCCATCGTCATCCTGCACAACCTGACGAGTTTGGCAGGAATGTCAACACTAGACATGGGGTTGTATAGGTCGTCTCTGTGCATGCTGTCATATGCGGTCTTGAAATCGACGAATAGGTGGTGTGTATCGATCTGCATCTCTTGGGTTTTTTTCAGGATCTGCCGTAATGTGAAGATTTGGTCGATGGTGGACTTTCCCGGCCTGAAACTGCACTGATTATGTTATGTTATTGACGAATGGTTAAAGCCGCTCTCACAAAACGGCGGAAAGGATCTTATAGGCGAAATTGAGGAGACCTATCCCTCTGGAGTTGGCGCAGTTGAAGGGGTCTCCTTTTTTCCCTCCGACCATATCTTACAGATAAGTTGGTGTATGTACCTTACCAGCTCATCTCCAGCTGCCTTAAACTGTTCCGCAGACAGTCCATCTGCACTAGCAGCTTTATCGCTATTTTGGCTTCGTCGGGGGGACGGAGTTCTCGACGATCATCGTCCATCGTGAGGAGTGGAACATTCTGCCTGACAGCGGAATTGGGCTCATCCTCGACGTTTAACAGTCTACAGAAATTTATCAAAATTAGGCACCTCTAATATACCATCCTAGCTAGTGGAAGGTGGACCAGGGCAGCCATGTATAAATTGTCTAGGAAAACCTGGCCTTCCTACGTGTAAAGCAGGACTGATGACCTCAAAACCTCAAAAGGAATCGCTCCGAAATAACTAGAGTCGTGGTACTAAGCACAAGGCACTGGCCCACAGGCGTCCACGGAATACCGTCCAACCCACACTGTCGCATTTGAAAGAAAGATGCAGAAATAATCTTTTTAAGCACTTCGGAGTGTTTTTGGACTCCCCTCAAACTCCACCCTTCTCAAAGAAAAATCGTAAAATCGGCCAAAAAATTTGCGTAATTTTTGCATAAGTCACTTTGTAGTTTACACCACAAAGGATGTGTCAACAGATACCACAGCCGTCGGTCGAGATCATTATGTCTCATTTGCATTTTTGATGTGAGCTAAACTGTCGTAATTGCCGTGTGATTTGCATTGATTGAGGCACATGCGAGACAGGTTTCGCAATAAATTCAATCCCTTACATCACAACAAATCTTTGGTTATTAAACTTGATGATTCCTGATGCGCACAAGGTCAGCAGGCCCTCAGCCCTGTGTCAACAGATACCTCTCAGCTTCCAAACCAAATCGGCCAAAGTTTCCTTCATCTTACTGATGCACTCGATGCCGCCCAATCAGATATATGACTAATACATGTCTTCGTGCCATTAACATTCATTAGCATTAATTCTTCGATGGCCTATGGCCTGGCATGACGAGGAGAAAGAGCAAAATGAACTCATAAAATAAACTGTTTATCAGTTGCAGCATGAATAAAAGACGAGACGCACGTCAGTCAATTAAGTTAAGACGTCTAAACCAAAACCACAGCACAGCACAGTGCCGCGAGAGCGCATGGTGGCGTGGTTAATGATGCCGCAGGTAGCTAGGAGAAAACGTTTATCGAAGACATACGATTACACAAAGTGAGCAGAGATACGTTTTGTTTTTTGCTTAAAGACACATTCATTCACTACCGTCTGACAAATTGTCAATTCACTGTAGCTGATGAAGAAAGTTATTAAGTGTATCCGGCTTAGTTGCTGATGCTGATGGATGGGTACAAATAAAACATCTGCCCGCTGTAGTCATTGAACTTGTATGATGACTAACGGTCTCTGTTATTATGACGTATATGCAATTACTTAATGAACTGCTTCGAAATACTCAATTAGATGGATCTTAATAGTTCTTTTAACATTCAATTATTTTTTCTTTTTAAATTGGAGCTACGTCATGTGAGGTTTGAGGTTTGAGGCGTGTTAGTTTTACCTCAATGAGATCTCGATGATCTAGATCCCACAGTGGAGATTTAGGACAAGTGGATGACAGATGAAGTCTAACTTTGATCTGTCACAGAACTAGCAGCATTCTCCAAATTCTTGCTTTGTGCTCAGAGTTGATTTTGCTTGGCCGCCATTTTTGTTTGACTGACATCTGTTCAAGTGACAGGTGAAGTCAAACTTTGACAAGTCTCTCAACTAAACATTATCGTCTAAATGTGCTGATAAGCTTTAAGTGTTCGTTGTGTTTAAGGCAGACTTTATTTGATTGGGATGACATCTGTCAGTTGGCAATTGTAGAGAGTGATCGATAACAATTTATTACCAAACATCGCCCAAATCGATTCGAACTGATTTCTCTTATGTAAATATTTTATAAAGGGCTTGCCAATCGGGACTTGTCACTTTGACAACTTTAACTGTCAACGCCTATGACCAACCTGTCAACCTCAAAATATTTACGATCGAAATTTTACAAATACAGTAAAGCTTCTCTTTACGGGCACCTCTCTGTAAGGGACACTTCTCTTTACGGACAATTCGTCATGGTCCCATCATGAAGATATGGCTATTCGTGTAATTTAACCCCTTTACAAGGGATACCCTCTATACCGGGTACTCTGTTGTACCACTAACAACGGACACTCGCAGCTAAAAGGAGCATGGATGAGACGTAAAAATATAAATGTGTGTGCATACTTGCACAGCTAGCCATCAATGATGCGTTTGCTGGCATTGAGGCGGAAGCGGCTAAAATAGCTCTAGCGGTGAATGAGGGTAAAATGAAGTATGTGCTGTCATGAGCGTCACAATGGGCAGCTATAACTTCGAGGTAGTCAAGGACTTCGTCTACTTCGGCTCAGCTGTAGATAGTACGAACAACATCAGTACCGAGATCAAACGCAGAGTAACTCTTGCCAACCACTATTTCTATGGCCTCAGGAGGCAATTGAGTAGTAGAGCCATCTTTCGAAGGACCAAGCTGTCTATATAAAGCACTCATCATCCCAGTGCTGCTGTACGGCAGAGAGGCATGGACAAAGTCCTTGTTCTCTTCGAGAGAAAATCTCTGCTTGCGATCTTTGGTCCTGTTTGCGTTGACGGTTTTTGGAGGAGAGGATTCCACGAACTGTACGGAGTGTACAGCGACATGAGTCTAGTCAGGCGTCTTCGGATCCAACGCCTAAGATGGCTAGACCAAGTAGAGCGTATGGACAACTCAGCTCCGGCCCGAAGAGTCTGTGACTCCGAACCTGTGGGACAACATAACAGAGGACGCCCGCGTTAAGGGTGGCGCACCCTGGTGGAGAAGGACCTCAACCAACTTAGTTGGCGTGTTGCAAGGATACAGCTAGCCAGAGACATTGCTACTTGGCAAGGCTTATTGTTTGAGTCTTAGATCCACCTGTAGCGCCAAATAAGAAAGAAGAACTGTATACTTGTACGCTATTATGTACAAATGTAAGAACACCCAAACTTTTATAGAGACAAGTCCTCTGTTTATACAAACTTAATGTGTTTCATTTGAAAAAGTCACAGCGTAACTGACTCATATGTGTTTCGAAACTGAATTGACGTAATTTGAGTGTTACGATGTTCAGCTTCATGAACTTGAGATTAAGTCTAACGAAAAAATGCGAAAATAGCCCACATTAAGACAATTGATTGTATTCATCAGCTTGTTTAAATAATTATGTCACCCCCTCTAGAACAGACACCTCTACGTAATGGACAATCATGGTGGACCCGTGGCTGTCCGCTATAGAGAAGTTTCATTGTAATTCGAATTTATTATCAAAATTTCGAGTCAGTGTCGGCAGCTTGAACAGCGTTGATGTGAATTGTTAAGTTAGGTAGTGGGGCTGCTAGTGAATTCATCAGCACACTTAGACCATGTTGGTCCATTGTGATACCCACAGTCGGACTACTACCACTGATTGACCACTCCAGTGATGAGTGCAGTTAATTTGATCCCAACCGCAAATAGTGACTGGACCAGATACTAACTTTGATTTCACTGGGATTCGAACCGGGGACCCCGCTAACCAGGGGCATGCTTTCTATCAACTTCACCATCCAGTCGTTATGCGTCGTTCAGGGCGTCGTAGAGACTACGAAAATAATTATTTATCAGGCCAGTGGTCGAAAAACTGGGAACTGTTGGGGTAAGCCTGAGCACGCACAGGAAATCTCCAGACATCTGTATCCTCCGCCAATTGATTCGACTCTAACGCATCAGGAGCTATGCCCAAGTGCACATAGGCGAGTTTTTGGACTTGGTCAGAGCTTGGTCAAAGGTCCTGGCTCTGCCAAGCGGTCGTATTACTGATGGAGGCCCATTTAAGCCCGAGTGATAGCTGCCGTTTCCTCCGAATTGCGTGGCCGACTCATCGAAAATTGAGTTTGACATATCTGCTGCTGCAAACGTGCCCGTGGTGGATATTCATCATCTTCTGATTGTATTTCGTGGTACTTCAAAAGTTTATTTAAAAAAAATGTCAAGCCCTTATTGGAGTGCCTATCCAATGCAAGTAAACATTTTATTGTAGACACCTATTGGTCTATTATGGCGACGAAGCACATCTTGAATTGGCTAATACCCCGGCAGTCTTCAAATCGTATTCCAAAGACCACCATAACTTGACAATTGGGAGGCGTTTTTGGCTGTATTTTTGAGAGGATACCAGCTGCAGCAGTAACCACCGATGGTAGTTGTTAATAAATGTCTATTTTCTACGCATTAGATTTCCCCATTTCGGTAAACCCAGCTCGCGTTTCCGGGATCAAATGTCAAACGAGTTATTTGGCCATGCTCTTAACTCGACTCCGACCAAACCTTAAATTGAGCGAGATGACTGAAAGCTGACACTACTTTTTATTGTTCATGGGGGTCATTACAGAGATTTCAAAGTTTACACAAAAAACCCAGATCAACACGGAAAGCGAATCTTATGTCACTAACTGAATGATAATTCATTGGGAACTCATGCGAACCATCTCATAACAACGAGTGTTATGAATGGATTCATAAATTTTAAAATAACCTCAAACTTGCAAGCGTGTCTAGAATTTAGAAAGTTTCGCTTCCCAGGCCAAGCAAACAAGCAATTATATCAGTGGCACTAGTAATTATTCTGATTGATGACTCCTTGAACAGCACCCCATTATTCTCCAGTCTTTAAAAACAAATCCATCAAGACGTGAGATATAATTTAAATGTTGAAGGCTGGACCTGGGGTATTGTGCTCCATTTCGTTCGCATGACCTTGCTCAAGATTTTGAAACCAAAGCCATCGATGTCGATGTCGATCTCATCACGTAATTTGCATAAAGACAGTAATTATTCGACGACCGGTCAATCACACTCTGCCCCACAAACCAACACTATCCACCAGTCGAACTAATTTATTCTTTCCACCAAAAATTTACATCTCCACCACTGATTCGTTCCCACAAATTTGAATAGCCCCCCCAAAATACAACAGCGGTTACGCAACTTGAAGTGGAAACCGCTCAGGCCAAGTGTTATCCGTTTATTCTGTTCGGAAACTCATAACCGAGACACAGCTCATTTATTCATCCACTTGTAATTTGAGTCAATAGAGACGTATCCAAACAAACCACTTGAGTAATATGCAAATTCTCATAAAAAGAAAACCAACTAAAAACAAAAAACACCAATTTTCCTCGTACATTTCGCTATTGTCAGACGATGGACAGAAAATTGAGGCGAACAAAAAAAAATGTAAACGTTTTGCTTTATCCCTCTTAGAGCGGTGCCGAGATCATTTGGAAAACAATTCCAAATCCAAGTTAATGGAAGCTTCTGCTAATGGGTGGGCTTTTTTTTTATTTGCCGAGAGATAAAATAATTATTAGGCACGCAAATAAGTTATTTTCGACAGCTTGTGGAGGATCTAAAATAAAGAATGAAGTAATGACGATGATTTCGATTTGTTTATGCGATTTCCTTTGGTCGTTACGAGCTATTGGCTTTTTGGCGGGTATTTTTAGACTAATGTTCCTTCTTTTTCTGGTCGTCGTACTGAGGGATTAAGGGGCTCTTTCGACTCTTTCGACTTGTAGTTGATGAGCAAAGAATTGCCGAAAAGTGAGGAAAGATGAATAAAGATGAAACTATAAAAAATACTGTTTTATTGCTCACAGTTCTTACGTTTTTTGCTTTGCGTTTAATTGCTTGCCTTGAATTGAAATTAAAGTGTTTGTCAGAACTTGAATATGAAAGGAAGTGCTGGTCGCATTGCAATGATATGGTGAACTTTAGTCTGTAATGAAAGGTAATCGATGACATCTCTTCCTGAGTTCTTCATTGATGGCTCCTTTTTTTGAGTTCGTCTGATTGTGGCCTCAGCTTCTAGAATAATCCTAAACGAAACAAATACTTGTCGTTGATCTTGTTTGTTTCTAAAAAAGAGTTTGATAAATCATAAAATTGAACTTCCAAGGTACTACTTCTCGAGTTTTCTTATTCAAATCAGTTCGATTTAATTTAGCCGATTAAAGGAACGAAGAGTGTATTAACCGTGGTTTAAGTGCGTCGATTCCTACGCAGAGGGTGCCAGGTTCGATACCCGAATTTTCAACGTTTCATAATTCACAGCTCCACCTCTTTCGAGTCATTGACAATGCTCAAGTGGTATTGCTCTTTATAAAGAACTTCTCAAACTTGGCCTTTCGGAATCGGCATAAAACTGTAAGTCCCATCCACTCTTCAAAGAACAATAGCACGCACAATACGAGTGGTTGCTGAGAAGCTAGGCCCTGGCCCTCTGCGGGCTCCAGCGCCACCCATATTATTATGAAGGAAGAAGCCATAAGTCTGTTGTTAAGCATTTCATCTTTAGATGAAACGGCTTTAGAAAGGCACCCTGTAACAACTTATATTTAAAATATAAATTAAAGTCAATCACAGTTTTAATTAAATTTCCCTCTATGAGGGACTTTATTTAAAGACAAATCTTGCCACTAGCGTTGCTCTCTAAAAACTAATTTACTTTTACTTATCCTAATTGCTCGATGTGCATGAGTAATGGCCTTTACACGATTCTGTCTCCTGGTGGATGATCGACGACGCTCATACGGTGGTGTCAGATTGTATCGCCGTTCCTGGTCCCACATTTTGCTCGGCTGGAAACGCTGACCTAGCATCTGGCTGTGTGCACACCTTTTGCTATCTAACTGCTCCCACACCTTCTGGCGTCTGGCTGTTCGGACACATTTGTAGTATGAGAGAGTGTTAATTTATATGCGATGATATCAAGAAGGCACTGTTTACAAATGTCATAGTTCTCATCTTCAGTGGCCCGCATGATCCACAAAGAGTGGCACAGGGGCAAAAGTACGCACAAAAGATCCCCAGGCCATCGACATTAACTCATCAGCTCTTATACACATGCGCAACCAGCCGTTTTTTTAACTTGATTCAACCGCCCAATTCTTGGTCTGCCAAAGGGTAAGCACTTGATGGAATCGCATTCAAGGCACGCCTCAAAAGTCTTGATAATGGGAAAATTTGTGCCACGTATTCTCAAACCATTGAGAAGCAGCTGATCAACGCTGCGTTCCACTTCTATCATCAAGGGGAGATAGGGTCGTATTTAAGTAATCATTTTTCATAAAAGTGGCTTAAAAGTGCTTATATTCCCTTACTTTTAATGGGCTGATGAAAATTGTACTGGAGGTGTAGCAAGGGGGCATTTTGCCATAGCTGAAGTAGAGTTGTTTTCGAAACAAACAATCCTTGCAAGTTGTAATCTCTCACTTTGAATCAAATATAACAAGTTTGATGAGGTGACCTTATTCAGTCCTGCGTACACAACTCTCCATTCTTCGTTGCTATTTTTGGCCTAGCGAAAGGGCTGCTTCTTCATTTGTACTATTGCGTTCATGATTCTAATCTTTTGAACATTCGTCTTTTAATGACTTACCTACTTATCCATCCCGTCACTAAGAAAGAACTTGAGTTTGCGTTCTCGCTTCCTTTCATTGCAGATGGTCATGGGTATACTCCAACCAATTTTCATCGTTTTTCTTCTACCTGTCCTTCTCGAACTGGGATGCTTGCATTCAAAAACCCTCTTGGAGCATTCCTGTTTATGCGTTCGACAATTTTTTTTCCGGAAACATCCTCTTCTTCTTTATTTGGCGCTACAGTCCGGGGTGGACCTGGACCTCAACCAACTAGCCTCTCTAGTTAGCACGGTCTCTGGCTATCTGTCTCCAGTGTCACACGCCAAGTTGGTTGAGGTCCTTCTCCACCTGGGTGCGCCTTAAACGCGGGCGTCCTCTGTTGCGTTGTCCCACGGGTTCGGAGTCGAAGACTCTTCGGTCTGGAGCTGATTTGTCCATACGCTCTACATGGCCTAGCCATCTAAGGCGTTGGATCCGAAAACGCCTTACTAGACTCATTTCACTGTACAGCCCGTACAGTTCGTGGAAAACCGTCAACGCAAACAGGACCAAAGATCGCACGCAGAGCTTTTCTCTCGAAGAGACCAAGGACTTCCTCATCCGCTTTTGAGATTGTCCATGCCTCCGCGCCATACAGCAGGACTGGGATGATCAAGGTCTTGTATAAAGTCAGTTTGGTCCTTCGAGAGAAGGCTCTACTACTCAATTGCCTCTTGAGCCCATAGAAACAGCGGTTGGCAAGAATTACTCTGCGTTTGATCACGGTACTGATGTTGTTAGTACTGTTTACTGCGGAGCCGAGGTAGACGAAGTCCTTGACTACCTCGAAGTTATAGCCGCCCATTGTGACGTTCTGTCCAAGACGTCGATGTGGTGTAACCTTTCTTGATGACAGCATATACTTCGTTTTGCCCTCATACATCCTCATCGTGGTATAATCGAAACGACCGGATCAATTGGAATCCCGAATTTATCCATCGCATCGAATAGTTCCTTGCGATGAATGCTATCAAATGTGCATTTAAGGTCGGAAAAAAGGTGGGACGTATCAGTCTGAAACGCACTATGCTTCTCTATGATATGCCTTAGTGTGAATATTTGGTTAGTCCGGAAGTCACAACGCTGTGGCTAAGCTTAGGTAGAGGTAGGGCTTTGTTTTTGTGGATGGGATATAAATAGTATTGTCCATTCATCGGGCTAAAGTTTGTAGGTGATCGGTGCATGCTTCGTACCGGAACAATAATGCATCTGATTGAAATAGCTCTCCTCCAACCTGATTGATTTGCAATAGCACTTCTTATACAGGTTGACCAGATAAGAAAAATAGGAAAAGACATTTAAATAAATGTCTGATGAATAATTGCACGTATTATATAAATATATAAATAATATAATAATATAATTTATATAAATTAATTTCTTGTCGTTCTTAACCGGTCACAAGTTTTCCGACTCGGTCTATGTCTGCAGTGTTTGCGAAAATGTCCCATTTTGTTCCTCTTCGGTTTTTTCTTTCGCTTGAAACAGTGACATTGAGAAGACCCTAAGAAGACCTGCCAAACATCAGAGGGGTTTCGTCTTTATGACGGCTTGGCTTCGTCAGTTTTTTTCCTCTATGAAGGGTGGACTGGTAAACACTCAGATAAAGACTCTATTGTTTCATTACAAGTGGTTTTTGGATTGCAAGTTATTTGATTTTTTACTGTAGCGTCTGGTCTTGAACACTGGTCTCGAAGCCATGAGCAACACCGCAACAGCGCAACAGCCTAGACATTCGCATTTCCTGAGAATGCAACTAGTTTCTTAACGGTTATAGTTCAGAAACCAGAAGTGTTGGTTTTTGTGTGTAGTATTTATTTAACGATCAAACGTTGAAGGTTCAAACTCCATAGCTGTTCTCAGATCGTTAAGGTCTTTTAAACGCAGAACTCAAGGATAACCTCGAAATAAGTCGATCTCTCTCTGCAACCATTTGTGAATTAAATGCACATCAAATCTATTATTTTTTTATGTTTCTATTATCTTCCAAGCCTGCCTTGCAATTTAAACTTTTTGCACATTTTTTTCTTTGTACATTCAATTTCTATTGCATATCCACCGTGTCACGTTCCCACGACGGAGTGAGATATCAAATTGGTTATAGTATTATTTTAAAGCCACATTAATGACATTATGCATTGCTTACCTCATCATTCAACGGACTGCCTCCACTTCGCTGGCAATGTTTCAAGCTCTCTGGGCTGTGATGGACAAATTGTACACGGATTCTAAAATACGTGGTAGCCCAGAATGACGACTAAAATCAATGCTTATGGCTATGAAGTGATAACATATTTCAATTTATTTTTAGTTCTCTTAATTATTACTGTAATTTAAATGTAATACATTTAATCCTTTGCATGGCACGTAAAATTGCCTACGAAAGACTCATGGCTATGATGAGCTACCGTCTTGCCAACACAAACCATTTAATTTCCCTCATGGTCATACGTGTCATGCAACGGGTTGAAAACTAGTAGATTATAACTCGAATTGCACCCAATACAACCATACGCACAATCATGTCCTCCAAGGAAGTTTAGGTCGCCATTTTAAACTCAAAATACAAAGTACGTCCAACGAGCGACTTCGCTCGATCCTGAAAGGCATTTTTTTGTTGTATATTTCCTGCTGTTTGCTGATTTTTTCCGCACTTAGAAACATTTTCTCACATAGAAGATCAGTGATAGCTCACAACATATCTATCCCAACACAACTCATCACTGTAACAGCCCTTGCATCACTCTCTTCACACCCCATCACTCATCACTGACTATCTCACAAACGATTATTGTTATTGATCGATGTCTCACTGTCGCGCCACAAGCATTAAGCCAACACGATCGTCTTCGGACACCTATCTCTCAGAAAATCCTCCCACTCCCACTCGCACTTGTTTTGCCGACTCATGCGTGAGAGAAAACACTTCAAATCCCGGATCATCGTTGAATAGATTCACGATTCCACCATTCATCATCAAACTCAAAGGAACCCAGCAGAGTACCATCCAGTGATCCTCATTAATTATGATTGAGGCACAAGTTGCTAAACCTGTGCGAAACTCAATAATTCCCGCCGATGCATCCGGCATCAGCAGAAACGGAGAGTCAAATTTAGTTTTTTTTTGGCGGATTTTTAGCAACCACTCTAGCACTTTTCCTGTCAATCAAAAGCCGAAAAGAAAACACCGGGCGCCCCCCAAGCGATGTGTATCTCTTCGTTGAAACAACAAATTTCGTCGAGGGTCAGCCAAACAAACACAGACTCTCGCGTCCGCGCTCACGCTGCCTCTGGGAGACTTCTCTCGCGGCCATGCGTGCGCAGTCTGTACTCTGTACAGATGTACAGATACATAATTTAGTGGCACAAGCCGCGGGTATTCTGCGTGAGTAATATGCCGACGTACGCCAATTGTGTATGCGTTGTAATTAATTACGTATTCGCACTGTGTGCCCGCATTTGGCGATCGGAGAGCGCACACGGGTTGGGCCGCGCTCTCTGGCTGGCTCTCTAAAATAAAATCAAACAGATACCCGAAAAACAACAGATACTGTACGCGGGTAGTGAAAAAGTTTTTCGTCCGCTCGCTCAGTCGGGGATGGCTTTTCCGCGGAAAACACGACGAGTTGAGTAGATTTCTATCGCGCAACACTTTGACGGGTGTGCATTTGTGCTGTGTATCTAGGGAGTGAGCGGTGGAGCGGTGGTGGTGGCAGCAGCAACAGCAGGATCGGGAAGATCTCCGCTGTGATGTCATTCTAGCTTACATAAGTGATTCGCAATTAAAATTAATTCTGTGGCCAGTGTGGCATTGTAGTTGACACGAACAGTGGCCCGGATGTCACATTTCTTGCGCCGCCTGTAAAATGCGCAACGTGTGGCGCGACGATGCACCGTGGACGAGGGTACCGCACCGGACGCAACCGCGGTAGTCATAATTGCCGACCGCATCCGCATCCCGTGCGTAAAGTGCGGTTTCGAACGAAAATTGCTGCGGCTAGCCGGGACGACGGCGGCAGTGGCGGTGGTAGTGTCGACCTTGAGACATTCGAGGTAACGTGTCGCGTAAATTACGGTGACTTTCGGAAAATTCAAGTGCAATTCACGAGCAACCATGAGAGGAAGTGCGCGTTTGCTTGGAAGCGAAAGAGACGGGTCGCGGGGCTTGGCTTGGATCCGTCCTCCGCAGCCGGCCTGTGGTTTAGCCAAAGTTGGTCCTCGACCGATGATCTCGAGGACTTGCAGGAAGCCAGCGGCTGCTTGGTCGCCGACTCGGAGCAGGAGTTCCGTGTGAGCTCGCCTCTCTCCGACCAGGAGCGAGTGTGTGGTATGTGCCGAACGGGAGTGGTTGTAGTCTTAAGTGGCGTGACAGGTGCACGAATCTAGGCCTGTGCACATAATTGTCGTGCTTGAAAGTAGTTCTCCAGCGAAGTATGGTAATTTTCGTGCACTAGATACAAGGAATAAACGAATTGACCGTGATTAATGTTGGGTTGCTTGTGGTTTGGGTTTTTTAATCGATACTGGAATGTGGAGCATTAGGCACTCGCTTCCACCTCCATTGCGTGACGTCAACTCAGAGGCTATCTATCACCTTTGACAGCCATTAAATTGAGAAACGAAAAATATATCGTTAAACCGCTGCGCACGGTTAAGCAGCAGCGATAAGGCAGCGTTTCGTGTTGCTTGTGTCAAATCAAACGCCTCCGCAGGGTTTTCCACACCGGCATTCCATTGATTTTGTGTTCAATTTTCAGAGAGAGAGAAAGAGAGAGAAAAACAAACAAGTGCTGGGCGATTCCAGATAGAAAATGAAAACACGTACGCGAGGTGATTTAACTTGCATATGGTTTATTTGTGGTGTGTGCTAATATCCGCGAGCTAAAACACTTGTGTGGAATTGTTTCGCGCTCTTACAGAAAACAAGTGGAAAACGTTTTCGTAGAATAGATTTCATCAAATCAACGTCAGTGAGTTGGGAAGGAGTGAATTGATCTGATTTTGGTTTCACGGGTGAAAGCCTTTCAGTGCTTCTATGTATCTAATTTGAAAATGCATCAATTTATTCGGCAATTCTGTCTGTTAAGAGAGTTTGATGTCAACCGTGTACAGAATGAATGGGTCCTATGGTTGTCATGATGAACATTGCACGCTTTATTTGTGTGAACTTCATCCTTAAGTCCACCTGGTGGTATGGGAGTCGCAGACGCTGCTATAAAATGGCCCCAAGATGAAGAAAATGCAATCATTCTGACTTGTCATTGAATGAATCATTGTGGTTTACAGTGCTCGCTTACACCGACTGGTTCAATAAATGGAGATCCTAAACAAATAAACGAAAAACTTTCGTCAGTAAATTGAATTTCGCCTTTGAAATCGAGATGTATACGATTTCCTTTGACTTATGCATTTTTATAGCATTTCATTTCTTCGTATTTGAGCACTTTTTTTTTCTTCGTCTATTACCATTCTTATATTCCTCTTGTTGTGCGACATTGCCCTCCGGTTATTTGTTCTAAATGATTAGCAATTAAATCTTGGAAGTCGCCGAAGAGAATAGTCCTTCTCCTCCTTTCCTTCGTATGAAAAAATTATTCCATATCGTTGGAATAGCTTCAATTTTGTAATTTCAAATCTCCTGAAGCCCCGAACGGCAAATACAAATTTAACCTCCGGGCATATTTATCTGCGTTTGTTCTGATCAAGGCATCAAACAAAATTGAAAGCTTATCCAATGTGGTTACAATGAGCTCAGCTGGAATGAAACTTCGGTCATCTGACGTTGCCAAAGATGGAGTTATTTTTTAAGGAGCATCGGCTGGTGCCTTAACGCCCAAGGACTTGAAACGCAGAGTAATGATGACTATTCTTCCTTTTTTATTTATGTTATCGGTTAGAAAAGTTCTGATAACATAAAGACTTCAAAGATAATCGGTTAGAAAAGTTCCATTCTAAGATCCGTTTGAAGTGAATCGTTCATTTACCGGCAATATAAATTATATCTCGATATTTTTATAATTCGAAGCGCGATATGTTTGATTTGATTTGTTAAATCCAGACTGAAATTGCTGCTTCTTTAGTTTCAAAAATACTAGACCAAGAGAATGACATATTAGTGCCAGTGACTCTCTATTGGTAGAGATTTTCCAAAAACATCCGAGTTACTAATCCGAAGTTGAAACAAACCGTCCTTGTTGCATACTACACAAGTTTGTGTAAATAAGATCATATTGTTATTTTATGCAAATTCACCTCTGCGACTTCAAAATAATTTCTGTGCTAAATATTTTCATACAGAAAAGTATTAAACAGTAGCCGTGTTTTTTTCACAAATCTATAAATAGTGAAGTAGGACGTAAATCAAATACAACAACCTACTGTCTATAACTGCCTATAATATTGACCGATCGACCTATACCTCTTGCGGATGATTTTGGTACCATGTATACGTGATGGATTCTGAGCTGCCAGAACTGGGATAGGAATTTACGTAAAAATGGCGAAATGTAGTAGACATTTAAAAAAATTAGAAAAAATATAAAATAATTATTTTTTATTCCAATAAATGTTTCAATGCCGAGTTAAAATGCAGTAGTTTTGATTTAAGGTGTTGTCAAGTGAGGAATGCTGCTTTAAAAAGTGTAAACAAAGCACCATTTTGACATGAAATTGTTGTTGTTTTATCATTCTTGAACCAAGATACACTGAATGGTGAACAATATTAAGTGTTGTTTCGCCATAGTTTGTTAATCAAATTAATTTAAACATATTCAGTGCAGTGTAATGTGCTGAAAGTTCACTCATTCATACATATGTATGTACATATTCTCCAATATAGCACAATATTACATTTGCTTTGTGTAAAATGAAAGAATAATGCAGTATATTGGTTACGTTTATTGCTATTATTAATTATAAAACATTGTTTATAACATATACTTAACTTATTGCTTTAAACGGAAAGCAATTTCTAGGAACTCTTCACGTGCATAACGCAAAGAAAGCGCCTTGGAATTGTTGCTTTATAAGTGAAATAATGTATGTAATGTGCGAATTTCAGCTGTATTTCACTACTTCAGACATTGTTCTATTAATATACAATGAATACGCAGTAAATCAACACTTAATATTATTCACTATTCACATAATGATAAAATGCACAATGAATAGTTACTGGTAAATAAGTAGTTTGTTTACATTTTTCATTATGCGACTCCAAGAAAAGTATCACTTCCAAGTACTTGACAAGCACTAATAACAAAACTGGCACACTTTTTCCCGGTATTCCATCATTAATTTAATCCAATATCAATTATTTTATATAAGTTTTACCAAATATAGATCTGCACCGAATTTTAAATCTCCGTACAAATTGCTTCGCAAGAAGGAGCTGTCAGAATTTGGGTTCGCAAATGAGGTGATCAAAAATGCCACCAGAGGGTGCTGAAGTCAAATGACGATAGGTCAATCGGCAGTGATTTCGAGTTCGAATTTTCTTCATATATTTTGACACCGATTCGAACATATAAATTGTTTTCTTCACATATTCTGACAGATAAAAATCAAAGCCACTGCGAATCGTTTTTTTTCGCAGCTTACTTCACTTCACTATGGATAGCGATGGAAAAAACACGGCTAGTTTAAAATATTTATTTCTGAAATTTCAAAATAAAAAGTAAAATACACTCAATTCTCTTTTTATGCGGTTTTGAAGTTATGCAATTTTTCCCGAGAATCTAATGCTGATTTTTTTTGTACAAGATTTTGAAGTTATGCGCTGTTTTTCTATAGAATTTTGTATGGGATTCCTCCTTTTAAATATTTCTTCTATACAGAGCAATCAAACAATAGTTAAATATGCTCAATGCTTTTTGTGTAAGAATGAATTATCACTTGAGCTAATGATTTCGTTGAGTAAAGACGCGTTTGGTCGATTAAGAACTTAATTTTTTTTAAATTTTAAAATAAAAATTTTGGAACGTATCCCTAATTATATAATGTAATTAATGTCCTATTTTATATGATTTTTTGGTGTAATGCGTTTTTGAAAATAATGAAACACTTTTTTTTTACCTTTTTGTCGCCGTGGCGTAGTGGGTAAGTGCATCGACTCCTACGCAGAGGGTGCCAAGGTCGAATCCCCAATTTACCAACTTTCACAATTCGCGGCTCCACCTCTTTCGGGACACTGATAATGCTCATAGAGTATTCCTGTCTAGAAAAAGCTTCTCAACTTCGCCGTTCGGAGTCGGCATTAAACTGTAGGTCCTTTCCACTCGTGAATGAACAATAGCACGCGCAACATGAGTGGTTGCTAAGAAGTTAGGCCCAGGTCCGCCTCGAACTGTAGCGCCACCCATATTGTTATTATTATACCTTTTTTACACTACATTAGTGTATTTTTTTTTGTCATCTTGAAACGTATCTACCGCACAAAAAGAGAATTGAGTAAATAAAAATTCGGTGATATTTACGTATGATATTTCGATTCATTTAAAACCGAATTTCCATTTCAACTGGGTACACTCGGAGTTTATGTTGATTAAAATTTAAGACTTTTTCAAGTTTAAAATCTGTGTATGCGTTCAGCTTTCGGGTCCACATAGCAGGACTGTTTGTGGCATGATTTCTGTCTTCGAGTCTGGAGCTTTGAGCCAAGTTGTTCCGACCGAAACCGAAGTAACATCGGTTGCCAAGTATGAGTCCAGGCCGTATCTCCACTGTGATGTCGTTCGTGGAGTTCACGAGCTAGATAAGCTCCTTCACTACCTCAGAATTGTAGCTGCTGTGATGTTTTGCCCTAGGTGTTGTTCGGCGGATCGTTTATCGCTCGACAGCATGTATTTCTTTATTTATACTCATCCATCTAAAGACCAGCTCGTTTCGCCTGTTCTTCAATCTTTTTGAAAGCTACGACTAAGGCACGTTGGGATCGCGCAACAATGTGGATGTCATCTGCGTATCCCAACAATTGGACCGACTAGTAGAAGATGCCCGCCGCACCTTCTCCTCCAGTACCAGATTGAATAAATCACACGAAAACGCATCTCCTTGCCGAAATCCGGTGCAGGTTTCAAATGGCTCTGGAGTCCTCGACCCAAACTGCACGGTGCATCGTGTATGTAAACGTAGCATCGTAGCATCGCGTATGTAACGTGGTGCAACACAGCCGGATCAATTTTCTCTCGGGATCCCTAATTCGGCCATCGCGTGAATGCTGTCGTATTCGGCTTTGACATCGATAAGAAGGTGATGCGTAACGATTTGAATATCGCTGGTCTTCTCCAGGATTTTTGAGTGTGAAGCTGGTACATGTGAAAAAAAAATTGTTTAGATTTGAATTCTTCACACATGCAAGGGAGTTAAAACCCCTCCTTTTTAAAATAAGATTTTCTTGTGCGTGGCCTTACGGCTAATTTTCGCTTCAAATTATTTCCAGCGATTCCGTATCAGGTCGCTGTAGTGCGATTGAGCCCAGACTTCTATACAAATGGTGTCTACCCCAGCCCCAATGCGACAACCAAGTTCCAAGACCCCTTCTTATTTGAGTACTCTGCGGTTGCGGTACCTTTCTAGTCTTATTTAAGTTTCTCTTCAGACGCTTCACAAAGTTTCATATTTCCAGTCCAACTCCACCAACCAGACAGATTGTGTTGATCCCTCCTCTCATCGTTGCATAAATTCTCTCTAAAACTCAATAAAACAACGACCACATCAACACCTGTCTTACCCTCCCGACGCATCCATTAGTCCATGTAATGCACCGCTCCATTCACCGTTCTAGAGAGAGATACGCAACATTTAATTTACACCTGCACACCCACACGGCATCGCCTGGTGGTTAACCACGTCTTCCTCTCTCCCTCTCTGCCATGGCCAAAGTTGCTGACATAATCACCATCCCAGAGCCAACCCATTGCATTCAATTAACCTTCCATGAAGTTTTCCACCAGTTGCGGTCACAACTTTCATATAACATCTCATCTCGAGTTCGTTGTGGGCGCCGCTCCTGCCGGCATCCCCGACCGGTGGCAGAAGTTTCAGTGATGCACAGTGAGCTGCTGAGGGGGTGTTCCCCACTTCCAGACCGCTCCGGATGTCATTCCCAAAGGTGAGACACACTTCAGCTGCGCAATACGGAATCAATTATTGGTACATTGCGAGTGGTCGTTTGACTCAGGCAGCAGATACACACAGTCTGTCTCAGCGACAACATGAACTTGAACACTTTATTGCGAAGACGTGACGCGCCTTCCAGTGAAAGAGTGTCACTTAGGTGCTGTCGCCACTGGCCAGCATTAAACATCGTACGCAGAGACATTCCGGAGACATGCCAAGCACGAAGGAGTCTCCGCCGCAGACAGACCCCGCCGGGGACACGGCGCGGCAGCGACAGCCTTAGGAAGTGCGTCTGACAGTTGCTGGAAACTGTGAACATAATTCCATTAATTGTGGATTTGGGGGCAGTTCGGCGAAGAAAACTGCTCATGTAGGGGAGCCCTTCGTCTGCCCTGAGTGTCGGATAATTGAATTGTTTGTCAATTGCAAACCCCCGACGGGGTGATTTCGGGGGACGCGCCTGCCTGCACGTTGGCCTCTCCAGACTTGCTTAATTGGGGCCGCCATATGGACGACGATCACTGCATTCGGCGCGGCGCACTGGTGGCCGCTGTGGCTGTGGTTCACTGTCTCGACCGGAGGGAATACTTTTTTTCTCTCTTTTTGTAAAGCTTTGCGTCATTGTTGTAATTTAAGAGCCAGAATAGGAAGCCACTTGGCGGATGTCACGTCAGTGGCTAAGGTTTTAAATGGTCAGTGTGGAATCGAAAAAAAAAAAAATAAAGTGTATGAAAAATTAATCGGAGAGCGATGTAACGTTGAGCGAGCATGTATGTGGGACACAATTTATGAGGCCTTGCTGCTTGTATGCAGATTGAAGTGCGCGATAAGCCGCTCTCGGAGTAGTGGCGACTGGCGACCGTCTAGCGTCGCACGGAGCAGCCACCAAGATGGGAGCTGGCGTTGGAAAGCATAGGTCATTTGTATTTTTATCACATTCCAACTGATTACGGTCAAGAGTTAATAGAGTTAATAACTTTTTTTAATTACTCATTAGCCGCACAAAGCTAATGAGTGTCAAGATGTTAGAAATTATGATTTCGATGGCTTTTGCTCCGAAGAATTGAAGCACGACTGGAGATGTTGATTTGTGTGAGCGAGTAGTCTCGTGTGAGTGCGACTTTAGTGTGAGCAAGGGGGTAAGCATTGTGTGTTCATTTTCATTATTAAGTCTGGTGGAATTGAAAGTACTTCTTAGGGTAGTTTTGTTCAGAATAGCTCAACTTCCCGAAAAAAATGGGAGTTGATCAACTTCCACGTTTGTCTCAACTCGTTATTTAACCGGAGAGTTCACTATTTCAACTCGCAGTCTGAAATTTAATATCCAGAAATTGTTCAACTCACTGTTTTTAAATTTCCTCTGGGATATTTCTGACAATTCACAAATGCAATATCATTTTATGCTTTGAATTTATGGTGTATGCTGTTCGTGTGCGCCATGAGAAGCAGAATTGAGAGCGAACGTCTTCAGCAGAGATAATGGTTGCATACCTCTAAGCGTTGCCGTGGAGTAGTGGGTAGGTGCGTCGAGTCCTACGCAGGGGTCCCAGGTTCGATACCCGAATTAACCACCTTTGATAATTCACGGCTCCACCTCTTTCGAGTCACTGACAATGCTCAAAGAGTTTTCCTGTCTAGAAAAAGCTTCTCAATTTCGCCGTTCGGAGTCGGCATTAAGCTGTAGGTAACTTCCGCTAGTGAAAGAATAATAGCATGCACAACACGCAGTGGTTGCTAAGATGCTAGGCCCAGGTCCGCCTCGAACTGTCGCGCCACCCATATTATTATTATATTATATCTCTATCCGTGTCTTTGGTTTTCAGTTACTGCATGTTATGGAGAATAGCACAAGCGACTATGCACATTTGTAATGCTTACACTTATAAAATCTGCATTCGCCTATTAAATTTATCCGAGCGAATAATATTGACTATTGGTCAGTGTGTAATTGCCCGTAATTGTGTCACTTAGGTGCTATCGCCACTGGGCAGTCACGGGGTCTGCTAACAGATGAACAAGATTCTATCAAATCCTTCATCATTTCAAGTCAAAAGGCCAGTATCTTCTTTCGTTTCACGGCAATGAATCCTGTATTATTTCGAGTACCATTATTTATGCCCGCTTTAAGTCTCTTAACGAACGCGATAAATTACACACACAATCATCCCATCTTGCATACTCACGTGTGTATGCAACTACGGCAATGAAAGAAACGAGAGAGAGGGAGAGAGGAGGAGAGCAAAATCCCCGATATCATCCCTTAACTTCTGCTATTCCCGTGAGTTGAGGAATAAACTCATGAGTTGTAATTTGAGAGTTGAAACCATAAAATTTGAGTGAATGAGAGTAAATCCAGAAGTTGAAAGTTACATTTCACTTTGGTGAACAAAATGATAATTATACTATTTTCTGACAGACGCGTTGAAGCATAACAGTGGTACGATGTCCGTCGGTAATCATCCATATTTTAAAATGAAAACGGCAATTTTCGTCAAAGCGTCGGATTTTCTATCTATGAAAATGGTTAAATTGTGTATAAGTAAATACCAATGAAATGTTTATTGTGACTCTATCCTGTACATGCTGGCATTCAATGGAACCCCAATAGTGGCCGTTTAGCAGAAAGCTAAGAGCTGAAGATAAGTCTTGACAAAAATGCTGCACAAGGAAGGATGAAGCCAATAAATGACTGGCTGGATGTAGATATACTAGTGGTCCGTATCCCGTCATCATTATCAATTCACTTTGTCAACAGGGTTTAAACCAGGCATTGTCCGGTCCGGTGGTGTTTCTTTCTTTCATTCATAATTCCTCGTACGTTGGTTGTTTCTTTAGATTGGGAATCGAATTTAAAAAACCACGCTCAATTTCGTTCATAAGTAAACCTTCGGTTTTTTTTTTGTCTCCTGTGAAGCCATCGCTCAGTTTTGGTCAATTATTGCTGCTTTTGTTGGGTGCGGACATCAATCGCTCTCCAAGTACGTAAATGGGAGTAGCTATCGATTAGTTCCATAAAGCGACCATCAATAATAATGAGCCTTAATTTCCGAATGCCTCACTAGGCTAAAGAATCAACAATCAGTTAAATCGAAGAAGACCTTCTACTACCACTGTTCCTATGCTTGTGTAATTCACGAACGAACTATGTAGTTCAAAAAAGAGCTACATCAAGTGAACTGAATGATCTAGTGAACTAGAACATTTAGCTTAGTAGTTCAACAATCTCAGTAAATGAATAAGAATAACAGATACTAAGCGAACTGTACTGAACTAAATTGAGTGGTTTGCTTTGAGAGTGTATAGACGTGGTGCACTTCTGTCTACTACTAGCAGAAGCACATCGAGCTTCGTTGCGTTGCCGGTGGTGTACGTGAAGGGAGTTTTAAAAACGTACACGAATGAATGTCCATAGAGTTGGGTAGTTCAGGTCCTATATACAACAAGGCGAATTTCGCATACATAGTTCACATATGCACGTTGGCATTGTTGTCATTTTTATATGTGTAGCTACGTTCGTAGTTCATTAACCAACAAATTTTGAAGGGAAGACTATCCACGCTGATTCCATACACATAAACTTATTTTTCCTACATATCAAACATGTCACATGGAACGGCAAAAATCGGTGGAACTACATAGTTCCCGGAACTAATTAACCTGACTTACCTATTTGAATTAATAAATATTTAGTTTGTTTGAGAAGTAGAAGTCATAGCACTATTATTTATAACGGTAATATAACGACCAACTAGCGAAAATCACACAAGACTATATTTCCTGAACAGTGAACTACATTGAACTAGATGAACGAACCAGCTCAATAAATGGATTTGAACTAAATTGAGCGCTATCTGAACTGAAGTAACTATTTGTAATTGTTTTTCAAGCTTTTTGAGACCGCTTAATCCTTCTCTGTTGTTGGGTGTTGACAGTTTGCTCCCAAGTTGATTGACGTCGCCGACAATATTTACGATTGCGTGCATCTTCTGACACGAATTAGGTCGGTCGCTACACAACCTGTTTCATGGTTCATGCATGTTCATGGCTATCTATCCTCCAATCAACAGATCATATTCTTCTAAGATTACAGATACAAATCCCAGACAAATCACAGACTTTCAAAAAAAATTTCTGGCAACTATTTGTCATTGATTAAAGGAAAAAAAATGTATCCAAATTTATCTAGACTATCGGACATTGAAGTGCCAACAACGCATCTGTTCAAATTGCCAACGAGCACATTAAATCCAACCCGAAATTCCCATGTCGGAAACACTTCGATTCCGCCCCACTCACCACTTGGGGGGGTGGTTGCTCTGAATTTCAATGCTACTTCTGCTCGAGCGCGACACCAAATGTATAGAGTCTCAGCTATTTTTAGAGAGCATCCGCGATACTAGATACTTTCGGCGTTGAAGTCACCTCCGCGCGTAAGAGACCAACACACTGACACACAAAACTTCAAATCACATGCGGTTGGGGAAATATTTCAAAATTAATTTCCCATCCTGTCGAGTATATCCATCAATGAATCTGACTTTTATCTTGCATCCACGCCACCTGAGCCCGCTCATAATCGACAACTTTTCCGCGAAACCGAAAGCGTTTCAAAAACGAAAACAACTCTCACCACCTCCACACCACCCCTCTTACAACGGCCCACAAAATATGAAAACAAACAAAATCAATATACAAAACAAAAAATGCTGTATCCCGAGCACGAAACATGTGAAAAAAAGTTTATAAAAATCCAGCCACAAATTTCTCATCGCTTAGTTCCCAAATTAAACATCCGGATGAAGCAAAAGTTATGGTGTACACAATCCGAGAGCGACGACGACAGACGCAACAACACATCTTCTGCTCGCAAGTTGTCGGCCGTTTTCCGTCGAATCAAAGACTCAATAATTTCGCATCAGGAAAACGAACTTTTTCAATTAATAAACGAAAAAAAAATGAGAAAACGTGGAAAGATAAAATTCTGCGCGCATGATTTGCGTCACGAGTCCGCCTGGGTGGGGGCGAGGTGCTCCACGAAGGCAGATGAAACCATTAAATCGCGATTCATAAAAAGGAAGCCAAACATTTTAAGAGGAAAATTAAAAACAACAGCCGCACTAGGCAGCAGAAAACAAGAAAGTTCTTAAGTGCGCTTAGTGCTCCCTTGTTCTGGAGTGTGCAGTAATCACAAAAGCCTTTCGGATTAATGAAGGTCGCTTTGGAGAGTCTGTGGTGAACTCTTGCTCTTAGATTCAATTGCACTCCCTGAAAACACATTTCTTTTTCAATTTAAATAGAGGACTCAGCTGTCATCAGCTATTGAATGCTAGAATGGATGTATTTCTCTTTGCACTCGCACAGGCTGTGACAAGTGCTGTGGTATGAATAAAATGATGGCTACCTTGAACTCTGTGCTTAATCATTCATATTTAAATGAATGCAACTTATGTTTGATGTCTGACCTTTGAATTAATGTTGCGAAGAATCGTATGGAACAGTGACTTTGTATTGAGTGAGCAAATGATCAATGAACTCACAACTGCAGCAACATCTGAGGAACGTCAAGCCCCCAAGAACGCAAGGCTAATCAGAACGCGAACAAATTTTGCACGACGTTGAGTAATGTAATTCGCATAAATTGGAACATAATGGGTGGCGCGACATTCCGTAGTGGACATGGGTTTTCGTTTTTCTAGCAAACGTTCGAGTTGTCCGTGCTTTCATTGTTTCAAAAGTGGGTGGGAGCTACAGTTGTATGCCGAACGGCGAAGTTCTTCAGATTGGGGACTCGAAAAACTTGTTCTAACAGGAGTTCTGGTTGTTTGTGTCTGGAAAGTGTTGGGGCCGTGAGTTGTGAAAGTTGGCAAATGCGGGGATCGAACCTTGCACTCTCTGCGTACTCTCTGCGACTCGAGGTACAAAACCGATGAATAAAATGTATCAAAAAACTCCTTGGTCAAGCGAATTGAAGGAACATCTACATAAGGAACAGACACAGAACTGACAGATTAAGTTAAAATTGCTTTGCTTTGCTTTCACTGGGATTCGAACCGGGGACCCCACTTACCAAGGGCAGGCACTTAACCAACTGCGCCATCCAGTCGTAGGTAGCCTAGTCAAACATCGCCCAAATTTTTGTGTGGTATTGCCTAGTTGTCGTGGCGTAGTCGGTAAGTGCGTCGACACCTACGCAGAGGTTGCCAGGATCGATACACGAATTCACCACCTTTGATAATTCGCGGCTCCACCTCTTTCGAGTCACTGACAATGTTAAAAGAGTATTTCTTTCTAGAAAACGCTTCTCAACTTCGTTCTGTTCGGAGTCGGCATTAAATTGTAGGACCCTTCCACTCGTGAAGAACAATAGCACGCACAACTTGAGTGGTTGCTGAGAAGCTAGGCCCAGGTCCGCCTCAGACTGTCGCGCCATCAATATTATATTATATCATTATCGCCTAGTTTCTACCCGGACTTTAGCTTCACACAAAGAGGGCAATGAAACTGGTAAGGCCAAGTTTAAGGGGGTAAAAAACAAATTCTCAATTCAAAGACAGCCAAAAATAGTTCGTTCACCCTTAAGAATGTACCAAGGTTCATCCAAAATGTTTCCCCCTAAGATCGAAGTCTCGGCAGTCGATTGCTTCACTTCCCCAAACAACCTGTCCGAAAGGCCTTGACTCGTCATGTCTAAAAAAATCTCTTTCCATTGACTTGTCAGCATTTTTTTTGTTTTCAAAATTAGCCGACTCAAAATTCAAGCAAACACAAACAGAATATTCTGTGCGAAAAAGAATCTGAAGGAAAAAGTTCACGGTCACCTAAACAAAAGTCCACATCTGATGTGCAAAATTAAAAATAAATCTTGCTCACAGCACCCGAAATTAATTGGAACCCACACCAAGGCGGTGTATGCTCGTGAGGAGGAATATTTATTTCCGTCAGAGTCCCACCGCATTTGCCAAGAACTTGAACGAGACGACCCACCATCAATTAAAGACGTCTCTGTTGCATCGAAGATCCCCTCATAGCTGGCACTTGTGCAGCGCCACCGCCTGGCACTCATTAATAAACCCATTTTCACCTCAACATCCCAAGCACTCGCAGAGGAACATTGCACAATTCCAAATCGCACAACTCATATTCGAGGTACACGACGACGGGAGCATAAAAGATGCATTGTCCTCGAGGAACAATGCCCCACGGCATTGTTGCAGCTCGAGCATTTTTGAACGCGAACTAGGATCAACGTGCTTCGGTGCCACTGGAAGGAATCCTGAAAAATTCCCAAAAGGAATGCCTAGTCGGAGCGCTGGCTTGTTTGGCAGGTTGTTCATCGGAACAGTCATAAACTTCGGGTCGGTGCACATGTCGTCACATCCTCCTTTGTGCGCTGAATAGTTTCGGGAAATCCCACACGTTTCCCCAATGCCTTAACTACGGCTGTGGCCTCAGAGTCACTGGTGTGATATCATCAAGTGCTCTGCTCTCGTACTGGACGCCCACTCAGGAAGAAAATGTTTGAAATTCCTCGACTTCAAGTGAGACGTGCATCTGATTAATTGCACAACGAATCTCCGGAGAGGAGCAGCCGGAGAACGAGAAGCAAGACTACTCGAACTCAACTCGCAGCCAGACAATTGGCAGTGGCACGTTCTCTTCATGGGCCATTGAATGCTAGACTTGAATGCTCCGACTCTCGACAGACTGCTGCCCGCTGGGCTGGCCTCTTCAATTGATATGTGCGGCCCCCGATGGCCGTGTCCGAAAGATGAATTCTTTTCTGTTGCATTGTTTTGCTGTGCCTCCTCGCATCCGAGCCGATTGTCTAATTTTACACGAAATGCAAATTCGTGTGTGCTAATTGCCTCGATAATTACGTGCGTTGCAGTGAGTGTGGGGCGTGAGTCGTCGCCGCCGTCGACTGCATCTGGGTCAGTCACAGATACTCGAACGCGTCAGTCGGCTGAATGTTTCAATGGTTCTCAATGATATCGGGATTGATTGGCATGCTTTCTAGTGCGTGCGTAAGTGCGTGCGTTTGTTCGGACCTGATTGATGAGTTCACACTCATTCAAAGTGCGAGGCTTTTGAGCTCAAGTGCATTTGGTGGGAAATGAGGTAATTTTCATGTGGAACTCGTGGACAATGGAAATTGATTCGGTTTGGGGCTAGATGATGAAGAGTGAAATGTTATTCATTCTTAATCACACTTGAACCTTTAAGTGTGTGAAAGACTTCCGGTGTTTGGACATAGAGATAAAGGCGAGCAACAGCTGGTTGACTGTTATCGGAATCTAATGTTGCGACGTATTTCATTTTTAATCGTTGTTTAAACTCACGTTCAAGGCTCCTGTCATTGATAGCGCCGAAATTGATATTAGTTTCATTGAAAAACTATCTTGTTTCAATGAAATGAGGCTTACATTTTGACTTGTCAAGCATTCCGTGCTGTAACGCTGTTGTCCTCCGTTGCCTTGTTTCAATGGCTCACCTTCGAAGACTCTTCCGGCTGCAGTCAAGTTGGACATGTGCTCCACTTAACCTAGCCTGCCTTGGCGTTGGTTCCGTGGACATCTGACTAAGTACAGATGCTAGAGATCATGGTCGTCAACGGAAAATATCAAAGATCGCATGGAGCGCTTTTCTGTCGAAAAAACCTTCTACAACAACTTCTGACACTATTTATGGCTCCGTGGGACTGGACTGTGATGAACGCTGTCTAAGATCAGCTTTGCTTCGAGCAAGGACCCTATAACTCAACTGTCTAAAAAAAGTATCGATTCGCAATCTCGCCACTGATTTTGTCAGACTCTCGAAGCGAGTTAGACGAAGTCCCTGACTACATCGAAGCTGCAGGACATCATTGAATTATTCTGTCCCAGGCGTGATCCGCCAGACACATTTTCCACAACCACAACCACAACCTCTTCAATGCCAGTAAATGCCTCCTTGGGGGCTAGCTGTGTCAAATTGCAGCTTTCCTTAAAAAATTAATGAGCGTTCCATGTTTGAGTGATGTACAGTAAAGTCTCGGAAATATGAACGGTTCTATAAGATTTGGACTTTCTTCCGGGCGACAGTCTAACATAGAGCAGTTTTGTAAGAAGAACGTCGAAATAAGTCTGCTGTTATACCTTTTATGAAAAACTTTTCTTTAATGCTGTTTTTTTAAATAAAATTAAATGTTTTTTTAGGTCGTTAATTTAATCCTCAAAAAGATAAACAATTTGAAGAGATGAATGGAGCGTGTTTTATGTCTGTTCATCTTTCTAAGATTCTACTGTAGTTTATGCTTCCGTCGGCAATTCGTCTGTAGATCTTCAACTTTCCCTGACAAAGGTCTCTGGGTCTTCCGATGAAATAATCCTCACTGAGGCGCCATAAACATCAGTCAAGTGATGTAAGCCAGCGATCTCACTCCTTAAACCTTGTCGCGAGCATATCCCATCCAGGGATAAGATGTTAAAACCGAGAAAATATTCGTAATTACCTGTGCATGTGTAAAAGGATTGTCCTTGAATTTGCTTAAATTCCGGGAAACACGCTGTATTTTTATTTCATTTGCACCTGAAGATTATTTTGATCTGTGACACTGTCAGCATATTTCTAGACTCACCGACCTTAAGAAAATATTAACTTTTCCACTTGGTGTGTTTTATTTTTCTTTCGATAAAGTAAGTTTGTTTTGGCTTCAGTAGCTGGCGCCAGTTCCTTTCCGCATTCGAAACAGGTAATTCAAAAAGATAAAAAAAAACGCGAAACAGAAGTCTCTCAGGAAATTATGTTGCTATTCATTTAACAACCTAGCTTAGGTTGGGAGAGTGGAGTACTTGTATCTCCCTTCAGGTGTTATGAGTTGAATAGTCTGCAAATGGATGTTCGATTCTCCTGGTGACCTTGGAAGAAGAATTCTCCCAGTGTTCTATGTCTCAGTAGGCAGAGGCTGGGGCTTTGACAGAGGTAATGAGGGGTGTCCTCTAATTCCTCTTGGTCCCCGCAGCCCCTGCATATGGCATCCTGGTTAAGTCCCACTTTGTTTTCATAGTATCTCAAATGATTATGACCGGTTAGCGCGCCGACTATCATTCGCAGCAGCCCTTTACTGCATCGAAGGAGTTTGTCGGTCCTTGCGCTATTGAACCTCGGCCATTACATTCAAGTAGTCTCACAAGTTGTTACTGATTTTGTCGTCCACTTTCTTCTTGAAATTGACGGAGGAGACCAATGCATGGGTTTGCTTGCGATGGGTCGATTTCGGCCCTATGGAGCATATAGCGGTATCAGGGATTCTGCGTGTCTGTGTGTCAAGTCAGTCTAGTTACTTCCGACCAGGATTTTCCAGCATGTCGATCCTTTTTCTCCGCGGTCCGCCTCCAGGTTAAACGTGGACGACTGACCGATTATGCACTAGTTCTGGGGTCCAAGTAAGAGCCATCCTTGCAATTTCCGTTTCCGGTTTGTGCAGGATGTGTACTATCTAGCTCTGATGATGAATCGCTGCTGGGATGGGTTTCTGTCATATCCCTTTCGGCCAAAAGACCTTCAGTATTCGAGCATTTATTAACGAAAACCTGATGCTTGCGAACAATGATAGCGGGTCTTCTAAGTCTCGCATCTGCATAGCAGTATAGATCTTGAGTGAGGTAGAAAACTGGTTGAAACTCCAGACATTACATATACGAGACACGGAGTCAGTTTCAGCATCTCAATCCTTGCACAAAGTGCTGTCGAAGTAGACGAACTTTTTGTCATCCTCGTTTGCATTCATGTCTAGAAATAGAGGTGCCTCACATCTTGAACCTCTTCTCATCACCTTTGTCTGGGCTACGTTAATTTTTAGACGAGCTGTTCTGGAGTTGAAGTCGAGTGCATGTAGTTTTTCGTGGACGTAGCCTAAAGTATTAGATAGCAGGCAGCGACAGTTGGTAGAGTGCCTTCCCCTAGTTAGCGGGGTTCCCGGTTCGAATCACAGTGAAAGTAAAGTTAATACGCTTTTATCTGGTTTTCAAATCTGGTCCAGTCAGCATTTGCCATTGGGATCAAATTAAGGGCACTATCACTGGAGTAGTGAATCAGTGGAAGTAGTCTGACTATGGGTATCACAATGGGCCTAGAGTCAAAGTATGCTGGTGAATACACTAGCAGCCCACCTAACTAACCTAACCCTAGATAGTGGGCCCACCTAACTAACCTAACCCTACATAGTGGGCTTACTCTAGGACGTGCACTTTCTCCGTCAGCGGCATTATTTCTGTGGTCGTGAATAAAGTAAAGGAGGATGTGCCCTTACCATTGAATCGCAGCCTGTAAGGCGCCTCCTGGTAGAGCCCATGGATGAGTTCGATGATGGACGACGGTATGTTTGTCCACAGCCTCTCAGATGGTTTCTCCTCGGACCATGTCCAAGGCTCCCTCGAAGTCAACAAACAATATTATTCCGATATAACAAGTCCCATCTTAAAAAGCTGAACGCTCAATCCATCATGAATCAAAATTGAGCATGTTTAATTTGTGTCTATTTGTCCTAAAGACCCTTCGTGGCTCCTATGTACTTCGTCTTAAGTCAACAAAAGTTCTTAATCGGTAGATTAAATACAGTCGCCTTCCTCTAACTCTGGTGGGTCGCCGTGGCGTAGTGGGTAAGTGCGTCGACTCCTACGCAGAGGGTGCCAGGTTCGATACCCGAATTTACCACCTTTGATAATTCACGGCTCCACCTCTTTCGAGTCACTGACAATGCTCAAAGAGTATTCTTGTCTCGAAAAAGCTTCTCAACTTCGCCGTTCGGAGTCGGCATTAAACTGTAGGTCCCTTCCACTCGTGAAAGAACAATAGCACGCACAATACGAGTGGTTGCTGAGAAGCTAGGCCCAGGTCCACTTCGGACTGTAGCGCCACCTATATTATTATTCCTCTAACTCTGGACTTTGCCCATATTTGCCACTCCCGTCAATATTTCATACAAAAATCATCCTCTTAGTAAAACTCCCGCTAACTCGAACTAATATTTATATTCCAACAAAACAAAAAGCTGCTTCCTCCTTGTTATAATTAGCATCCCTTGTTCGTGAATTTCCTTTCCTTTCATTGCTCCAATTCAAGTCGACTTCCTGTTTCTTCTCCGTTTTCATGCAAGCTCCAGAGGAGGAAATACAATCCACAGAAACAATGGTACAGCTCAAATGTGTCCACATTAAGATATCAGTCCCAATTGTAGAAGTAGTCAACTTATGCAACCTTCGCATTAAAAGACAACCTCCACTGTGAAAAAACACAATTTCTCTTACAAAATTGCAAAATTCTCTCGCCACCCACAAAACCACTTTAGCACTCGCTCACGCACAGATTACACAATGTGAAGGTGAATTTGCTTAATGGAGAGCATTGACAGTGCTAGTTAACTTTCGAGCGTCTACGGCTTTCATTTCAAATGCAATCATGATCATAACGAGCAGACGGCTCTGCAAATGTCAACAAGCATGACACTGAGACAAAAGAAAGCAAATTGAGTTGCTGACGAAATTGTTCATACACATCGTTGGATTTTCACAGCCATTTGACAGATGGTATCACTCTTACATCTTTGAATGGAATAACAGGGGACATAAGCAATGCGAAACTTAATTGGAATCACTTAATTGAAACGGCTAAGGAGGTTGATGTAAGATGAATTTCATGCACTGTTTCGCAAGAGTTTTATCGACGAGAAAAACGGGGTTGATACTCGGTAGTCATCTTGTGCTGGCATCAAATTTTGGATAAAGTCCTTTCTGTGCAAAGTAATCTTTTGGAAATAAGCCGTAGGGGAGGCATATGATGTAGCTAAGATTTTGATTTTTGGTCGGTACAGTCGTTTTGAGGGGGATACTTTTGAAAACACTTCGTTTGGGGTTTTGGAATTGACGTAGTAGATTCTTTCCCTTGCACCCTTACACAGCGCCAGACCCAAACGAAGTAATTCTCAGAACATTTAAGGTTCTCAGAATAAGTTTGTGCGGTGGCTCCTGATTTACAAATAGTTTTACTATGTACACATTTTTGGCATTTTGCACAGTGGAAATTATTCTGGAGAGATTTAGGTCAGCATCCTCTCCAGATCGCACTAGAACTTTGACTACGGGATGCTCTATGGTCCTCGACTACACAGTTGGCAACAGATAGACATTGGAAACATAAAACTTGACCAAGAGTCATTGACGAAAAAATTAGCATCGCTGATTATACACCTCCCGGCATTCTAATATAAATGAAACCATTCACCGAGATATGAACGCTTTATATTAACTTGACTTAATCGAGACCTAAGTGTTTTACTCTGGTCGCCAAGGTTTCGAATTGTCTATCATCGGGCGCCATTTCTGGTTAGGCGTTCGAAATACATCAACTGCCTTTTTTGTGGAAGGAATTTGTGTGACAATCCTATACAAAATGTTAACTGGAACCCTAAGGACTCTGAACTGTTGCAAATCCAGGTGCAAATCTGTAGAAGCAGGTTACGGTCATTTGTGTGTGTTTTCGATCAAGATCCCCGTGATCACTTCTCACACATTCTCTTAACCTTCAATCATGTTGATGACCACAAAACCGCAGAAGATGAGACTCAAGCACTGTCAATGCTCTCTATTCAAAAAAATCATTGTGCACTTCTAGACAAACGCGGAAGCGTACAGACAGCTCTTAAATTACAACCGAAACCCTTGTCATAATTTGAAACCTTTTTAATAACCCTTAATGCCCCTCATTTCCGGCCTAGAAATAATTGAAAACAGTTTTGTAAAAAAACTCAATTACCACTCCATTCTCGAGAGCTGCTAATAACAATGCTTATAAAGTCAATGGAGACTACTTTAAAAATGATGTGCACTCCCAACGTCTAGGCCAATGATGGCCTCACTCTCTCGACAGCTCACTTTCAGTTTCCCTCGGCCAGCGTCTTCGCTTTGTCCGCCTAATTATTCTGACTACCTTCAGTTGTGTCGAATGGCTCCCAAGTGTGTTCACCTAGAAACCTACAAAACGCAAGCCACCACCCTAATCACTCAATTCCCAAAGGAAAGTAAAATTTTGTAACACCCAGCCGGGGTATTCGCCTTCACTCGCACACCGTTAACGCGATCATTAATTCCCCTTTTAATACGAATTACCTTGAAGATTTATAAAAGTCCATTAAAACCCCAAACCAAACAAAGCAGGCGAGCGACGCAGAAGAAAGAAAGTGAAACCCATCGCTCAACTCTGACGATTAACAGGCCATTTGCAGCAAATGGAGATCCTCCTCCATTGGACGTGCGGCCGGCCGGGTTCTTGTTGGCGGGAAAGGCTGTAAATTCGTCATAATTGTCGCGAGACGACAAATTGACTCCTAATGCAAATTTCCCACCACGGGCCTCGGGTGAAAGCCGCCACCACCACCACCGTCGCGTCGTGGAGATGTCTTTGACTAAATGAGTCCAGTGATGAAGGAGTTAAGACTCGAACCGCTCCTAAAAACGGGAGTTTGGCCATTGGCCAACCGGCGTGGTGACATTTTACGCCAAATCCAGGCGAAACTAATGATTTCCTTCGGCCGCCGCGCAGCGCGCGCCGTGACCAAATTAAGCCGTCACAGTGAAGTGATGCACTCGCGGAAACATGTTGCCGGTGAGGAATTTATGACAGCATCTGGTTTTCCAATTATCGACGATAACGAGTTGATTTCGATCGGCGAAAAAAAAAGGAGAAAAATCTGATACCAAACCTGTCAGCTACCGAAATGCTGAGGCAAACGGCTGCTGTGCGCTAGCAACATGTTGCAGAAGTTGTTTTATGTCGTGCGGTCAAGTGAAAAGTGTATGTGGCCTTTTATGGGCGAGGAATTCAATTTATCTGTAGGAGGTTGTTAACCATGACTGTGAGCTGTGAGAACGGCATTTAAGATATACATCACCTATCGGGGAGTGTCTGTTTGTCTAACGAAATATCTCTTCCTTCCATCTATCTTGCAGATCATAACCGGCTCGTTAGCCAGCAACAGCAGCAGCAGCAGCAGCAAGGGAATAACAACACATCAAAGGCCAATGGAGGAGTCGGTGTGGGAGTGGGTGGAGGTAAGGGCGGAGGTGCTATACTCCCGACAAGCACTCCACTGTTAACGGCCAGCGAGAAGGCTCTGCTGAGGGCGAATACCCATACGCCGCCATCGCCCATCTTGAACAATCACATCGGCAACAAAACCAATGGCAAGTGTATTGTTGGACGGATTGGAACGACGCCAACCGGAGGACACACGGTGGCGCCACAAGCCACCAAGGTAAGTTGAGCTCCTTTAACGTGTTATGCTTCTGAATATCCGCGCGATTACGTCCCATCCTCTCCTCATTTACCTCGTCGTTGCAGAAATCACAAAAGGAGAAGCAACAACCCAAGATACTGGTGCAGCAGGAGTTACAGGAAGAAGAGGTCGAGATAGACGACGACCATGTGCATCAGCTGCAGAAGAACAACAACAACAACAAGTTACAGCAGCGGCACTCGTGCAATGGCAGTTTGGATTATCACCAGCTGCCGGCGTTCGAGTTCCAGGCCAAGGGTGTAGCAGCGTTGGGAGTGCTCCTTCAGTACTTGGTCTATGATGTAAGTACACATTTCACTTCGCCCTTATCATTTCCCCCCGTGCTTGCATGACTGTCTGTTTACGGTGACATCGTGTGGAACCACCCGCCGGCGGGGGAGTAGTTTTAATTACCATCGAGCTGTGGTTGATCCAGCCCCATGGCAAGGAGCAAATTTCGGGGATTTATTACCCAAAGAAGAGGAGCCCAGTGCAAGCTGTAGGATTGTTATCGTAATTAATGAGCAGTGAACGGGGATTACAGTCCACCAACACCACCATCATCTGATGGTTGCCAAGAAATGGAGAATGGATTCATCCGTCCGTCGGCCAGGCCACCACCTCCCGGTTGCTTGTGGTGGTGATGGTGGTGGTGAACCCGTACACAGTTTTGTGTTGGCGACAGACAAAGGTGTGGCTGGCTAGGCAAGGATTAAACGAGCAAACTGCGAAGTTCAGTGTGTTCTGGTGTTCGCGTGGAATGACTTTTCTCTGCTCTGGCACTGCGACAGGCATTAGGGTTAAAGTTTAATTGAAGCTGGGTTACATGATGGTTACAAAGTTTTGAATAAGTTCAGATACACTTACCCCGAGTTCTGTTGACTGCTCGAAGTTAGTTTGCCGGCGAGTCGTGAATGTTTGCCGAGTTGATTTCATTTCGAGGAAACACAACACAATTATGTAGTGTCACCTGGGTGAAAGTGGGTGGGGAATCCGCCCCACCGCTTGGCTGGAAGCCAACGGGAGTAATTAGGGATAATTTATTTTCGTAGTGGTTGACTGTTTTTCTTGGTAACTATCGATTTTCGTCGTACCTCGCTCCTCGAAAGAAGGTGTGGCGGTCTTGGCTGTTGGAGTGGATTGGGTTTAATTCATGGTTTTCTAGTGGTTATTATCTGTGACGAGGGGACATAATGCTGACTTAAGTGGTTTTAAATAACTACCTTGGATTCGATACACTTTTCATGTGCGGTGAGAAGGGGATGATCATTGAGGTTAGCTAGTGCGGTGAACTCTCAACAGTTTAGTAATGTAATTATTGACGTTGCGGGAGAGTTTAAAAGCGATTTAATTCTTTCGAAAAGGAAATGAGCCTGTTACCTGAATATTTACGGAATAAGTTCGCAAGGATCATGGTTCATGATTTCAGTGTTTTCTTTTGAATCATTTCCCTGACATCATCCATTGATTGACGATACGTGGACGGGTGGAAGCCATTTCTCATTAAGGTCCTCCTGACGCCAATGCCATGCCATTAGTGGATAGTCCCCCCCCTATTCCATCTCGGGACCAGTCATGCTTATGCGTTGTTCAGGCATCTTGATATGCTTACGAATCTAAAAAGAGATTTAAGTTAGATCTTGAAAAAATATTCTCGCAGTGTTTTATGTCTCACCCGGCAGGGACTGGGACAGATTCGAAAAAGGATTGAATGTATGGAGATTATCCCCGTTTTCCTGCTGGTCGCCGCAGTCTTTGCATATACAGTCGTTGGCTCGTCCCAGTTTCGTTTCGTGGTACTTGAGACGATTATGGCCAGTTATTGCTGCAACTACCCACTCAGCACGAATTTATCGGTTTTTGCATGGCTTTACTTGGGCCATGGGCATGCGAGTGCTCTTCGTGGTTAACTCATTCGACTTTATATCTCTTTTTTTTCTTGACATCCACATGAGATTATTTGATCCATAGGGTTGCCTGGAATGACTCGGTATCTATTCCTTTCCAAGTTCATCCGCTGTATCATTGGAGTTGATGGCCCTATGGCGTCGAATCCAGTACAGAGTAATCGAATGCTCATTGTCTTAAGTTCGAGAGAAGCTACTTAGCTTGTCCACAGTGTGTGCTGCACTCCTCCATATGACTGCCTGCCATGTGCTGACATTATCTCTTTCTACACGCGACTGCATGAGTAGTGTCCAGTAACTTGCTGCCATATTGAAGCCTTAGGTCAGAAGTTTGATGAATTATGAGCCTGTGTCACCCTATAAATGACTACGAAGCATTCACATGTACACAGCAAGTAACATACTAACACTGTGACATACCGGCCAATTGCAAAGTCGATGAAATCGAACGGTGACAGTTCTGTCCCACCAGGATGAGATCCATCTTTTATGCCACTCGCTACAGTGTACAATCTTTCCAAGTACAAAGGGCTAGGCTAGACACCAAAGACACCATATGCCTTAAAACCAAGGAAATATGTCCAGCTCGTAAACGCTCTGTCTGCTTAGGCTCAGCAGACCATACAATTGGCACACATGATTGATGTCTCGTACAATCAAGCTACATTGCAAGTACACATAACCTTCTCTGCTCTAGTTGTGCTCTAGCTAGTCGTAGATAGTCACATGTGGTCCTAGTTCACAAGCTCAGCGAGAACTGAATGGCTTAAATATAAGTTGGCTAAACGGCTTTATCACAAGCTCCAAATAGGTCTATGCTTAGTAAGTCAATCCGCGTGGTATAACAACGGTCCTACACTGGCTTCCTTTACCTAACCTAACCTTACAGACTTTGTGGCTCTTTCCGGTGTACCACTTTTTGTGGATTGTCGTAAGGGGAAATGGGAAGACTGTTTTCTGGTGCATCCATCCACAAGAATGGTGTGGGCGCTTATCCTCGCTTTTTGACTTCCATGTTAACCTTCTTGTTATACTTATTATTCTTGCCTCCCCGTACTCTTACGGGAATTACTCACACGATAGTTTTGATGCATTCCTTGCTAGCATTGAATTTGTTTGAAAATGATACCTTGATGCGGTTCACATGTGGGTTTCCTTGACGCATGGCACTACGGAAACTCACTGCACACTTGGGGGATTTTTCCGCCCAACCCAATCGAAGCGCGTAATTAACTGTTTTATAACGAAATCGTTTTTTCCCGCCATAAATATTTGTGTTGAAAAACCGCACGCGTCTATAAAATAATGTACCTACTTAAGACCACAAATTAACATGCGGTGCCAAGAGCATTTGCGGAATAAAAAGAATGCACACCTTCACATTTATTTAAGCGTGTTCAAGGACGTTTCGCGTACTTCCCAAGAAAGTCCTCTAATTGCAAGGTTAAATTTTTTCGTGGAAACGAAAATGATAGGCTTGTAAAATAAGGAAATTGCCCATTCTTCGTCTTAAGCGAACATCCACTCTTTTGGTGAAGATTCTGACACGCAAAGCTGTGTATTCACTCACTCTTAGATGAGTGACAATCACCTCCCGACTTCCTTACAACCAATGAATGATTAGAATAGTGAAGCGGGTGATGATTATGGCATTATTGGTGGAGGGAACCATATTTTCTAAACAAGTTGTGGGATTGTTGGCACGTTTTTTTTACTTGGTTTCGTGAAAATCTTCAACAAGACACATAGTACTGTCAGATTTTTACTGACTAAAAACACCCTTTCCTTTTGGTTTTTCTTCACTACAGCTAAGTTTCCTTATCTATTAGCATACATTTAATATTTTCGCGTGTTGCAGGTAAAATCACCTGCCATGACCATCGTAAGGATGGTTTATTACTATTGCGCCAAATCGAGCGGTCTTGTACGTTGGAGTCGGAGTACTAAACGTCTCGTGTCCAAAGTTTGGAGGATGACATTGTACCAGTGACCATGAAGTCTGAGTCTTAGCCTTCGAGCGGAATTTTTGTATTTCTTCGTCGACGGTAGTTATCTCTGGGTCCCTTTGTATATCACATTTCCTGAGATACCAGGGACCTTTTACAATAATAATATAATATAATATGGGTGGCGCGACAGTCCGAGGTGGACCTGGGCCTAGCTTCTCAGCAACCACTTGTGTTGTGCGTGCTATTGTTCTTTCACGCGTGGAAGGGACCTACAGCTTAATGCCGACGCCGAACGGCGTAGTTGAGAAGCTTTTTCTAGACAGGAATACGCTTTGATCATTGTCAGTGACTCGAAAGAGGTGAAGCCGTGAATTATGAAAGTTGGTAGATTGGGGATTCGAACCTGGAACCCTCTGCGTAGGAGTCGATGCACTTACCCACTACGCCACGGCGACTCACGAGCTTTCACAATATCCCGTATAATTTTATTTTGAAAGGACTGAATAAATCCCCTGTTATTTGCTTTGGTGCAACCCCACAGTTGTATGCCGTAGGTACATATAGGCTTCAGTACTTGCTTGTATAATAGCAGTTTGTTATACATGCTTAACTTGAAGTCCCTTCCAAGCAACCAGTTCATTTCTCTATACCGGTATTCGAGCTCATCCCGTTTCTTTTTCAAGATATTTTGCTTCATTAGCGTACGAAGTTTGTACAGATTTTATGAAAACTGGTAGATTTTCAAAATTTCAATAGGCACAATTTATGTGCGTTGATTTGGTCTCATTGGGAGCAATACGCCAGCTTTTTGATCATTAATTTATTTTGTCTAGAGCTCGTTGCAGTTTTCTAGTTGAGGACTAAACTGAACTTCCAGTTGCCAGGATCGCTGTGTCATCCGTAAATGTAGCCACAAGTGTACCCTCAGTAAGAGGTATGTCTCTAGTGTACAACAGGTACAATGTAGGGCCAAGGACACTCCCTTGAGGGATTCCTGCTCAATTCTCTTTAAAATCGGATTATCCAGTTCCGTGTTTAACTCCAAATATCCTGTAATCGAGATAAAATTCTAGTATCTTATACAATCTTGACGGTAGAAGCCTGCTTAGTTTGTATTTCAGGCCTTCATGTCAGACTTCTTCGAAGGCCTGGGAAACGTCAAGTTGGCATTTTAACGCATTTCTTAGCGGGTCCCTAGCCTAAAGCCCTTTGACATCCTTAGGGTTCCTATGCTTAGGGTTCACATTACTCCTCACATTCCCGCCAGTAATCATAACTTCATTTCTTCTAACCAAACTTTGAACTTAAACTAAGAATTTACGCCACTTCACTTGATACTTCTCTCATGTCAGGATCAAAGATTTCAGATTATAATGGTTAAACGCCCTCATTAAACTTAGCCGCTCGGAGGTTCTATTTGTGGGAGAATAATGATTTAACGTGAATTGTAAAGGATGTGAGGAGAATTTTGGCAGCATTTTCTGTGTATTTCCTCATTTGTTCGTTTCTTGAAGAGGTTTTCATCGATTCACCATCGATAGACGCGACGGAAAGAAGCCTGTTTGGAATTTTCGGAATGGCCCCAACTTTGCACGGTATTCTGCCACTGAGCTCTATCGAAGCACACAATTGTGTACAATGTACAAACTGTTTTAAAACGAAATCGTTCTTTCCCGCCATAAATATTTGTGTTGAAAAACCAAACGAGTCTATAAAATAATGTACCTACTTGAGACCAAAAATTAACATGCGGTGCCAAGAGCATTTGCGGAACAAAAAGAATGCTCACCATCAACGCTTAACTTCTACACTGGTTTTGACTTGTCCACACAACTTTAGATACTATGTCCGGAAGCTGATAAATCTGTCGAGAGGGATCTTGTTTCGATTCCATAGGGCCGAGGGTGACAGTACTCAGTTAACGAAATATTTTTACTGCGCTTTCAACCTTATGAAATATCGGTTGAAGCTTTAAGCCCATGGAATTCGTCACCAGTCCTTCTATAGCGAACTATAGTTCCCTTCAAAGGAGGAATAGTTATATCAAGGTCTTCCCTGTAATGTGTATCTTCCCCCAAACGTTTCATCAAATTTCTCCAAACCTCCTAAGCCTCGAAATACATTTTCGGGGTTTCGAAACCTCGCGATTTCGGCGATGTCTACTCTTCTAGAAATACCCTTGAGTTCAGCATTCGGTGAGAGGCTGTCAAACCGAACTGTAGGCTTGTTCGATTTGACAGCGTGAACTTCAGTTAATTTTGGTGTTTATTTTTAGACGTCAAAATATTTCCTATCAACAAGCAACTGTTTTGACGCCATCTTGAAAATTGACAGGTAATGACATTTGAAAACACTTCAACTCGGTGGGAACGGCTTATTGTGGTTTCAGTAAAATTGTATCCAAAACACGCGATTTCGGTTCCGGCGGAACATAGTATAAACTTCGATGTGAAAGTCAAGCTTGAGTCGTGCTTCCTTTCGACTCCTCCAAGCTAGGTTCCAGAATCCTTGCTCTACCGACTCTGTCAACTTTTCTGAATTATTCTCGGCCGACGAAAGCAAGTGCACTGACTATACTGAGTAATCCAAGTTGATTACAGAAAAAGATTGACATTGACACGTTGTCGTCCACTTTAGAATAGTTAGAGTACGAGGGAAATTGTAACAATTTAGTTTTATCCTGGGGAATGTTCAAACTGGAATCACACATGAAACGACGTCACGACTGACGATACGAATAAGTTATGGATCCCAAGTGGAAACCATGGGGATAGCCCCTCAAACAAGAACAGTGTGATAAACATGTCCTTAATGGATTTGAATTACGACCTTCTCCTGCTCGCTGTCAACAACTTTTCACCCCATCGTCTCTTGCTCCTATCTTTTTCACACTCATATGCAAATCAACATCCCCTAGACGTCCATATCTCGCATGCAAATGATTCATTCATCGTAGCCTTCGACTTGCCAAAATAAGATAATGTTCCTTCACCGTCCTATTGAATCCCTTTAATGGCTTACGTCATTTTCTCTCAAACATCGATACGGCGTTTTATGACACACTGACGTGGCACATCCTTCGTGGGTGCAATCAAAGCCCTAAGAGATAATTCTTATCTATTCCTCCTTCGAGATATTTTCAATTGAATACAAAAGAGACCACGCTCCGTAAAAGTAATTAACTCCTTCAAAGCGTCCTCGATTGTCACTTGTCACCACTTTTATGAGGCCGGCTTGAATTTATTTTTTTCTCGTGTGTCAAACTGAATAGCATCCTGCGGAGAGTCATCATTGCCTTAACCTCCGTGAAATTGTCCTTTGTCGTCAAAAAGCACCTGCGACTCTCGTTTACCTGTGACACAGAGGCTTACCGTCCATGTCCTTCTCTATGGAAGGTATTTATGAGAGGTACATGGCGCCATGCATCGGGGTTGACATCGAAGTGACCTGTAAGCCCTGTCCATTGTCTGGCCGAGAACAAAGGATCCTAATCCAGGATGGACGTGGTTGAGAGAAAACATGATTTACGGATTCCCTTTCCGAAATGAGAGCATTCGTCGTCTCAAATCTCGACGACAATCCTTCCCATTTTGCACCACTTTTCGTCTAATTGCTGACAATTGCTAATCTTATCCCAGGCTAATTCTAATCCGCTGCCAGAGGCCCACATGCCGTGGGGCAACCTTTCCGATTTAACGTGCCGTTCAATTGTGGCTAAATGCAACAGATAAGCGCACCACTTAGGAATTAATTGGTTCACCTGTATCCGTTGTGCAGCTGCTGTTCAGCGATGGCAGTGATAACGGTGTAGGTGAAACTTTTTAGCAAAAACGATATTTTTCTCCGTCTCCGCCAGCGCCCGAAAGACATGAGTTCGAAATGTGTTTCGCCGAGTGCAGCTAACTGCAGGGATCGGGTGCGGTGGCTGGGAAAATTATCGCTCCGCTCATTGCACGGTCGACGGAGCGCACACCACCACTACCTCACAGATGCTTAGCTACACCTTGGGTTGCGAGGAAAACGGAGAACTTTTTCTCGTTTGCTCATAAATAAAATTAAAATTCTGCAAACTTTCGTTCGGCTTGGGTTCGTTTGGATAATGGAGCGGTGGGTTGTTCGGATGGTTGCTTGGGCAATTGTGGAGGACTCTACGATGTGTCGGAGTTGGAGATAAAGATGCGACCGTGTTGGGAGCGGGGAATGAACGCCCGTGGAAGAGGCTACCAGTAGGATACCTGGCAAATGGATTGTACCGTCTTGCCGCAGTGACAACAAAAGTGATGGCTGTTGCTTAATATGTGCCAGTCCTGAAATATTGAGGAGAGAAGACGGCTAGTTGGCTTATTAATAAAATGGTTTCCTGTGGCAGGGGGGAGGGGCGGGAGAGTGAAAGAGTTGATCCTTCGCCTGCCGTTGATTGAAATAAACATTTTGAAGTGATGATGAGCCAGGGATGGGAAATTGAAATCGCTCTTGTCGCTGGGAGTACATTTGCGAAATTACTTTCGTAGGCTTGTGGGGAAAAGGCTCTTGGCCGCAGACGAAGGTTGAATGAATTCTTAAAATTAATTAGAAACAGAATCTGTTCTGACTAATGGACGACAATTGAATTGGGCCGAAGGAGGTGGACTAATTGAACTAATCAAACACGGGTTGGGATTAGAAATCCTAAATTTACTCAATTTCTCATGATTCAGTAAGTTCTTTGATCTCACAATGTTTCCCATTTCATATTGTGGCTGCTTTTGGGTTTAATTCAAGACTCTCTCGTGTTTGTGGCTTTCGTGTCGCATGAGGAGATGAGGACACAGTCTGAGAAGTGTGCCTACGATGAAATGAAGGATATTCAAACAACTGGGATAAATAGTGCGGTTAAGAGGTGGGACACGTTAAATTGAGACACAAAAAAAAAACCCCGAAACTGAATTTATTGGACAGATCATGAATTCGGTCATCCGAATCTGCAGATCAATTTTTAGTATAATGCAGACTTCGAGCTACACACAGCTTGGATTGGATTGGAACAGAAACAGTGGCAAGAAAGATGAAGGGGAAAAGCGTTCTACTATACCACTGCTTTGTCGTTAAAAGCGACCAGGAAAGGGCTCGTGAAGCTTTGCTTACACAAGAGATGTGGCCATTAGAACTTGCTCACTTTCAGTTCCTGGCCAAGCAGGTCAGTAAACATGATCACACTGTTATTTTGAACACTTTTCTTTTGTCTCAATCAAACAAGTGAGCAATTCTTCCTTTATGTTCATTAAACAATCTATTTGGGACGTAAAACAGAAATCTCAATGTTTGAATTTCAAATCAAACGTCATACTGGGGAACAGCTGATTTTGAAAAAGAGAGAAGTGATGTCGATAATATAGTGGATCCACCGGATTCAATTATGTCTGAAACACAATAGTGCGTTTGCGCTGGTGTTGGCTTTCAACACACATAATAATGGCCAAGCACAAAATACAGCGTCGACCTGTGTCAGTGAATGATGAGAGAGATTGAGAGGATCGGAATAAAACGTAAAACGTAGTCCATCGAACGCCATTATTCAACATGTTGGATATTTTTTGAGAGAGGGGTGCGCTGTGAGAGAGATTTTCTCCCAGATTGAGAGTTTTCTTTCGAATGAGAGTAATCAACTGTCATTTAAGAAACGAAAACATTTAACGACAAAAGTCATTTCAAATGAGTGTATGCAGAAAGGCGGCAATATTTTTCACCTGGTAGATGAGAGAGAGAGAACAGCTCATAAATTGAGTATTTATTTCAACGCAGTGCGTCATCGTAACATGAAGTCGTCTGGCACAGCGCACTATTGTGTTTCAGCCATTATAGTGCGAATCAGTTCACGTGAATTGAAAGAGTGAAAGAATGAATCAACAATAGGCATCTACTCAACTCACAAATATCAAAATCTGATAACCAGCCAATACTTAAAGTCCTATAAGGCTTTATATTTAGTTCCAGAACTATCTGAGAAGCCACTAAACACTGGCGGAGAATGAAAAACTTGTTAAAACTGGTAAGAAGACATTGGTATATGAAACCGGTATCTGCAATGGAAAGGCAGAGAGACAAGCAAAAAAGGGGGCATGTACTTCTCTTATTGTATCTAGTAAGGTGTACACTCTAGAAAGTACAATAGCACTCACAACACGAGTGGTTGCTGAGAAGCTAGGCCAACGTCCGCCTCGGACTTTCGCGCCACGCAGACATACTACCCCACTTAAAGAACCGGTCAAATACATCCTGTCAAAAACACTCCGCTCCAAATTCACAGAAGCCGATCGCAGGGCAACCTGACTTGGCCCAAAGCTGAACAAGACTGACTTAAGGATATTATTTGGCGCACTTACTGCCCCTTCTCATGCCCACCTAATGTGGGGCAGCAGCACATGAAACTGTAGACTCTGCGGACAATTAAGGAAACTATGGTAGACGTGTTCGTCCAGTCTCCAAATCTGACATCTTATTGTATTGCGTTGTACAGAAATCTTTAAATTTCATAATATTTTTATTTTCTGCGATGGTAGGTGGAAATCTTCAAATGACACTATGGGGACCGTTCGCACATAGCGAAAGGGATTTTTACCCAGTAAAACCCAGTATATTTCCACTACAACTAAGTTTTATACTTATCCAGCAGTTTTACTTTCTTGGTTTAAACGCATTTGGCAAGAGATTCTCCACTGAGAGTTCCTGCCTTACACCGCAACTAAGCGCGGGTTGAATTCACCGTGCTAGATCAAGGGGTTTAGTGATTTGAAGACGGCGAAAAGAGTTACTTATGTCGAGAAATGGAAGGACAGCACAGTTTAGGTGCTCTTCCAGTCGACGCCTATACTTACGAACAAAATTCGTAACTTCATCTTGGACTGATGAAATTCCGAGATCTCTGTGGATACCGTTGCTTGGTATATACCAGGACGATGGTCCTTCGCACTTTATTTTGAGAAGTTTGTAGTATTTTTCCATTACTTTCTTTGGTACAACCCTATAGTTATATACCATAAGTCCAGACGGGTCTTAGCACTTGCTTGTATATAAGCAATTTGTTGTCAGTACTTAGCTTGGAATTTTTTTCCAATAAGCCAGTACTCCAGTATGTCTTTGTATCTTAATTGGAGCTCCTCACGTTTCTTCTTGACGTGCTCCTTCCATTTAAGCTTTACATCGAGAGTCATTCAGAGGTATTTCTCTTCATTTGAACTTTATTAATAAAAACGGGCAAGTTGTTCACGTTCTTCTAAGTAAAATTTATACGACCGGATTTGGCTTCGCTAAGCTCCATTCGCCGAGTGTTACTCCATTCGTGTATCCGGTCTAAAGCACATTGCAATTTTCTAGTTGATTCTCCGACCGTATTGGGAGTTACCAAAATGGCTTTGTCGTCAGCAAATGTGCCTAGCACTGTCCCTACGTCCTGCAGTATATCGCTGCTATACAATAAGTAAAGAAGGGGACCAAGAACACTACCTTGTGGTACTCCAGCTTGTATACATTTAAATATTGAGTATTCTTTCCCATATTTCACACGGATAATTCTATCCGATAGATAGTTCAATAAAATTGTGCAAAGTTTTCTCGTGAGAAATTGTTGAACCTTGTGTTTCAAGCCTTCGTGGCAAACCTTATCAAAGGCTTGACAAACATCGAGAAATACAGCTGAGCAGACTTGGTTTTTGTTCAAAAGATTTTTCTATAACATCAGTTATGCGATGTACTTGGTCAACAGTTGAATGCTTACTTCGAAAACCGAACTGGTGGTTAGGAATAAGTCGTCTTTCTTCTACAACCGTGCTTAAACGTCTAAGTAATACTCGTTCGAACACTTTAGACATTATCGGAAGAAGCGAAAGCGGTCTGTAAGACTTTTTTTCTGTTGGGGGCTTATCCGGTTTCGGCACCATTATTATTTCAGCTACTTTCTACTGACTAGGGTAATGTTCTAATCTAAAGGCGGCGTTAATAGTGTAGAGAAACATAAGAAGCGCTCTCTGAGGTAATTCTTTCAGAGCATCTCCTCATAATAAAAATAATACTATATGGGTTGCGCTGCAGCCCATACGGCCTAGCTTCCCAGCAAACACAATTGTTGGGCATGCTATTGTTGTCGCACGAGTGGAAGGGACCTGCAGTTTTGTGCCGATTCCTAACGGCCCAGTTTGAGAAGCTTTTTCTAGACAGTTATTTCTGTTTGAGCGTTGTCAGCGAAAACGATTTTTGATCGAATCGATACCAGGAAGCGATGTTAAGTTGTGTAAGCACATACCCACAACGCCATGGCCCCCACAGTAAAGTGGATTTAGTACAAATATACGCCATTTTGATGGTAATGTCGTTATCTCTGTGCCGTAAAAGCTTTCGTCCCTATTGACTTGTGACCGACTATCTATAGACTTGTTTCCGAAGCCTCTGTTTAGGCGAACTTTTCACCAGCAGTCGCCTTGCATTGGTGCTTGGTCGGGACTATAAGTTGCATGCATAGAGCCCTCACAACCAAGCGCCAGAGGCTTCTGGCAAGTCGCTATCGATATGTGTCACCTGGCGTTATCCTGATGGAACACAATTCCTTTCCTCTGGGACAAAACTGACCGCTTCTGAGCGACTGCTTCCTTCAGACGGTCCAATTGTTGGCAATACAGGTCCGAATAAAGAGTTCTGCGATAGGAGTTCAGCTCATAGAGAGTAGCCAATCCCACCAATCACACAGCAAGTCAATCTTGGCTTGACCATATTCTGCGCCTACTCACTGCGATTCGAGGACGGCCGTTTTCGCTTGATGTCTTCGTAAGTGATCGACTTTTCAAAAATGTCAGTTGCCACCATCCACCTCAAAACCGAGTCCATGTTGTTGGGATTCACAGTGATTCACAGATGAAAATTCGGTCCGCGAGGTTCTTTAGCGTTAACTCGTGTGGTACTCATACTTCGTGATTCTTTTTGTTTCGTGGTCGCAGTGCAAAGTGATAATTATAATCACTCCCTAAGTAGAAGGCTTCAGTTGTGCAAATCTGAAGATTCATCAATGCTTCCGTTCTAATTTAACACTAGCATAACTACAGCAAGCGACGACTGGACTTTTCACTTGCTCTACCCCTAAACATGAATGATGATCGCATGAATGAACTGTATGGATATGAAATCCTGTGCCTATAACTACTCATCCTTCCGCTCCTACGAACACGTGTACAGTTAATGAGTAATGAAGCACGAACAAAGGTCCGAACCCGAACAGGAAATCGGCAATAAAAGTCACTACAGTGATTAGCAGTATTGTCGATCATCAACCTTCGCGAATTATGTCTTGTTCAAGGACAGGAGTAGCGAAGTGAAATTACGATTGCAAAATTGAAACCATTGCTCCTTGTGAGTCAACAATTCCCACGAAGTGCTAAAACACTAAAATGTCATCTTCTCTGATCGTAGGTAACTTAGTCGAACTGAAGAAATGCTGATGAAGGTCTCCTGATCATCTCCATTGATCAGTTGTCCTTCAGGAAGGTAGGAAGTCAATTTCCTCATTTGCATAATTTGCAGAAATTTGTGCTCCTGTTTATTGCGGGGATTTTCGCCAAGAATTGCACTTGAGTGTGCACAGGTGGCTACAGGCTGTCTTTCTCTAGCAGATGTTATGAGACGTTCGTTGACTACGCCCATTCACATAAAGTTGCATAGTCAATAAAACAAGGGTAACAAGCAAACCTTGTCCTCGTCACAAATCATGTGCAAAAGAACCAAAGCAATCCTTTTCTGCTCTCTCTCTCATTTTCACCCGATTAACTTAAAATTATTATGGCAGACAATAAAGACTATAAATTCGCCTTACACCCACCCAACTAACCGCAAACAACTCACGAACAGAGACGAGTCCCTTAAATCAGAAAGGATACATTTCATCCAGCAGTCACAAGCAAGAGTTGTTTCCTTCTAATTGGAAACGACAAATGGCCGTCTCCCTACACAGAGTGCCTACACCCCAATGCTCAAAAAGGACTCCTGTCTAGCCTATGATTTCAACCCCATACTTAGCTGCAGTCGAAGGGATTACCAGCGTTCGGTTAAATTGAGCAACCAACTCCAAGCCACAGCAAAGAGACCCCGAGAAACAAACATAAAAGTCATAATCTGAAATTGATGTCCTTTTTGGTGAGTGAACATACCATTGACCAAACGGATGGGGAAAAAGAAAACCGGAAAACTGAACAAATATGGACCTTGTTCCGGTGGATGGTTTTGCTGGAAGTTTTCCTATTTTTAATTAAAACCTCCCGCCGCACGGCGCCCTCATCCCTGTGTGTGGCTTTGATAAGGGGATATTCCCAAATGAAGCGTAAATCAAACCGCTGAAAGGCGACATATTCGCGCGACATCTCACCGTCACACACGCACACACGGCCACACCATGCACGAGGCATCGTAATTTGCTAAAGAGCTTTAAAAGGAGTTACGAGGACGACGAGGGCCTGTGCACGGTCATATCGAGCGAATATGAATTTTGCAATCTGCACCTTTATGCGGGCAGTGGATATTTCACACTTCATTGTTCTTCGGGGCATTGTTCGGGGCAGGATACGAGGATTCATGCTGTGCGACAGGTACACGCTTGTCTGGTGGCTTCAATGCAAATGCAAGGGATTTTCATTTCACGAGGAATTTGCTTTGGTGCTTAGGGACTGAGCTGGCAAAGGACATACTCGTGCAAGGCAGTTGTAAAAACAGAAAAAATGAAAGCGATTTCTCCTTTTTCCATTTTATTCGTCCATTCGGAGCAAATTGATTTTAACAAGGAGTGAGTGTTAAATGGAAGTGCACTCAGGTACGAATGGGGGAGCTTAGGGATTTAAATTTTTAAATCATTCTTTTGGTGGCTCAAATGGGAGGGGTATGGTAAAAGGTTGTGTATTCAAGGAAATGTGTTGTGTGGTCCAGGATGCAATGTGTGGGTCTATAGAGAAACTTTCTTCCACAAAAACTACTCATTTTGATTCTGTCACTGGCATTGGCATGGGATTGTTTTTCTTTCAAATTTCTGTCAATTCATCGTTGGTGTCTAATTGTGAGTCTGTGACCACACCACTTTGAGACGATAGGAGGAGAAAGACACTTCATTTTTATACTGGATCTCGACATACTCAGTCTTGTGTAAAAATGCAGCTGACATCAAAATTGATGTAAGAAAATGGTATTGTTCAACAATAGACAGTACATTTATTGAATTGAACTAATTTTTCATCCTTTCCTGCTGTCGCGACAGTCCAGCATGGACCTGAACTACCTTCACTTACGGATGCCAAGTCCACTTGTGTGATAAGTCGGTTTCAAGGGCGTGTTTTATTTGTCTGTCCGACTGGTTCGGAGCTCATTTATTTACAACGCAATTATTGTATGTCACTCGTTTTTCTCCTTTTGCTGCTGGTCCTAGAGGGGACCACAACTGCCATGACGCCAAGTTGACTGAGGACCTTCCACGCAATGCGCGCCATCGAATTCGTAAGCTCCTCTATTCATTGCCTTGTCCCACTTGTGCGATGGCAAGATCTCTTTCGAACTACAGCGACGTTCTCTATGCTCTCCATAAACTGGTCATCTCAGTGGCTGAACGCGGCCACCTCGCTGTATAGCGCGTACAGTTCATGGCAGAATAATCTTCTCCAAATGTATTTAAAGCTAATAGCACCAAAGATTGAGAGCTCTTAAGACTGTGTGATTGATCCTTTCATACCCAAGTCGATGACATGTCTCCGCTCTTCCTGAAAGAGTCTGTCAAAGAATTATACATGGTTTTCGACCTCGAAACGAACCCCAATCTCTATGAACAATGAACAAGTCTTTGCTGAGACAACACCAATCCAAAAAAACTGGAATTTCTTACATTTTGTTACCCAAAAACCTACCAATTTTCTGGACACGAACATAAGGGACTGAACTTCGACAGTTGATAGACGCCATATTGTTATAGCTTCTCAAATTGTTTGTCATCTATTCAGTCAATTTTGCCAAATCACCGTTGACGGGCATACCGATTGGCAACACATGCAAATGACGACTGGATGGCGCAGTTGGTTGAATGCCTGCCCCTGCTTAGCGGGTTCCCCGGTTCGAATCCCGGTGAAAGCAATGCTTTTATGTGGTTTTCAAATCTGTTCCAGTCACCATTTGTCGTTGGGATCAATTTAACAGCACTATCACTGGAGTGTTGTATGAGTAGGAAGTCTGACTATTGGTATCACAATGGACCAATATGGTATAAGTGTTGAGCACCACATGCCGCCATAAATAACCTAGCAAAATCATTCTGATTTTTCACTACCTTTGAGTCCGCTATAAGATGAAGCCCATTTATGGATGTCTGCTTACTTCAACAAGCAAAATTATCTCATTTAAGACGATACCAATCCACAAGAGATATTAGAGCGTCCAACACATCTTAAAAAAGTTACTGTCTGGTGTGGATCTTGGCCTGACAGCATCATCGGTTCATATTTCCTTGAAAACGACGATGGCCAGGCCATCACCATCGAGGTCTATAAGTCGATGATTACAAACTTCTTTCTGCCAGCAGTTGAGGGATGATATGATCACAAACGACATGTGGATGGCACTACGTTCAACATAGCTCACGCCACATTGGACACTCTGCAAGCGCGATTCGAGGACATGGTCATCATTACGTCGGCGTTATGTGAACAGGCCACCGAGAACGTCCGATTTAAACACGTTAGTTTTTTTTTTAGAGTTTTCGGAAATCGCAGGTCTATACGAATAAGCCACAACCCACAACTATTTGGGGCATCATTTATGCCACAGAGTCATGAAAAAATGTGGACATTTGTGGAATGTTCTAGTTTCAATGGCATCGATAGGCATTTCAAAGTAATACAAAATTGTATTATTTAAATTTAAAGATAGGAAGCGCTTTATGAATGACTCTTTACAAGGTAGTCCCAATGCCGGTGACGATACTCTTTATTTAAACTGTCGACGGAAGTATAGAACAGAAAACGAAATGAACAACACAATCATTTCACATATGCATTAGAATACCCGTTAATTTCCAACAATCATCCTCACTCCAACTCATGGACTATTGTCGTGAGTATAATATAATGTCTGTGATCCCTTCTACCTTCAAAGTGCAAGTTCTGTACTCATTGCCGCTTATTCTAGAAACTGTTAAGGAGTACTGCCACAGAAGAACCGTAATACCTGTTTTTATTCGATGTGACCCTACGTTGCCTAAGATGGCTAGGCCATGTAGAGCGTATGCACAACTCAGGTCCGGCCCGGAGAGTCTTCGACTCCGAACCCGTGGGACAACGCAACAGAGGACGCCCGCGTTTAAGGTGGCGCAGCCAGGTGGAGAAGCACCTCAACCAACATGGCGTGCGACACTGGAGACTGTTAGCCAGAGACCGTGCTAGCTGGAGAGGCTTGTTGGTTGAGGCCCAGGTCCACCCCGGACTGTAGCGCCAAATAAAAAAGAAGAAGACCCTACGTTGGGCGCCAATAAAAAATTTGGTTAATTTATTTTCCTTCGCTTCTGTGGAACTTAGGAAAATAATAAAATTATCCATAATCGTTAAATATGTTTTTATTAACTGACATATTCTTAAACTATTTGAATTGCTCGAAGTTTAATTAGCCCTGCAGCGTTTGCTTCCACTATGCATGTCCGTTGGCTTGTATGTATGTGTTGTATGTCAAGGTGCCTACTTAGAATACCACAATGATGGGAGGTGGTGTCTACTGCTAAAATCAGTATCACGTGCTATACATGCTGACTTTATTTCTCTATTCACATCGTGAGACGCGTGCACTAGTGCTTCAACATGTAATTTCTTAATTTTTAATTCGAAGTGAGCATCACTGTGGCCGCCGTGGGAAAGTGGGTTGGGGCATCTACTTCAGCGCCAAAGGCCAATCCCCGAATAAAACAACTTCCATAATTTATGGCTCCACCTCTTTAGAGTCACTGAAAAGTATTGAGCATTTTCATTCCTGTATAGCAAGAGCTTCTCCAACTTCGCCGTTTGGAGACACCTTACAACTATAGCCCCATTCCACTCGTGAACGTGTAGAAACTAGGCTCGGATCCGCCTCGGATTGTCGGGCAAACTTGTTTGTTTAAACATCCAGAATCCATCCAACTATTGTCTGCCAAATGTTACGTTTCTGTTTCCGCACCTCGAACAACTTCAATTATGTCTCACATCGTTGCGCCTGTATGTTTAATTATCTTTTCTGTCAGCTACATTTTTACAAAAGCCAACGCAGAAAACATATGTCGGGTTATCGCATCTGTTTGAAATACAAGATCGGCAAGTGCCGCCACTCCACACGAGGTCAGCCCAGCACGTGATAAACATGTGCAGCATCTGGCAGAGCAGGCTGGTGTTGGGATCAATGCTGGGATCACCATCTGCCGCAGATCATGCAAGTGGCAATCGGCCCCGACCCATGACCGTCGATTCCGGAGGTTCTCTGGTAGTCCGATAGTCCATATCCTTGCATTTTAGGTCCCTTCAGTCTTTCGTTACGATTGTAGAAAATCTCTCAATCAATTTGCGTCCACAAATTTCTCTCTCAACTCTGCGAGAAAATGAGTTTCTTCAGTTTTTGCAAGAAAAACTAAATGTGTGACTATACATTTGTGTGTCACCCAATAAGACTCTCTAGATAGCGCTACCTGAACCCAGCTGGCTTCAATTTGACACACATTTTGTTGAGGTCCTTCTCCACTTGTGTGGGCCGACCTAAATGCAAACATCTGTCCTATGTCCCACAGTCTCGTAGTCGAAGACTTTTCGGAGCCATATTGTCTATGCCTCTCACGGTGCAACCATGTAAGACATAGGATCTGTAGGGGATATGCTGCTACACAGGTCGTTTCATTCGAGGTTAAATTTTGTTCTACAGTTGCTATCAGTAGAACTACACGTTCTTCATAACTTCAACTTGAGACAAGTCTAAGTTTAAGGCTAATGCGCGACTGGATGCAGTTGTTAGAGTGCCTGCCCTTGCTTAGCGAGATCCCCGGTTCGAATCCCAGTCAAAGCAAAGTTAATACCCTTTTATCCGGTTTTCCAATCTGGTCCAGTCAACATATGCCGTTGGGATAAAATTAACTGGAGTAGTCAATCAGTGGTAGTAGTCTCACTTGGGTATCACAATGGACTAATATGGTCTAAGCGTGCTGGTAATGCACCAGCAGCCCTCCTACCTAACCGAACCTAAGTCTAAGGGTGATGGTCTTTCCATTGATAGACCTTAAACTGACAAGACATGGTTGACAAGACGTTTATTTTGAGAACGACACTGTGTACCGCACCATCACCTTTCATGCCTTGCTGAAGTTAACGACTTCCGGTTGATCTTCACTAAAGCACAACATCCGGCCGGTTCTCCAAAGAAACTATTGGACTCCTTTTCTGACATATTCCAGGTCCTTAACGAGAACATCTGTCACACTCACATCTAGTCGATTTCGAACTCGTATCATTACAATTCAGCTGAACGTCTATTTAATCTTCTTGACGATTAGCATAGGCTTCATAGATAATTATAGCCTTTTATTTTGTGTTTGTGGGAAAAGAAAAGCCAAAAGGTTCCATTCTCAGTCCTCGGTTCTTAATGGGTGTTCAATGACTATCACAATCATTGCCCTTGCAAATATTTCGAATCGTTTCCAGGCCAATAGTAACGTTTCCCGATTTTAACAAGAATGACCTTCACTCTACACCGTACGCATCCTTTGAGCGGAAACAGAGTCCTTTCCCAAGCTATTCCGTTCCGCTGTCATCACCTTCGCTCGGCTTTTGTGAAACCATATGACGGATAACGCGAAAAAACACGTGACAACGATCGAGGCAGTTTTTCTCCGTAACGCCATGTGAAGACGATGAGGGACATCTTGCTTGAATTTTTGACGAAATTTCCCGCCATCGTCGCGGCATCGTATTAGTTCAGCCGCCAGCACGCTACCAACTGAAATCCAAACAGGTTCGGGGTTTTTTACTTTCTACCGCCATGTGGTGGGCTAAGTGAAATTTAATGCTTCAGCGATCTGTGCTCTGTCACCGGTACTGTCTCAACTTGTGTGTGTCTCCTAGCAGGGTTAAAAAGAAACGTAACAGCTAATGGCGGCGATGACCTTGCAGGCGGTGACGTAAACAGACTACTCGTCTGAAAGGGTTAAACCACTTACCTGTCAATTTGAATTTATGTCTACCTAAATGCGGGCAGCGAGCCCAAACCAAAAGCGAGACCATAACTACCCAATAAACTGATAAAATGTCGCTTATTTGAGGACTATCTGTCCTGAGCCCAATATTTGAGCATTTTATTTAAATCGTGTGCTACTTCTGGAGTAAGGGAAAATGTTAAACATATGCAAAGCATGCAGGACTAGCCGATGACAAAGGAATAAAGAGAGCGAGTCTCCTTAGCCGAATGCAACACGCATTCGAGGGAATGGTTGGGATAATGTATGCGGCATCGTTCTCGATTTTATGACACGAACTCGTAAAAGTGGACGACTGAGAAAACCTAGAATAATATTTGTGTTTGGGATCTGCATTTGAAGTAGGATGTGTAATGTGTGGATTGAACGGTGCGACGGTGTGTTGTTTTCTTTTCGAAGGATTCCGATGAGGCTAGAGGTGTTCGCATGAATGCCAAATCAGATCGAGTTCACTAGGGACGATACAAAACGTACACGACTGTAGGATTGACACTGTTAAACTGATGCAGGCAGGGAGATGTCTCACAAGCTATGAATTAGTGTCATAATTTGCATTTTTAGATGAATATTGTCTGCTCGTATGTGATTGTTTGTGTGTCGCCTTTAAGAAAAATAAACTCGACGGAAAAGCAAATAAATAACTACTTGCGTCAAGTTTACGAAGTGTCAGACTATCGCTGATGTTTAAACTGTTCATTGTCTCGGGTGGCACTTATGAAGTGTTTTGACAACCAGCTTGCGAATTGAGTTCATCTTATGATTCAGCGATGAGAACTGGAGGTTCCCTGATGGTAAAGAATGAAGTTGTAGGCCCAGAGTCGATATCCTTACAGTTTAGGTAGACGCATTCGTCACCATCATCATCGTCTTCATCATCTTCAATGCGGGTCAGAAGATGATGAAGACGATGATGATGGTGAAGAATACGTTTCATTATGATCCACTTAACGTGTCGTGGGTGTAAAGCTCTCGCTAGAGATCTCCAGATCCGATCCCCCCCCCTCCCCCCCTCGACTTTATCTTATTAGGAGTTGGGAATACCAAGTGTAACCAGGCGATTTTTTGGACTTGGTCTAAAACCCCCGTCCTGTTTTAGCCAATCGGTTACCTACCTGCTGAATTTACATTCAAGGCCCGCCTCTAAAGTCGTGAGGATGGGGATATTTGTACCACATGACCAAGCTATTGAGAAGACAATTGACATCGGATGCCGTCTACCCTGGTGTGCCAGGGCCGCTTTAGGAGCCAGGCCTGAATGGTGACAATATGCTAGCGTCTGGTGCCCGTCCTGTCTCCCTCGGGAGTCTACATTTTTCCAAAGTAATCCGACTTCATTCTGGAGGCAAAGTCATGCCATCCACTAACCAATGCGTGGACATAAAAGACGTCAAATAGCATTTGCTGCCAAAAATAGATTAACGGACATTAATTGGTCTTCCCAATTTTGACGAAATATTACTTTTCTTCAATTGATTACCATGTAGAGATGAATTGTCAAGTGTCAGCCGCTTCAGTTTTGCTTCATTTCCGTCTAATTGATGGCCATTTACTCGTTGCCACTCCTTTTATATCAGCTTTGGCGACGTACTGTTCCTGGTAAAACCTAATGATTGGCTTCTGAACTACACTCCTTACTCCTGGTTCTTCCAGTTGTTCACCAAGTAGAGGGTGACCAAAGTTCTAAGCTTGAATGGCTTTCCATCACATCTTACGGATATCCGGTACTTTTAATGAGATTTTATCTTCCCTATTCTTATACGATATCTCTATCCTAGCCTTCCATATAAACACAAACTTGAATGCCTCTCTCACGATCCTCCCAAAACATAAATCCAAAAAAAGGCAAAGTCCTGTCCAAAGTCCCTGAAAGCTATCACTCTTGCCAAATAAACGTAGCACTCCTATTCATCTGCTACGACCAGCGTCTATAGGGATATCAAAAAACGGCCCCGGAACCAATATGGAGTGATTTGGTCACATACGCCTAAAAACGGCAGGCAGCAGTATGACCAGAGAGTATATTGAAGGAAACCTTTAAACGCAATACCATAGAAGAATGTCGGTCTAAAGACGAGTTAGCATTGAAAAATGAAGCACTGCAGTAGGGTTACATTTGGTAAGAACTTACGCACATTGTAGATGTCGAAATCGTCAGGTACGCCGCGGTCTTAATAGAGTTTTTTTTCCTTAAGCTGATATAATTGGACATTTGGCTCCTTGGTGACTTAAGCTTTGGGAGGATTGGATATTCGCCGATTTCCACCGGTTCGTAAAATACCTAAGTGCCTAAGACTAGGTGACTCTAAAGTCGTAGATAACACACATCTTGACTAGGGGGAAAAGGATTATTGCTAGTGTCTTAGATTTCTTCAGGATCTGGCTGGCAATTAAATAAAATAAGATTGTTTCTCAGTCTGTTTCATAGTTTCAATCAAAATTATTTTGATTATAAAAAAAGAAATAAAACACGGGATGTTTCTTGGTTATTCCTTTATTGATTCTATCTGAATTCTACACTCAATTTTGCCTACACCAAACCTCGCAATCAATTTCCCCATGTACTCGTTTGCACGCGCATTTCCATGCTTCCGTATTTCGTCATGCTGACTGGCAATATTATTTATCCTGGTCGGTCATTCGTATATCGATCTACATTCGGGTTCGAGTGCAGTTGCTAATCTATCAGTTCTGCACATTCGAACTGGCGCTCATTAATTAATGGACCAACAGTGTGTTTCGAAATTGGAGACGTTTCGAAACATGATACGACGATGACCGACGGCGACGGAAAACAGTCGACGCTAAAATAGGTTTATATGAAGTGACGAGTGATGAGGCAAACCGCCGACGCGACTATATTATATTATTGTCGGTGCGGGGTTAGTGGGTACTATAACTTTTCATCAGACTCCCTTTCTTTATGTGGCGCTACAGTTCGAGGTTGACACGGGTCAACCAACAAGTTCGATCTCTGACTTACTACCTCCAGTTTCGTATAACAAACTACTCAAAGTCCCTCTTCATTCGGGTGAGCCCCATGAGAGGCGGGCGTCCTCTACTGTGTTTTCCTACAGTTTCGAAATCAAAGGCTCTTCAATAATGTAATAATCTCTTTTTTTTTTATTTTTTTTTTAGTTTATTTTAAGTTTATTATGAATTAAATAATAAAAATGAATTAAAAAAAAAATAAATGTAATAATCTCTAGTAGTGTCAATATTCAACTGCAACTGTAAGCCCATTCCGGCAATGTTGTATCCTCCTCCAAAACCAAAAGTAGATCGCAATCTACGAAAGGCTGGAGGGCTGCTCTCTTCTCTTCCTGATGATGAACCTGAGCCTCATCCAATAAGCCAACTTCGTCAAGAGTTTGTAATGATTACCCCTTCTCGACAAGATCTTGCAGAGCCCTCTTAAGTTTCCTTGAAAGTCCCCTCGCAGACAGTTAATTGACTTGTGTCGCCAGTGGAATTCTGCCCACTTTTTCATAATCAGTGCGGTAGCACCAGCAAGGCATACGCCACAGGAGATCCTAAAGTGTGCCAACTCCTGTTGCGAGCACCCTACATCTTTGCAGGATCCGAATATCTAGTTCCCTCTCAATTTGTTATGCTACACTTTTGAAATTTACCTGAAGACATTCAGTCTCTTTGAAAGGATTCACAGTCGATATGCATTAACCGACAAAAATACACACACTGTTATATAAGTCGAAAAAAAACAAGTAACCTATTGTCTCAAAGACGGGCGGATTCTTAACCCGCCCGCGAAATTGTGACAGAAGTCGCAAAAAATATTTATTGTCACGAGAGTAACTTCTTCGAATCGAGGTGCAATACGGAAAACTATTCATGGTACGATACCAAACACTTACACACGAAGGAGGTGTGTTTCAGTATCGATCCGTCACCCAAACACTGTGCCCCTTGGTATCACTAATTTAGACGAATGTTTATTCAACTGTATGCAAAAACAGGAAGTCCGTCTTGGAGTGTTGCGAATTGAAATTCAGGTCTACCTAATCCTAATCCTAGAGCGGTTTATTGCTTCGCACATCCTGAGGTCCTGCCATGTGACAGGTAGAAGGGATGACTACAGCACAGGTATACGGCTGTGATCTGTATAAGTACAAGCACGCACCGATGGTTAGTCATCAGTTAGCTCCGACTGCTCAACCGGGAAGGATCGTCTCTACAGCGACATCGGGGTGCTTGTGTATTCGGTTAACCGTCGTAGTTTAAATAAAGGGATATTCGGAAAACGATCGTGCGTGGAAATACGATGGAAAACAACATGTTCGCGTGGACACCAGTGTATCTTGAACCAGAATTGAAGGCTTGCTACAAGGTATGCATTGCGAGTGGAATTTATGAAAATTAAATTGTACAGTCGTCCAGAGAGGTAGCCAATGGACGCGTGGAGGAATTATCATCGTCCAGAGAGGACACTCATGTGACACTTCGACTCTAAGCACTTGTGAGCAGTTCGATAAGTGCTCTTTGCCTTCTCACCCGTTCCCACACGATCTCAAGGCGATGGAGAAACGTCAGGAGATTCAAGAGTCTCTGGGAAAGGCTAGAGTCTACAGGAAAAGGATACTCTGGACCGTTCGACGAGACGCTACCGCCTCGCCACCGACAGACTCGTGTCTTTGACTGCGTTAATTTATTTCAAACCCAAACCTGTGGTGGAAAGTGAAGACGTACATAGGTCATTCGAATCAAGTCTTCCAGAAATGACACGAACTTCTTCCTATTGCTTCCCTGCAACATTCGAACAGTGTTACTGTGCAAACACTGAAAGTGTCGTCTGCTCCATTTCACCGTCACTTCTTTTGTCTCTTTCTCATCCCATCCGACGAATCCAACAAATTCCATCGAAATGAACATGATGTCACTTGGTAACCCACATTCCGATCGATCACTTATGTCATTCTCTCCCAACTTCGCGTCAGATAAGGAGCAGAGTTTAACGCCGAGCTTGACCTTTGAAAGCGACGCAAATTCCAGCACACGCTATAAATCCATACCAGAACATCTTGAAGGTATCCACCACTCTGCTTAAAAACATCTCTCGGTTTGTGTTACACGCACACACTCGCATTCCAGCGATTGTTTGTCCACCGAGATAGAATCCATTGTTTTTTTATTTGTCCAGCAGTCTACACTCACCCTCTGGTCGTTGTTTGGTGCGCAGCGGGTAATAAAACATAACACAATTTGTAATGGAAAAATTTCATTTAGTTGAACTGACCTGCCGCATCAACAATGATGTCATTCATTCACTGCAGCAGATCTAGGAGTGTTCACTTGGTATTTTGTTCCACCAACGCATCACCTGCCGTCATTCATAGCGATTCGTTTCCGCTCATAAATCACGTTCACCACATCTGTCCTCCATTTCCATTCTCAAACGAAACAGATCAACTAACGTTCGGACAGATGTCAGAATGACAATAGCCCGACCAGCACAGAATTCTTTATTTTACACCACGTCTCACAGCCATACCTCACAAATTTCCGTTTTTTTTTTTTTTATTTCAGTTGGATGCTTTCTCTTGTCCATCAATCAAGGTTGAATATGAAAATGCCAAACAGAAGCTTAACAAAACCCTGCAACTGCTCGACGAAGCGAAGAGTTCGTGCCACGAGCTGCAGGATCAGATTTTCGACAAAGAAGCATACTACACAAGGCGAGAACAGGAAATTCAGGACTTGCATCGATGCGAACTTGAAAAAGGTAAACAAAACCTGCCCCCTTTCAACTTCGTCTAGTTACATTCAGTTTCTTGTGTCAAATTAGACGAAGTTTTTATTTTTCTCCTGTCATGCGAAATATATTTGTTAACAGTAAATTACACACACAATTGCAACTGGATACTAATTCACGTCTCTTTCAGTTGAAATAAATCTTAAGGACTCTGAGAGTAAAGCCAAAGAACATATCGCCTCGTTGGAGTCACAATTGGCAGCCAAAGATGCCGCAAACAAAAGTGCCCTGGACGAGTTACGATGCGGTGCTGATGCTAAATACGAGAAACTCTATGCGGAACTTGTTGCCACACAGCAGAAGGACGAGGCTCTCAGGCAGCGACTATGCGAAGCGGCACAAGTTGAGAATTCCTTGCGGGAGCAAATTCGTGATCTAGAGGACAACTTCGCTGATCGCATGCAAGTTGCTAATCAGCGGGAACGCGAACTCGTCGATAAAGTGAATGTGCTCAACAAGCAAATGGAGACACTCAAGCACAGCACAGAGAACCGCGAACGGGAGCTGGAGGACAAGCTAAATTTGTCTCAAGACGAGATATCTGTTCTACGGCTGTCGCGGAGCTACACAGATCACACTTCAACACAGGCCTCTCCACGGAACAGTGGAGGCGCCGCTTTGGAGATTCAACGATTGCAAAGCGAAGCGGAAAGCTTGCGTTGTGTGCTGGAGATCAAGCAGAAGGAGATCTCCAAGTTAACAAAGCAAAATCAAGAACTCATCCGGGATGCCGATGAGTCAGCGGCTTTAATATGCAAAGTGTCCACGCTTGAGTCCAAGTGTGAGATGCTTCAATCGGAAACCGAGCTCAAAGCTGAGAAGGAGAAGTAAGTTTGAATTATCCCCTCGCACCCAGGTTCCATTGAGCTAATCTCTCTTTTTTTGCGTTTTCAGGGAACTTCGTGAGAAGCTGGACGAATTAAACAAAGCATTCAACCACGAGGCAATTGTTCGCAAGCGTCTTTCATTTGACAAGGAAGCACTTCAGTGGCAATTGAAACAACGTTCAGAGCAATTACAAATCGTTGAATCGAAACTGCACGAACATTTGAGCACATCTAAGATAAGCATCTACAGTCAGGACTGCACAATCAATCAGGAACTAAGTCACAACTCTAGTCTGTCGAGCTTGGGTCGAACCAACGGCTCGGATCGCATTCAGTTCCAAATGGACGATATATCGCCACCTACATCACCAATCATCAAGGGAGTCATTGAGAAACATGATTCAGTGTCTTGGGTATTGGAAATGGATGATGAAACGCCCGAGGCAGCCGCCTCAAAGATGGTTAAGCGAGCTGGATCATTCCGTGCAGTCGAGAAGTCACCCTCATCGATGAACTCCACTCGCCGGCAGCTCTCAATGAGCGCCAGTTGCACTGGAATGAGTCCCAATCCATTATCCCAATCGATGTCGGCCACATCAGTGATACGACAACATTCCAATGATGCGGCAGAGTTTTTAGGCCGAGTGCACTCACGGATTCGTTCCAAGTCCGTGAGTGTTAAAAGCGAGCCAAAGAAGGTTATCAGACAGAACTCTGGCGGCAGTACGCGCACCAGAAACAGTGCCGATCCCTCAACTTGGAAGGATCCAATATGTGCTAGCTCGCCGTACACACGGAACAACATTCGCTCAAGACCATCATCGTCATCCACCCAGCAGCAGAGGACAACTCATCTGATCACATGTGACACGTCGACTTTGAACACTGGAGAGAAGCTCGAGATGCGTTCCTTGCCATCTCACCCATCGGTGCACGATCTGAAGGCGATGAAGAAATGCCAAGAGATTCAAGAGTCCGCCGGAGAGGCTATGGTCTCCGGAACAAATTCCGAGGACGAAGGTTGCTCCGCATCGTCTGACGAGGCGGTATCCACTTCGTCATCGACTGGCTCATCGTCCTCATCACTACATCACAAACAACACATGTCCATCGAGGAGGTGCTATTGTTGGACAAAATCCACAGCCTTAACGGCACCCCCATGGAGGTTAGCTGGTCCGATGACCCAGACGCATTCGCCTCCGAATCGACAGTATGACACAACGACGACGATAGCTTCTAAGTGACAAATGACAAGAAAACAAACAAAATAAAACAAAAAAAAAAAAATATTGCCACACTTAAGAGAAAACAAAAACAAAACAGAACCAAAATGTGATTGTGATTGAAAAAGCGTCTGCTCCCCGGGGGAAGGACATTTTTCCAACAAAAAATTAAAAATATTTAAAAAAAAGAAAAAAAAATGTTTCAAAAACTTGAAGATAAAGAGCATTTCTGCGCAAACAAATTGAATAAGAAGAGAATTGAAAAGTTTGACTTTTTTAATTGTAAATAAGTTGAAGAGGAACGTATAGGAGGAGGTGAAGAGATTCATAGGCGAGGTAATAAATAAACAAAAGAATACAGACAGAGAGGCATCTTTGTAAAAGCTCAAAAGCTCTGGCTTATAGTAGTTCTAAATAAAAATACAAACAAAAAATATATCCTTCTAACTTATACGAATTTCACACAAGAAACACAATATATATATATGAACCTATAAAATATCTAATAAACATAACTGTTTCTATTTAAATATTAACTTAAAGGAAAGAGATTTTCGCTCTTATTCTAACCAAAATCAAAATCACAGTGGGAGCATCGCTCCCATACACCCAACCCTGCAACGCACGGGCGGCAGCAACTAGGACCGAATGGTGGAGTTGACTTGAAAGGTGCCCCCTAGAATGAGTGCATGCATGAATGCTGGAACATAGCCCGAGCAACCTACCATCAGATGAGTCTGAATCTCGAGGAAAACAAAACGAGGATTGAATGATATCGAGCGGAATGAATGCCTGAATGTGTTAAACCTTGTTGCTGCCATCGGTCACATCTGCGAACTCTTAAATTCTATTCACATCTTTCAAAAACAAACAAACAAACAAATGAATAACTACTGTTAATGTTTAAATTACAATTTAGTTAGACTTTAATTTATTCCACTTTAGTCGTTGTACTCAATTTAATTTGTAACCGTGCGAGGAAAACCGGAAAGGAAAGCAAAACTGAAACACGGACTCTTCGCAGTTCGATGATGTTTTAGCTTGAATCTTTATATTTTAACAATTAGGACTCATTACATGTTCATAATATATATGTTTACGCAAATTTATGTTTATATAAAATCAAGAAAAAAAAAAAAACAAATTGTTAATATTAATTTTAATCTTGTAGCAAAAGAAAGATAATACATACACATAATTTTAAAAGTACAGTGGCTTCTATTTTTGTTTTAAGATTTTATCATTTTTTGTTCGTGTTTTATTTTGTTTACTTTGTAATTTTATTTTACACGCCAAGTGTGAGTTTGCTACTATACATTGTTTTTAGTTCGTAAGTTTTTAAGTATATCTGCAACAGGAAATACATAGTATATATAGAAAACAAATCAGTGTGTTAGAGAAAAAAATTTTTAAATGCAGCGTTAGTCTTAACAGAAAATCATTAGCAACTATTTAAGGATGAAAACAAAACAAAACATAAAAAGATTGGAACATTTTGGGCGAAAGGAATGAAGAAAAGAATGTCGTATGTCGGTGTTTGAGGCTGATGAAAGTAAATCATTGGATGGGATAGAAATAGAAATGGAATGAACCTTAACATTTATTCTTTGTAACAAACAAAAAAAATATGAGGAATATTTGTTTTTAAATTTTAAGTGAAATATGTACAAGATGAATATATGCAAAAAAGTAAAGAAAAACAGAAAACAAGAAACAACCCCAATTACTGATAAAACATATATATAAAGATTAATTAAGCTGGCTTTAGCTGAATTAAAGATGAGAATAAATACAATTATAGAAAAGAAAACTATTTTTTGTCTTTATTTGATTGGGAATTTATGTTGCTGTCGTACTCTACTCATTTTGCTTGAATCCATGGAATATGGAAACTCAAATTACTCATTTTAGATGGATCGAATATAAGTTTCAAAAGAATAACTCGGCGGCGTCAAGGGAAGCGCTTACTAACTCTCAATTAACAAGACCTTATTGTGAGTGTCGAATATTGAATCGATCGTTATCGACTGTCGACTGTGAATTCATGTTTGTCAAACTGACTGCGGTTTCTTAGCGATTACATGTAATGCAAGTAAAGGGTGGTCCAACGAAAAGACACGATTATAATTGTAAATAAAACAAAAAAAAAAGAGAGAGAAAAGAGAATTATGTGAATATTATATAATTATGATGGAAGGATCTATGACAATTACGTGTGAAACAAAATATCGGTTAATTTCTCGCCACGGCTTCGGTGACACACCTCTATCCGATGGTGCGCATTTGCAATGGCTCTGAGACATAATTGAAGTCCAATGTCGTTAATGTGCCGAATCATCTCATCATTTACTCTTGAATTGTTCTTGCCTTATTGACGAACACTTTTTCTTTTAAATATCCCTTAAATCATCTCTCGATCGTGGTGGCCAATTAATATCTCCACGTCGTGAGATAACATGGCCATTTAATTTCTTGCGCTAAAGAGCGATTGTTTCGTTGGCTGTGTGGCAAGTGGCACCATTTTGTTTGAAGCACATGTCTTCCAGATCCATATCCTCAAATTTTGCCCATAAAGTTCGTTATCATCTCGTTATAGCGAATACCATTAACACGGTAACTGCTTGGCCGACCTCATTTTCGAAGAAGTACGGCCCGATGACGTCGTCAGCCCATAAGCCGCTCCAAACAGACACAGCTCACAACTGGGCCACCATGCAGAGGTGTTTTCACATTTCCTACAAACCCGGTTTGCTGAATTTTGTCTACACTTGTATCGAATGTGTAGACAAATCTTAATCCGCTTCTCAATTGTATACCTCTCCATGATTGCATTTGTCACACACTGAAAAAAAAAAGAAATGTCAAATTAAGTTGGGCAAGAAAACTTGACGTTAAGGTGTGACTCTCAATTAACATCGTGCATTATGGTTGGACCTACCTTTATATTCCAACAAAGAATTTTGGTTTATGTTATGTGAAGCGATTTTAAGTCACAGCAACTAACAAATAAGAACAAAATTTAGATTTAAGTGGAAAATCCAGAAATCGCAAAGGCGTGCTGAAGAAAACTTTTTAGAGACGATTTAATAATCCCAGAAACGCCTTAGGAATACGTTGCTTTTAATTCTAGGTCGTACATATGTGCAATAAATATGAGTGACAGTCCGAGGTGGACCTTGGCCTAGCTTCTCAGCAACCACTCGTGTTGTGCGTGCTATTGTTCTGTCACGAATGGAAGGGACCTACAGCTTAATGCCGACTCCGAACGGCAAAGTTGAGAAGCTTTTTCTAAACAGGAATACTCTTTGAGAATTGTCAGTGACTCGAAAGAGGCGGAGCCTGGCACCCTCTGCGTAGGAGTCGACGCACTTACCCACTACGTCACGGCGACCCACACATATGTGTAATAGGGCTGTGAAAGTACCGACAAATTGAGTACTCGAACGTATTCGTTACTTTGAATCCAAATAGTTACTAGTTACTTTCTTCAAAAGTGATATTTTTATGTTAAAGGAACGTTGTATTCAAACGAATAAAGTATTTAGGCAGGCATGAGTGATATCTTCTTTTTTACATGAAACAAACACTCATAATGGCTGTATGATTATTTGAAAGATCACAAAATTCGCACAAAAATTAAGCATGCTAGTGACCATACTTTTTGTTGTAGAACAGCTTTCATTATGCCTAACTCTAAAAACCACAATGGATATACTCTACTAAATTTCGCATTTTTTCTCTAATATTCGCATTGTCAAGAGCAACATATACCAAATAAATGTATAGAAATGTCCACATCAATATAAAATGATACGAATAAATAAATCTTGATGCTTACTATCCGAGGATACATGAAACATAGCGATCCTGTCGTATTCCTCACACAAAATCGTAAATGCGCTCTTAGCATTCATGGGTGTTATACCATACACAAGGCACTGAAAGAGAATACCATCAAAACATGCAAAACAGCAAATGCTTGGGGAACTATTCTCCATGATCTCTCTATTACTCAACGCTTTTCTGTTTTGTATCCGTCCAGCCCAACTTATGTACCATCAAATTCTCGTTATAGTCCGTCTACAATTGATATTTTCGTTACCAATGTTTCTAGCAGTAATATAACCCAACCTGTTTCAGTAAACGACCTCAGTTCCGACCACAATCCTGTCCTTTGTCAACTTCTATGGTCTGGGGAGAGGAAAACGGAGTATTTTCAAGACCTTAAAAATGCCAATTGGACTCGTTTTAGAAGTGAAATCAATGCAAAATACAGAAACTCACCAATGAATTTGCAAAGTATTTCCAATATAAGTGATGTGGATACTGCACTAAATCAATTCTGTTCAAACATTTTAAGCGCGGTTGAAAACTCTGTCCCGAAAGTTCCAAAACAAACTTTTTCTCCAAAACTTCCTCATCATATTTTGGCGCTCTTCAGACTAAGAAATAAGTGCAGAAGAGATTAGACGAGATACCGTCAGCCATTTTTGAAATGTCAGCTACAGTATCTCAACAACATAATTAGCAAGCACATTTTTGAATTTCGCAACAAGAATTGGAACTCCAAACTTAAAATGCTCGAAAAAAATGATAAGCCGTTTTGGAATATAGTCAAAGTTATTAGGAATAGGAGCAAGTTGTTGCCAGTTCTCAAATTTTCTTCTAACGTGTTCTTTACGGATTCTGAAAAAGCAAATGCTCTTGCACAATCATTTTCAAATAACCACGTCGTGGCTAGTGGTCTAAGTGACCAAGGCACACGCAACACAGTGCAGAGCACTATTCAGAATTATTTCGAGAACAGCTCTCAGCAAATCCCTTCTGCTGTTTATGTGTCAGAAGACGACATTGCATTTTTCGTCAACAACTTAAATGTTCGCAAAAAGGGAGGGCTTGATCTGATTAGAAACATCTATATCAAGCAGGTGGAATAAAGTTTTTAACATTTCTTATAAATGCGTGTCTCAAAATGGAATATTTTCCTGACTCCTGGAAGTTAGCCAAAGTTATTCCTATACCAAAAGGAGGCAAGCCTCCTGAAAATCCTGAAAGCTACAGGCCAATAAGTTTGCTTAGTAACCTTAGCAAACTTTTTGAGAAAGTTCTTAAGGAAGTGATTTTAAAACATATTTCTGAAAACAATATATTCCCCAATGAACAATTTGGATTTAGGGCACACCACAGCTCCACCCATCAAGTATTAAGAATCTTCAATCACATAGACATAGAGACATAGAGAAAGCATTTGATACTGTCTGGCACGACGGACTTTTGTATAAATTGATACGCCTCCGGTTTCCTCCTTATATATGTAAAATTGTCCAAAGTTTCTTATCTCGTCGTCGTTTCGTAGTCCAAGTGAACAGTGGTGTTTCTGAACTAATTTTTTCAATTCTTGTGTTCCAAAGGGTTCAGTTCTAGCTCCAATTTTATATAATATTTATGTATCAGACTTCCCAAAATTGCCAAGTTGTCATACTGCGATTTTTGCAGATGATACCGCCATATTTTCTTCACGCGAATTAGCCCTCAATATTGAGAGCAATCTCTCAAATGTGATCAAAATTGTGGAGAAATATTTCAGCAAATGGAACATCAAATTGAATGAGGAAAAGACGCAGGCTATCTTTTTTACACGAAAAAGAAAGCCCTGCTTTGTTCCTACAAGGCAATTGAAGTTAAATGGATTGTCTATAAATTGGGAAAACTCCGTACGTTACTTGGGTATTAATCTAGACACGAAACTAACTATTAATGATCACATTAGTAAAACAATTAAAAAGATAGGGGTAGCAACAAATATGTTATACCCATTTATAAATAGGAAATCGTTACTTTTACTCGAAAATAAAATGATTATTTATAAGGTGATTTTTCAAGCCATTATACTATATAGATGTCAAGTATGGGGTAACAGTTCGAAATGTCACTTAAAAAGATTGCAAGTATCTCTAAATAAACTTCTTAAAATGATGTTAAACTTGCCTTGGCTTCACTCAACTAAAGACATACACAAAAAAGCGAATGATGAATTGATTTCTGATTGGATACAGAAACTGAAATTAAAATTCCAAGAACGCTGTAGTTTTGTTGAAAACCCGCTTATTAATATTCTAAGTGATACTTAAACTCTATTGTTTATTCAATGTTACTATGTTATATTTATTTATTTGTTTATTTATTTATTTATTTATTTATTTATTTATTTATTTATTTATTATTTATTTTACTTATTACAAAACTTTTTTGTTTACTAACATTGTATTGTTCACTTATTTATATACTTTTGTTTTTTTTTTTTTTTTTCTTCACATTGGAGGTTTTTTTCGTATTTTCCTCCAAGGTATAATCATATTATTTTGAAAAACATAATTTTGCATAATTACTTGCAAAATATTATAGAAGAAAGATATTATAATATCATATCTCTAATCTGTAAAATGTGCGGTAACAATACTTATGTCATCAATTTTATGCGAAATAAAAGATCTATCTATCTATCTATCTATCTATCTAAAATGAATGAAGGTGGCATAGGTAATATAACCATGAAATAATGTTATGTCTCTTTTAAGTTCACAGTTCCTTTAACCCAATTGATACAGCTCATTGCGCTAAGCCAACGCAAAATTTCTTTCTGACACTATCTTGGTAGTAATGTTGCGAAATGATCTTCATGGTTTTCATCACAGGTTTTTCATTGAGAAGAGCTTTGAATACCTGATTAGTAAGTAATTCACAAAACTGTAACGAATTAGTTAGAACCACTGGATGGCGCAGTTGGTCATGTGCCTGCCCTTGGTTAGTGAGGTCTCCGGTACGAATCCCAGAAAAAGCAAATTTAATACGCTTGTATATGGTTTTCAATTAGGTCCAGCCACCATTTGCCGTTGGTATCAAATTAACGGCACTATCACTGAAGTGGTTAATCTGGTTAGTAGTCTGCCTGCGTGTATCACAATGGAATAAAATATGGTCTAATTGTGCTGGTGAATTCTCACGAGCAGGACTTCCAACCTATCTACATTTTGTCGCATCCTGTGGTCACAAGGAAAGGGACGAGTTTAAGGTTTTTGAAATTTCGGCTAAAGTTTATTTTAAGTTATTGTAACTTCTTGAATTTTTTTGCTAACGACATATAAAATTGGGTGCATATAGGTTTTGATGTCCTGAATCTTGTCTATTGGCTTTTGGGCAGTTGCATTTATTGAGTTTCTTACAATAATCGAGTCAAAAAATTGTAGGTCAAAAAATGAGACTTCAGAATAGTAAACGAAAAACAAAACATTTTCTTTTATAACTCAAAGTGGAAAAATTGTGGAGAAAAAATACAATATTATCAGGAATATTTTTGTCTTTTCCTGTAACTGCTACCCTTTTGGTACCAACAAGTCACAAAATATCAACAATCAAATGGGGTTTTTTCGTATTGTTTTTCCTCCAAAGAGCTTTTTATTAGGTTACACTTTACTACGTTTAACTTTTTTTCCGATATTATAAAGTTTCATATCTCTGTGAAGGCTAAAAGGGGAAACAAAATTACGAAATGTAAAACCAATGAAAATGTCTTATTTCTTTTCAAATTTCACAGGGGGTTAAGTCTTTTGGCTCTGAACAACTCAAGGCGAATTTTGGATTTTAACCTATTTTAACGAAAAATAATAATGTCTGAAACTTTGTTTGCAGATTCTGTGTTGTTGAGTGCAGAAGATCATATGACCAACATTTTAATCTAATCAAAAATAAAGCATTCGTATCCTTCTAATCTCACTATTATGTGTTTTTTTTATTATGACCACGAATCCCCCTACAAAATGCATATTAAAATAAACAAAAAATTGTAATTGTTCTTAAGAAATTACGAAAGAAGAAAGAATCGCAGGCGATTAATAACAAAGAATCTCAAAACAAACAGAAAACTGAATTTTGGATGTTTTTCTAGTAAAAATATGTCAAAATCCAAAAACCGCCTTGAGGCCGCTTAGGTTGTTAAGGTGCAAAAGACCCATGTGGAAATTTAAAAGAGCGAAATAATATAATATAATATGGGTGGCGCGACATTCCGAGGCGGACCAGGGCCTAGCTTCTCAGCAACCACTCGTGCTGTGCCGGCTATTGTTGTTTCACGCGTGGAAGGGACCTACAGCTTAATGCCGACTCCAAACGGCGAAGTTGCGAAGCTTTTTCTAGGCAGGAATACCCTTTGAGCATTGTCAATGACTCCAAAGAGGCGAGGCCGTGAATTATCAAAGGTGGAAAATTCGGGTATCGAACCTGGCACCCTCTGCGTAGGAGTCGACGCACTTACTCACTACGCCACGGCGACCCAAAAGAGCGAAATATCCCTGATAATATTGTGTCTTCTTTCTATTATTTTTCCAACCTGGCACCCTCTGCGTAGGAGTCGACGCACTTACTCACTACGCCACGGCGACCCAAAAGAGCGAAATATCCCTGATAATATTGTGTCTTCTTTCTATTATTTTTCCACTTTGGGTTATAAACAATTTTTTTTTGTTTTTTTGATCGAAAGTCTTACCTCCACAAAAGCATTTATTTTTGTCCAAAAGGTGGTTTTTTCGGCTTTAAACAAACGTAGCTAGGAAGCAAAACGCACTACAGCCATAAAACATTAAAATTTGCAAACGTATGCCCCGCTTAGAGGCGGTAGTAGGCATTAGAGGTTTTTTTTTCGAGGATTTGAAGTCGCACTGTATTTTTATTGCGTGCATCACATTTCATAACGTCATAGAAATCCAAGCATTCATTCATGATTCAAATTAACTCTAATTCCTGAACTATGCAGTAGCTCTGTATTCATTACAATTTAATGACTTTGCCCACATTGTGCATGTACACTATGTTTCTCTTTGTTGTAGGAATAATTTACATATTGTAGCTGCATTAACATTGTGCAATATCAAATATCAATGCTGTGCGTGCTATTGTTCTTTCACGCGTGGAAGGGACCTGCAGCTTAATGCCGACTCCAAACGGCGAAGTTGAGAAGCTTTTTCTAGACAGGAATACCCTTTGAGCATTGTCAATGACTCCAAAGAGGCGAGGCCGTGAATTATCAAAGGTGGAAAATTCGGGTATCGAACCTGGCACCCTCTGCGTAGGAGTCGACGCACTTACTCACTACGCCACGGCGACCCAAAAGAGCGAAATATCCCTGATAATATTGTGTCTTCTTTCTATTATTTTTCCACTTTGGGTTATAAACAATTTTTTTTTTGTTTTTTTGATCGAAAGTCTTACCTCCACAAAAGCATTTATTTTTGTCCAAAAGGTGGTTTTTTCGGCTTTAAACAAACGTAGCTAGGAAGCAAAACGCACTACAGCCATAAAACATTAAAATTTGCAAACGTATGCCCCGCTTAGAGGCGGTAGTAGGCATTAGAGGTTTTTTTTTTCGAGGATTTGAAGTCGCACTGTATTTTTATTGCGTGCATCACATTTCATAACGTCATAGAAATCCAAGCATTCATTCATGATTCAAATTAACTCTAATTCCTGAACTATGCAGTAGCTCTGTATTCATTACAATTTAATGACTTTGCCCACATTGTGCATGTACACTATGTTTCTCTTTGTTGTAGGAATAATTTACATATTGTAGCTGCATTAATATTGTGCAATATCAAGGTCAATCATATCACTTAACGATTCGTAATTCAGTTTTTATGTAAGTACCTATAATACGAATTCTAGATGCAGGGCACGACAATTGCAAACGGGTAGTTCGATAGAGTTTTCTGTCGACTGATTTGTCCGCCATTTGCATCTCGAACACAGCATCGTACATATCAAAAGAGGTGACAAGTAAATTGTGCTATGTTGTCTTGAAGACTGGTTGGAGGAATTTTGTATGAGCTTTATGTTTGGTTGAAGCACAATTGCCGCTGATTCATTTACAATTATTGTAATGTAATTGGTTTCGGGTTCGGCTATTTAAGTGATGCATAGCTGCATAAATTGGCTTGTTTTAAATGGGATCAACAAGGTGAGAGTGACGAAAGAGTCATAACGTTGGGATTCAATTTCCTTCAGTTCTTCTAGGTTCAATTTCTGACACAGTTTTCATATTTGCTGCACAATCTCCCTTGAGTCACCGACAATGCTCAGTGATTACATGACGTCCTGACTTAACTAGTAGTCGGTATAAAATTGTGTTTCCTAGCGAGAAACTGCAGATTGAGGGATTCTCAGAAGATTTAGTATAGTACGGCAAGTGCGGCAAATATGGCCTAAGTGGGTAATATGGCCCAAGATTACACTTCCTAAAAGCGGAAACGGACAGAGTTAAACGTAAATTCACAACAAACGTATTAGAATCGGTTCTGCCCGAACCTATCGTAGTTGGCCCGGTGCGAGAAATGTGCAACATATACGCCTATTGTGTTTTTTCTGTTTTCAGTGTAATTTCTTGGTAATGTTTAATAAGTGTTTTCACAGTGATTTGTTGTTGATTTCATGATATCTTTTTAATTTTAAATAGTACTCAATATGTTCTTATTTTTAGTCATATCATAGTTCAAAAACAAGTTCATCAAGCGTGATTAAATTGAACATTAGTAAAAACAAAAAACAACATTGTGTGTAATATGGCCTACCCCATGGGCCTGCAATATCGTCTAGTAGGCCATATTTAACACATGGTCTTTGCCAGCTGCATCTATAGGGGCCAGCTTGCGTACAAAGTGTTGTATGCTCAACGTGGATACAAGAAGACTGTACAGGCAACGAGTAACAATGTATGTGAGTTTTGTTGCAGTTAAACCCAAAAAAATCATTACCAGGCCATATTTAACACCAGGTAGGCCATATAAGCCGCAAGTTTTTCGTTACTTTGGTTTTTTCAGTATGTTTCTTAAACATTTTTATATTATTTAAGTGTGAACGTAAATTGATTTTAATGGTTAAAAAAAAAAATAATTAAAAGAATTCAACATAAATTGATGGTTTTATTTTGAAGGGTAGGTCATATTTGCAGAACTTACTCTGTATGTAGTTGGTGGACAGGAAAATAAGGCTGCCAACTTTAAAACACTCCATCAATTGCAATGATTAGACTGCATGTGCTTCAGCGGATCATTACTTTTTACGATACTTTTTCCACTTTCATCTGCTGGATACATTTGACAGATAGGTAGCAACTACCACCAGTACGAGTACGAGGTAAGAGACTGGTGGACTGAACTCATTCAATGTTCTCCTCAAGGACGCCGATAGCGTGCTACGCCAAGCAATCTTCGAGAACATTTTCTCAAGTAGCATTGCTTTCAAAATTCGAAGACGGACAACCAAACGGTGGCCGATTCCTTGCAAATTTACACTGACAGGTCATGCAGGGGTATCTACCCAAAGTCTACTCCAAAGACCCGAACATTACCGTAGCATTAAACCAAAGCATTAACTAAAGCGATCAAAGAGGTGCAGTCCTGGGTCAATAACAATGTGATATTAAAAATAGGCGACTGAGGATCTGTGAGAACAGTGTGGACACAATCAAACCTTGGACAATGCCATTTTTCATTCAATAAAAATGGTTAAGCGTTTACACATATTGAAACGCTTAATATGTCCTCATGTGGATGCCGGGACACTCGGGCATATAGGACAATTGCAAATTCGCTAGTTGTTGTACAACTTTTTGTCTCTGACCAGGAGGTGACCCATCCTTTTCCAAGAATTCGTACAATAAAAAGCGACTAACCACAAATGTCCAGAAGGCATTATGTGTTATTCCATCAGTTTTAGAAATAATCGCGGGGTGTTAATCTGGAGAATTCGTAGTTCAATTAATGGATTTTTATCACTCCTTGAAGTTATTGATCGAGCGTGCCACCCATCGCGCGGATCTCTTTTTTATGTCCAAATATTCATGTAAAATGTGATGTACCCACTCAGTTGTGCTTCAAGCCTCAGCGCCAAGTCATCCAATATAATTCCCTGACATAATAATATAATAATAATAATATGGGTGGCGCTACAGTCCGAGGCGGACCTGGGCCTAGCTTCTCAGCAACCACTCGTGTTGTGCGTGCTATTGTTCTCTCACGAGTGGAAGGGACCTACAGTTTAATGCCGGCTCCGAATGGCCAAGTTTGAGAAGCTTTTTCTAGACAGGAAATACTCTTTGAGCATTGTCAGTGACTCGAAAGAGGTGGAGCCGTGAGATATGAAAGGTGGTAAATTCGGGTATCGAACCTGGAACCCTCTGCGTAGGAGTCGACGCACTAACCCACTACGCCACTGCGAACCACAATTCCCTGACGTTATTGAAGAAAATTCAAAAAGTGACTGATTTACCAAACGACATTTGTACCTTGAGAATCTACATCAGGAATGCATTTCACGGATGTTCAGCATTCACGAGGTAGCGTGTGAACATACCAGTATACCTTAAGCATTCTTGAATACAGTCGAGTCTCAATAGTTCGCGTCCCAACGGACCAAGCATACGAATTATCGAGATTTATGAATTATTGAGAGTAAAATTTATCAAGTTTCGAATAGAAAAAGAAAAGGAATTATCGAAATACATATACTTCTTAAAATGAACGCAAGCCTGGATGGAGCGATACCAAAATGCTCAGTCACAGTCTTCTAGCTTCGTGCTTCTGGTCAACAGAGAGGCACTTGTATTTCTTTGAACTTACCTTGCGAACTAAGAGCCATGCCTGAAGTGACAACCGACAATCAATAAAGGCAGCCAGCAATCGCACAAGTAAAAAAATGTCGCAAAGGAAGAAATACGAATTACAGAGATGCGTGACGAAAGACATACGAATTATGCCTGAAACACAGTAGTCTGCTGCGCCAGCCGACTTCATGTTACGCAGAGAATGCGTAATACTCAATTTATTAGCTTTTCTCTCTCTCATCTACCAGATGAAAAATACTACCGCCATTCTGCATACACTCATTTGAAATGACTTTTGCCGTTAAATTATTTTCAATCAGCTGTTTTCATGTCTCAAATGATAGTTGACACAAAATACTTTCAATTTGGAAGAAAATCTGTCCCACAGCGCATCCTCTGTCAAGAAATATCCAACATGACTTACGTTCTACGTTTTATTACAATCCTCTCATCTCTCTCATTTTTCACTAACGCAGGTCGACGCTGTATTTTGTGCACTCCCGCGCAAACGCACTATTGTGTTTCAGGTATTACAGAGAGTTCTACTCTCTGTCTCATACGAATAGACGTGATTTTTTCTAGGAAACGAGTCTTTGATATGATTTATCACGAGGTACATAATCGATGTAGGCCGGAGATAGAACACTGAGCGTGCTGCTCAAAATTGAGTTTTTATTATTCTCTACCATACGCCTTGGTTCATTGATAGCTATTCAACAAAAGATGCACAAAATTTTTATTGTTTATATATAGTTTATTAAAAAGAATATTACATCATTAACCGTAGCATGCTGTTTGGAGCACACTTGTACCCAACCAGAAAAATTGTGTCTAACTTGTACAAAATAATTATATTTTTATAACAAGAAACAATTGTATAATCAAAGTTTTACGTTTAAAAATAAAAAATCTTTTTTTTTTTTTTCTTTAGGGTACCGTGTGACAAAAAAATGTTTCATTCCAAAGTTTAATGTTCACAGAAGTAAGAGATAAAACAAAGCCAATGATTTTCTGCAGGCAATTAGCAGGTAATTATGCCCAGTCTCAGGTGTGAGTGTATCTTCATTTTCGTCATTTAAGGCAGTTTGTATGCGATCTCTAGATAAAGCATTAAACCGATACCGAAGAACATATTCAGAAGCGGACAGAATCTTCTTGCTTTGTTTTCTAAAATGCAATGAGTTACTTCAATTTTTGTCCATAATACCCACCATATTAAAAAATTAACAAAACATCATCATTTGCCAGATATAATAATAGAGATGGAAATAGACTCGCTCATAAAATCATACATACGTCCTCTTCTTATGTATTCGCCGATAAATCTACAGTAGTCTGAATTTACAGCCTAACCTAAAAAATATATGAATGTTCTTGTACATCAACCCATTCGGGCTATGCATGGGCGTTTAAGTCGAAATTTATATTTTTATATCACCTTCCATAGCAGTGATAATTTATGTTATTTTTCCTAACAAAGAATCTATACGCATTTCGTTCATATCTGACCTGTTGCTTAAAAACCAAACACATGCCAGAAGTTTTTTCAACCTAAATGGATTTCACGGTGCGATTCGATTAGGATTCATTGTGTACACTTATTCACGGTTTTCAGATTCAAGTTCATCCTCCAAGTCCTGCACTGCCAACCTAACTTTAGTGCCTTGGAAAAACCCCCATTTGTTCACGTGCAATGTGATTGCTAGTACCCAGGGAATTACGCCCTCAAAATTGCACATGTTACTGGAATCCTCCATACGAAGGATATTTTTTTTGTCTTATTTTATATGACTACTGTCCTCTTTTCATCCTCAAGCCGAGTATGTTTCGCTTGAACTCATAATTTTATTCAGAATCAATAAATGCAAATTGATGGGGATGCCATGTGGCATTGACTTGACTCAATCTAAGAGATCTAGAGATCTAAGATCTAGATCGAGATCTAAGATCGAGTGGGTCTCGCATTTGGTTATCGATCTTTTCATGTCACACCACAACCTTACCACGATCAAAGATAGAGTGGCTGTCGGTTAAAAAGAACAACAATTTGACCTGAAACTACATCTCACATCTTTGCAAAAATGTCTACAGAAATGGAACTGGTTTCTACGAGAATGACTATATTTGCATTATCATCTTTTACAATGAACATTATGTCACATAATACTAAAGATTTCATTGGAAACCGTAGCAGATGTCTCCTTATCAATGAGAGTCATAACAAGTGAATGTAAATGAAATGTGACATGGTAGACAACACCACCACATGTAGCAAAATCAATGCGAACTAACTCCAGTCGGCTAGATAGATGAATCTGCACGATGTTCCAAACAATGACCGATATGAACTCTTAAAAAATAGATTAAAACCGAAAGGGGTCATCGGTTATCGATTTTTATGTCAAAAATGTTTCATAATTTTCCTAAATGCATCACATGTTTCAACGAATCGCAGCTATTAGTTAATTGGGAGTGTGTGAAATAGTCTAAATTAACGATAATGGTAGTCAATATACACAGGCGAGTGTACTTGATAATGATTTCATTATTCAATTAAACTTGACCGATAGCGGCTATGAGATCTAGATTAGGACATTTGCTGATAATCATCTCAATGATTAAGTGCCCAATTCAAAAATTAGATAACAGATTTGTAGATGAAGTGGATGAAGATACAGTGGATGATAAGGCATTTAGGGCTGTTTGCTGGTACTATTCTTAAATCTACTTCATAGTCAAGCTACACTTAAATCTTATGTTCATCTTTTCCTATTTTTCGTTGTTCGAATTTAACTATGATACGACTTTTTTAAATGCAACCAAGTTCACCAAGTTCTTGGATAAAATTCATAAACTTTATTTTTCCATCGAATTACTGAACATCAAAAATCACTGATGGAAGCCGCAGCTATTCAAAAGATGTGTTACTTTGCATTTCCAATTTTTATAGCTGCCATCGGTAATTTAATATGTTAAATAAAACTTTTAAAAATATCTTGGTTCCAGTCCGTTAAAACCTCAATTTAGTTGATTGATAGGTGTAATCGAATTTGTTCTTAGAAATTTAAATCAGCGAATAAATAACGAAAACCATTCGTGTTGAAGGGACTTTTTGAATTTGATTTTATCATCTGCAAAATAATCACACATGTCCTTGGTGAGCACAAAAGGTTTATAGAACGAATATTCTGCAGATATTTAATATAATAATTTGGGAGGCGCGACCGTCCGGGGCGGATCTGGGCCTAGCTTCTCAGCAACCACTACGTGTTGTGCGTGCTATTGTTCTTTCACTAGTGGAAGGGACCTACAGTTTAAAGCCGACTCCGAACGGCGAAGTTGAGAAGATTTTTCTAGACAGGAATACTCTTTGAGCATTGTCAGTGACTCGAAAGAGGTGGAGCCGTGAATTATGAAAGGTGGTAAATTCGGGTATCGAACCTGGGACCCTCTGCGTAGGAGTCGGCGCACTTACCCACTACGCCACGGCGACTCACTGAGACATTTACAAATATTAATAATTTTTTTGTAGAATTGCCATAGTATAATTTTCAAATTCAGGAGTACAGTCATTTACAAACTTCTTTACGATTTTCTTTCACTGAAAGTTTTATATCATATATTATATATATTAACCCGTTTAAGGCTAGTTGGCTGATACTACACTTAAGTCTCCTTCATAGCCACGTCACTCGTATACCTTAAGTTCAACTTTATCTATTCCGCTTTGCTTGCAAAAATTTAAGTCGGACTTAGCTAAAATACAGTTTTCTTTAAACACAACCAACTTCACTTCGAAGTAAAATGTCAAACTCATTATATTCGTAAGTAAATGAATGCGCAAAGAATTTTATTGTATGATAGATGGCGCCAATGAATAATGGAAACAAGGCTTTAAGAACAAAATATTACTTGATATTTTCCACAACTGTCTTCGGTAATTTTTGTATGTTTAAATCAAAACATTTCTGGATTCACTAGAAACGTTTGTAAACAAGCTCTCTATCACATAAAATATCAATGTGACAATAGTTGATGATAGATCGAATAGTATCTTGTCTTGAAAATGTATGTTCATTAAAAATGTTGATTAGGAAATTAATAAGGAAAACTTACCCGTAGGAAGGACATACTCGACTTGAAAATTTGCTGTGAAAACTCATGGTTATGTCTTTGGTTGGCCGAAAACCGTTTATAAAACGAAAGTTCCTCAAACTCAAAAAATTTAATTTTGTAAAAATATCTATCACTTTCACATTATCTTTAAATAATTCGTACTCCATACTGCAGTTTTCAAATTAAAAGGTTTACTTTCTTTTTTATTCAGAATTCTCCACGACTTCATGTCATTGTTTGTATAAGAGTTCACCTCAAATTTATAAGCTGAAATCACAACGTCCCCTTGGCGCGGTCGGGCTTATATAGGCTTCGGCATGAGCTTTATGGATTTTAACAGAACTGTATGTCATAGCGCGGCTCCCTCACTTTTCCAAATCACAATAGAAGTCGTGCGTTTAACAAGTAAATTGTTCTGAAATTCATTTTTACAAGAAGAGTAATTGCAATTGCTAAAAATAAAATCCTTACAAAAATTCTTCATCTTAGTTTACCTTATACTTAGCCAACTTTACGGTCTGCCAGTAAGCCTTTCTTAACTTTTCCAGTCCAACTTAAATTACCAAGACGAGTAACAGCAAACGGCTCTCACCTTAGTAACAACACTTCTAATAAACGGCACCATCGAAGAAGAAAGGAAGAAATGGAGATAATTGATTGATTAACAGAAATATAAAAGTAATTTGTACAGGGCAGTTACGCGTCAGTATGCACAAATCCAGTATAGGGACTTCAAATTTTCAAAGTGTGTTAGATCCAGACGAAGAATTGTGGCAGATTGTAAAAAGGAGTGGTAAGTCCTATTTATATACTCAATTTCTAAGAAATTTCACACTTTACATAGTCTCTTAGCATAGTCTCATGAAATTATTATGTGAGAAAGCGTCAAGAGACAAGTTCTTACTTTGGATAGTAGATGTGTTTGATTTGAAAATTGCGCGAAATGTAAGGTCCCAACAGTGCACATACATATCATATAAAATATATTTATTTGATTCGACATTTTTAATGGTGGCATCACGAATTATACCCATATCACAACGAGGAGTTCAGGCTTTGAGATTTTCAGCAGGATACATGTAAAGTCATATGATAAGGTCGAAACAGGGCGGTCGTGCGTTGAATTTTCACAGACCGAAATATCGTAAGAGCGAGTATAAGTTTTAGAGAGAGTCAGTCGGCCTTGTCAAACATTTGTGAACAAAATTTTTAAATTTATTTCTCAATTTGAATTTTTGGCAAACTGAGACGAATATTCCTTCAAGAAATTAATTTTGTCTAGCAATTTTATTCACAGTAATTTCATATTTGTCTTGAAAATTATATTTCAAACCATTTTAGTAGGCTAAGCGCGCGCGTTCGTTAAAAAAGCTGAGGCTGCCGCTTTCTGACACCACATTCTCCTAAGCTCGATAAAACGCGTAACAACGCCTATCGAATATCGACCGCACGAACGCGCAACACCAAACATTTGCTCTACGAGTTCATATAACCAAGTCGCAGTGCAATTAAAAAGAAGAAAAGTTACTTCTTTTGAATTCAATCCAGACAATTTGTCGGAAGACGTAACTGTTTGTTTTGTATTATTTCCCCTGGACTTTTCGTTTTTGAACGAGTACATAATGATAATAAATAATGGGAAACGCTACAAGGCCTTGTTTCTACAGCTTCTAAAGCAGCGAGTAGGTAACTATGTTTGAAGAGAGGTTAAAAATGTCATGGAAAATTTGTTAGTGCTTGAGTATTGAACAAAAATTAATAATGATTTTAGCATTAAGAAAGAGTCAGTCTACACTTGTGCTAGCAAATAAATATAATGTCCAACCATTACTGGAATTAAAAAAAGAGTGCAAATAAAAGAGAAGTTCAGGGCAGGAAAGGATCTAAAATCAACCGCAAATAAAATGTTAAATAATAGGAGACAATATGAGTAAAAACATTGACTAAAATCCAAAGATAAGGAATAATAGAGATATTCAACTTCGGCCATTTTCTCCCCAAATGCAAAAGTAATGTTATTCCCTTGTATTTCACTAACATTCTTACACAAACTAATCATCCACCTAGCTATGGCGTGAATTTATTGGGAAAAAATGGCGTCCGATTTCTGAATTTGCCCACAATCTATGTACGATCCATGTAACATACGTTGGTATATTGTTCGGAGGGCGTTCAAAAGTTGACTCGTATTTTTAAAAGAATTTTCTTACATCAATATGGACTTTCGTGAATAACAATGTATTGCAATGCCCATTTAATTAGAGCTATTTGACCTCAAATAAATTTTTAAGGATATGTACAGCCTATTCATAAGCCATATCTGACAAATTAACTCAAAAAATGAGGTGTATACGCTTAATTCATGAATTCTGAAAAACTCACAAATCTCAGATTGTAACTTACTCAAAGTTTTAATGAATCGATTTCATGAACATAAGCTTTGTTGGTTCGTTTACCCCTCCATACTGTGTTGAAAATTTAACACCGAAATTTGAAGGGGTATCAGCTGTTCTCAAGAGCCCACACGTATTCACAGGCACGGGACAAAAAGCGTTTAAAAAACGCTGTCAGATGAAATTAAGGGGCAAGGGAGGTAGAAGTTGGATATATCTATTATCCCTTATCTCTGCTTAGATCTCAAACAGTTTTTCCAGGGCATAGTTCTTTATAGAAGAAATTAGATTTTAATACCAAAAACTAAATAATAGCTTAATCTTTTCATATAAATAATGATAAATTAAAGAAAAAAGTTGATTATTCGAATTTCTGAACTTTTCGATTATATGAATTGACCTATCATTAGTTAGTTCATATAATTGAGACTCTACTGTATTTGAAAATGAAGTGGAAGTCCTAAGAGTGACAGATATAAAGGGTGTTTTCTTCTCTATGACAGCTGATTTGACAGATCTCGGTTGCTTAGAAGTTTTGGACCCAAGTCGTAGAAACATTTACAAATTATTCAACTTTATATCGGAAAAAATGGTTCAATTCGAGTGACTCAAACCAGGCCAATTTGTCCAATAAATGACACTGCAGCTATTTTCATGTAATGATGAAGTAAGTTTTAAGATGAGATGCGTAATTACATTATAAACTTTCAAAAGTTCTTTATCAGTGATTTCTTCTTCATCCTTCTTCATCTTCATTCATCCTGTCGCAATTCGTGGATCATATAGGATTGCTTCAACCTTTCCCGTTCGTCTTTGAAACTTTTAAAGAACTGCCATGTTTTAATGGAAAACATTTAATACAAAGGTTATTGCTGTAAAATGTCAAGTACAGCTGAAATCTTTCGATACATAGATGGTTTCTTATAGATTCGGATATTTTCTTTTAAAGTACAGTGCAGACTCGATTTACGAGACTCTCGATTTTCTCAACACCAAAATATCAAATTTCTTTAAAGAAAAAGCAGAATATTTTTACTCTATGTACTGTAAGTTTCCTTCTTATGATTTAGAAAAATCATTTTAAGTATAGAAACATACCCATTTGACTATCATTTCTTATTACAAAAAGGTTATAATCCATGCTTCAAGTAAAAACTGTCACTGCATCCACGAACACCAGCCAAAATAAAATGACTATAATTTTTATTACAAAAAGGTTATAATCCATGCTTCAAGTAGAAACAGTCACTGCATCCACGAACACCAGCAGAAATATGTCATTAATGAAGCAGAGTGGGATGTGATAGACAAACGACAACTCAGACATGAAACTTCGGCTTCTCCTAACATCTAAGTCTTCTGCTCCGATATTTCCATATAACCACAGTCGTCTAATACGGCATACATGCAATGATATCTAACTACGAACAGCACATTAAGTTGTGGTGGAGACTGTAAAAGCCCAGAATCATTCAATTGACAGCGAGTGAGTGAGTTCTACTTTTATTTGTTATTTCAAAGTTGATCAGTAAATAAAACCATGATGGAGGTGATCGCTGTATTGGTACTACTGTCGAGAAACCGTTAATTTCCATTCAATTCAAATTCACAGTCAGAAATTCTGCGTTGTATTAGAGATGTTAACCTTGTAACGTATTCCCACGTAAAAACGAACGTGCTCACTTCCAATTGAAATTGAGAGCTGTTCATGTGTCAGCTGACATTTAAAAACTGAAAGCAATTGATAAAATTGGTTTTTTCACTTCAACCTTTCAAAGCAGCAGCACCAACCTTACCAACAGATCTTTTGTGGACTTTACAAGAAAAATTGCGTGTAAAAAGGCTGCAACAAGAAAGCAGTAATTGCAGTTTTACCCATAATTAGCTGAATGTACGCATTCACCTTGATTGTCAAAATTTCACACTACAACACAAAAAAAAAAAACATTTTTTAAAATTACGTTTTTAACGCCAAAAGCCCACCTATCAATCGCACCTCAAATTTACTGCCCTCAAAAATATCAAAAATATCTAATATCTCCTGTTTATCAAATAGGCGATACCAAAAAAAAAGAACCAAAACAAAATAAACAAGAATGCGGAATAATTAGTCAATCTAAATGCGCATATCTTGCGACAACGACGCTCCGCGATATTGACAGCTGATTAAGTTTGGATACAAGCCCCAAAGACAATCAAGAACTGCGCAGTTGCGCCGATGGTGAGACAACTAACAACAAACAATACCCGCTTTGGGAATTTCAGCACGCCTAAGAACTTCAAAAGAACAAAACAAAAAATAGCCGCACTTCATGTTTGCTCTTCGGTGCTGTTCAAGTTCAATTACTGACAGTACTTTTTTTTTTGTGAAGTTCCATAATCTTTTGTTGAATCGGATTCTATTTAAATGCGTCGTTGGAAAGATTAACGTGAGATGGTATCGCTTGACTACCAAAACGTACGTATGTGTGTTGTTTGCCTTGGTTTGTGTTTATGATCTAACATCGAACGATGGGGCTGGTGCCGCCTAATCAGGGTGCCTGTATGATAAGAGATTCGCTGTTATATTTAGATTCTATTTTATCACTTGTGTAGGAAAGCGAAAATGAAATCACCCCCAGTTCAGGTATTACAGCATAGCCACACGTGTGTGGGGTGAGCATAAACAAGAGAAACGTAACCACTTGTTGTGCCGGTGTTTACTATTCACAGTCTCCTCAACAACTAATGACTGAAGTGGCAGTGAAACGAAACATGACTGTCTGTGGCAACAGTTCTTCCTGAGATGAACTGAAATACTGTGTAGGTGAAATGTTATTACAGTGAAACCTGCGTAAGTTGGCCAGCTACGTTGCTAGCTATTTGACAAACTTAGACAGTTGGCCAACTTCTGTATAAGTCACTATAGTCAGAAAAACATTCACAAACTGCAAAAATGAAGTCATTTACATATATCCCAACAAGATTTAACGAACATTATTTTACCGATATATCTGTCTTAACATTTTATTCAGTGCATTTGTGTATATACACACGGCAAAATACAAACGCCACAATGGGGATCATCAGACGACTATGTTGCTTGTTCATAGTACGAAAGGTGAAATAATAGGTATATAATAAAGTACGGTCAAGTTCCAAGATAGACAGGTGCATAACCTTTCGTCTCCTCTCATCAGTATGTAAATTAAACACTTTTGTGTTTTATTATTTAAAAAAAATTTAATTTTTTCTATTTATCTGGGCATAATAAGTCCCTGCGCTCTAGCTTAAGACTGAACTACAATTTTGCTTACAACTACCTTAAATACACCTCGCATGCACTGAGTTGATGGATCATTCCCACAGGTGCACTCGGGTTTCCGGATGCCGTACGTGATGGAATGTGGCTGGTTGCAATACTGTCTCTGGTTCGCCAGACGCGAGGTCAGCGTTTTGCCGCTTGTGGGAACGTTGCTGGTGATTTATTGCCATCGTGGAACACATGTGAGGGAAAGAAATATTTCGCGACTTAACTTGTATTTTTTTATTGTATGTATTTGGAGGAATATTTGTATGAAATTTTCTTGTTGCTACTGTATACTCGCCAGCTTGCAAAGGTGGCCAACCTTGACAGGTTTCACTGCACCAAATTTTCAAAATTATAACTTTTCTTCATCACGGGAATATTTATGTCAAACGACATTTAAAGGCGGAAGCAAATTAACATTGTTTACTCACGTAAAATAAAAGTGATGCAATTTTTCAATAAATTTTTAACGTTTTAATTTAAATTAAAGAATTCCTTTTATCTTACGTCAATCTGCAGTTTAATTCGTATTTTTAACTGTTCACTTCGTATATATAACGAAATTGCATTGTGGTGTAAGCTTAAGAGAAACATTTGTCCAGTGTCAAGACTGGGTCCTGAGCATAAAAAAAAATGGCAGTTTAGACTAACTTTCCACCTCAGCTTCTTTTTGATCTAAAGTTCGAAGGCTCTCTTGCCGCTTTTGCGGATGATATTGGCTGTGATATGAATTTTGCCTAACATTGCTTAGAAAATGATTTTCAGAACGTGGTCTAGTAATAAGTTCTAAAAATTAAATCTATGTTTTTTTTTTGGTCACCAAAGCTGTGACACTTACCTAGCATACCATGCAACTGAATGTCTTGATGTCAAATTGTAGAGTTCTTCATGTTATCCCATGCAAACGTTTTGTCGATTCACTGATAGTTGTAATAAATCTTTTCAAATTTGAAAGAGTCGATTTGTTTAAATATAAATAACTTCAACCACACTGACGCATTGAGACAATATTTCCGTTCTATACTCATCTATACTACTATCTTTTGTTCTCGTAGTCTGCTAAAAATAATTTACTGTGGTATTTTGACTAGAAATTGCAATTTTGCATTAGTTGTTGCCGAGGCACATATTTTAACAAAATCATGCCCTTATTGTTGCTCCAAAAACATATTATTATAATTATATGGAAAAACCATCGTTTGTATTCTAGTTTTCCTTTACATGAAAATTCTTTCGGTTCGGTATCTATACAGCTATAATGATTTTTTACAAAAGCTTCGGTAATCTTAACTTTAGAATACCTGACAATTATAATCTACTCCTTAATTCGTTTCATCTTGTTTCTGTTCCCAACTTCCGTACAGCAGCTTTTTCGCACATCGTTAACTGTAACAGCGTTCCGGTTATTTAACAAGCCTCGTTTCTACATCACAAGACTTCCTGCTGCGCCTAAAGTAAATGGCTTTTGGATTATATACTTCGGGTCCAGTAGTACATGATTTAAATAGGTTTTCTTATATTCTGCTTCAGTATATTTATTTAACATCTATTTTATATCTTTTGTGTTGTGTACTTGCTCTCGTAATATTGTTTTATTTTTAATTCTGTAAATGCTTTCTATATATTGCGGTTTTTAAGGGCTACAGTGGTACTCTATTTTTTTTTTGTATACAAATTATGTCACAAATTTTTCTCACATTTTCATCCTTGTAAAATTATTAAATCATGTTACAAATTAAATTAAATTAAATCATATTATAATAAATTGTATCGATAAAATGTTCTATCTATCTATCTTTGCACCTTATATCAAAAGTCTACGTAATTTATTCACAATATGAATTGTTTATAAATACCTCAACGTGCTAACATTTGAAAACTTATTATCGGACAGACGCAATATGTGAAGCTACCAAATTGAAACTAGCGCTGTATAGTTTTGCTAAAGCCTCTCCGTCATGAAAATGGGCGGTATACAGAAAATATGTATGTCGTGAGTGAAAGTGTTCAGGTTGCGGTTTTTGGTTCTATTTAAGCATTTGATTGCATCTGCCGGAGAAAATGGAATTATCCTGTGGGCTACGAATCCAACGCCTAAGATATCTGGGCATCGGAGAGCGAATGGTTTTTTGATATTAAACACCTAAGGTGATGGAGCTATGTAGAGTGCATGGACATAGAACTAGAGCCGAGGAAGGTAAGTAGGGGGTCTGCTAGTGAATTCACCAACACTTAGTCCATGTTGGTCGTTGTTATTCCAGTGATATTACCGTTAATTTGATCCCGAGGACTAATTTTGATTGGACCAGATTTGAAAACCGAATAAAAGCGTTTTTGTTTATATTTGCCAAAAATTTACCGAAAATTACCTAGACACAATCGGGTCTGGCTCTCTGGGCAATGATTGAATTCCCTATGAGGAGATATGTAGCTTAGAATTAGTCATCTCCATTCTCCACCCTGTTACCTAATGCGCTCCATACTACACTCTTCCTTCTCTCCGGTGGACCGCATCAACTTGTCATGACTCATAGCTACAGTGCCGAGGATCACCTTGACTGTGGACCCACTCGAAAAGCTAATTCGAAAACGATGACCCGGAGTACCTGGCGAACCTCCCGACTTTTTCACCTTAAGTGTTTATTCCGGATCTCTGCTCAGCTATAAGATGTGAGCGAGTATCAACGACAAAGGTGAGTATCTATTCTAGTATATTCTATGTAGCCAGTTGGCAATCTGCAATATTAGTAGCGACTCCAAGTTCATCACAAAAAATGTCAGACGTACAATATATCACGTCATTTCAATGGAGAGCGTCAAAAGACCATTTCTACTCTGCTCACTAGCGAGCACCTTTACCAATGCATCGCATTTCCGAACAGGGACAGCTATAGAGAGACTAGTCATCTTTAGCACACAAAACATTTAGGAATTTGATCCTGTGGTGGAGAAACTCGCTGATATCATAAATCAAGTACTAGTGAGTTCCTGTCCCAGAAAAAGAACGAGAACCTGCCAAGGCACCCTAAGCATACGCTGCCGACTGAGAAAACCAAAATCAAACCACTCACCACGCAGCTCACTTAAAATGATGCACAAGAATGTATCATTAACTTCTTCCAAGTACCAGCAATTTAAATGAAACCCTACCAAATGCCAGCTCTTTCTAACTCGTTTGCAAAGCTGTTCACCACGACTGCCTATCACTTGATAAAACAATTACAAACTGAATCAATCCACTTCAGGCATGCCTTCCAAGCTTCAAAGCATTTCCCATACGACATATACTTCCAATTGGAAAACAAAAACTATTCAATTAGTCTCAGAATTTTTCTTGCAACCGCGACTGTTAATTGATATGCTGGAGTGTTTATGGCTTCGCATTATTTGAGTGCAAAACTGACTAGGAATTCCAAAACGGTTTTCATTCGAACACATCAGTATCAAAAAGCCCGGCTGCGGATGAGGAAGTTCGCTCGTGTTCTGCCAAGCATTCTCCGTTCCAACGTTTCAGATTCGAATTGTGGTTTGTTTTTTTATTTGCAGCGAAAATATAAAAAGCATAGATATCGGTAGATAGTACGTTACGAGTGAAATGTGTCAGTGCCAGTAGCCAGCAGTTGAATCAAGTTATTTTTGTCATACAAGTTTTGGTTTTTGCGTTCTTCACACATATCTAATCGATCTAACCGCGGACACATCTTTAAGGATACAAATTGACGAGTATGGCTTTGTGCAAACTGTGGTCGATTGGCAGGACGTGGAGCAACCCATCGACCTGCTACTTCACCGCTCACGCATTGAGATGGTAAGTGCGGCAATACACATCGTACGATATGACGGCGAACTAGACGAGTTTTTGCACGCCGAGTAACTCTGAGTAGAATCAGTGGCGTATGCTGATAATAGGGCACGACAGACGTTGAATACTGAACGCATCGTCTGATCTATGATTAGTTTGGAATTAGTATAGAAAAGTGAATAATTTATAATGGCGCACTTTAAGACTCGTGAATTAATTGAATGAATTGTTGGCCGTGTCTGGTGCATATTTGATACGTACGACAGAATTTTAAATGCAAATGCTAAGATGAGGCCAGCACTCGGGGGTGCTTTCCGCGTAACCGAAGTGTGACTGAAGGTTGATGGTGATTCAATGAAATTAATGCAGTGATTTGAACTGGATTTTGATTCTTGTGGTGGGTTGGGAGGAAGTTAATGTTATTCTCTGTTTTCTGCTATCGTCCAGTTCACTGGTAAATTCGACGGTCAGTGCCCATATGCCTGTGAATAAGTGGTTTTGAAATGGAATTATTCAAGAGAACGACGAAGTTCACACCAAGCGACTTTAAACTTGAGACGCGGAAGCCTTGTACCGTTGACTGTTAATCTTCAAATATAAGCGCAAAAAAAAGTGCAGAGATGAGGATACTGAGCCCAGCTTAGTTATCTCCAGAGATTCTTTAAAAATTAATTTGCTAGTCACGTTCACTCTTGACAATCATTAGACCTATGTCACTGAAGAGTTCGCCTACCGTGATCGCAATTGACGAAAACAGGATCAAAGATCAGACTATTCACTGGATGCGACAAACTTCTTTATCTCGCATTTTGGGAGAGTTCATGACTCAGTGTCACACAGTCACTGGGATTCACGCAGAGGCAACCTGATCTTCCTAGACAGAGCATTTCTAATCAATTGTCGACTGGTAAATGACTTGGTATTTTTCGTGTGCACGGGCTCTGTGGTGATATGATGATCTTGTTGAAGTAATATAGGAAAAGCTTGGCGATGCTTGTGCATGAAACTATGGCATTCTGGGTTTCGAAATGTAACTTGAGTTGTCGGGAAGGCTAATGCTATTCTTATTCAAGGATATTGAGGATGGATAAGTTTCCATCTGTCAGTGGAAGGCATTCCTTAAAGAAGCAACCTGGCAGAGATGCCTCTGACATGTATTGAACAGCAGTGCCAAGGTGCAGAATCGTATAAGGTTATCAAAGGAGAAGTTGTAGACAGTGCTTCAGTAGTCTTAATTGTCCAATTCTGTTATAAGCACCAATGAGCTTTGGCTTACTAGAGACTACAATTTAGTAGTCGCTGAACTGTATCTTCGGCTGTTTGTGGGATCTAATCTACATGGCGAGGTTGTATTAGAGGTCTGCAATGAATGCTTTGAAACCAATTTTCCAGACATTCATATTTTTTTCGAGAAAATTAATTATTTTACTTCATCACGAAAAGTGAAATGAATGATTCAGTGAGTGACTACTTCACGAATTGATAACCTAACATTCAGTTCAATGTACTCAAATATAATGGGTACACTGTGTATATTCGCTGAATATAGATTTAAAATTTAAATGATTATTAATTAAATGTTGAGGCCCAGGTCCACCCCGGACATTTCTTTTTTATTATTGGCGTATTCCTTAAGTCGACAAAATTATTTCAAAATGTATTTTCTCTAACAAAATACAGTGGTGGTCCAGTATAACGAATTCCTATATGACGTCCAATTTTTTCGAATACATTAGTGTCTCTATATAACGTACAAAAAAAAGAGTTAACTCTCGATATAACAAATGTTTTCCATACCTTAGAGTAGAAGGACACTAAACTACTCCTTTGACGGTGGATGTAAGCATGGCAATGTTAAGATATTTGTCCTAAGCCCTTAAATTGAATTCTTTCGCGTCGTACAACCTTTTATTTGTGTAGTAAAATGTCGCCGAAAAAATAAAAAAAAATATATTTAAGTAAAAAAAAATTGTGACTATTGACTAAATCGTTAATGTCGAAAAAATGTGATGTATCGCGATGAATTCTTCATTACTTCTATAATTTTATTTTTGTAATAAAAAAAAGCCTCTGTGTGCATTCGTGAAATGTTGTGTGTAAAATTATATTTTGTTTAATAATTTACGAAGGCCCCGTTCCACTTGCGTGTGCCAACTGAGTCGCGGGCTTCCTCTACTGCGCCGTCCCTCTGGATTCGAAGCGCTTACACACCGGAGCATTGGTTCCGCTATACATGACCTAGCCATTTCAATCGTTGCTGTTCACTCTTCTGCGTGCGAGTTTTGACTAATTTTTATTGACATCAAACGTCTCTGTTAGCGCTTTACCGAACTTAATAGAGCAGCGTGTAGTCTCCATCGTCATCCTACACAAACGGAAGAGTTCGATAGGAACGCCCAAACTAGACATTCCTCTGTATGCTATCATAAGCGGCCTTAAAATCGATTAAAAGGTGGTGGGTATCGATCTGTTTTGTCTGTATCTCCTCTGTTTTCCTCAAAATTTTTCGTAGGGTGAATATTTGATCGATGGTAGATTTTCCTGGTATGGGCTGCCCAAGATTTTGACGAACGGCAAACAAATACCACTACAGTTGGTGGAATTCAGAAGGTCTCATGTTTTGTGGATCGTGAAGATAATGCTGAGGTTCCATTCATCGGGGATGCTTTCCTCCGACCATATTTTACAGATGAGTTGGAACATGCTCCTTACCAATTCATCGGCCGCCGCTTTGAAGATATCGGCCTCTAGGCCTTCAGCTCCTGCAGCTTTCTTGGATTTCAGTTTAGATGTGGCTATCTTCACTTTATCCGGGTCGGGTGGACGGGATTGAATTTAGTTCTTCGTCGTTGTTATACGGTCTGCAGTAACGATTCCTCCATATCCTCAGCATCGACTGATTCTACTATGATGTTCCATTGATCATCCTTACAGGTGTAGGTTCAGGCTTTATAACCTCGACTGACTAACTTTACCCTTTGGTAAAATTTCCTTAATTCATTCCTGAATCAATGTCATTGGTAACATTGGCTCACAGTTGCTGAATCATGTCAATTGGGAAAAACTTTCATTGCTTTCTGGACAGCCTTAAAAACTAGAACTTGTTGAGCGCGGTTTTACAAATACTTCTCCCATCGTTAAGGATAATAACAAAAATATCGTTTTTTAATTAAGTCCATCTACCTAATTACCATCAAATTGACCACTTTTTGACAAAATTGTATCATTATCTTTGTGTGTGTTCAGTCGATAAAAACAATTCCTTAACAATTAATTCGATGTTAACATCTTTAAGGGAGTAGTTTACCTGTCCCGATGCACACTTTACCTACTATTATTCAACAACGTAAATCATCTAGCTTCGGGCTTCGCTGAAATCAATGCAGCAAAATACTCTTGGAAGCATTCTTTTGAACCAGATTGTGTGCCAAGATTGTGTGGCAAACATCGCCAACGTAAAGATAAATTGCTCACTGTCAACTCGTCAGTAACGTCAAATGCAATGCTCTCAGTCTGCTGTATATCCAAACTTGATTTGTCTGTCGGCCGGTGTAGATTGGTAAACAGGTTTGATGTTATCATGTCAATTACTCTCAAGTCTAGTAAACAATTGTTCACCCTGTTAGTCAGTGTTAAGCGTTATATAACTCTTATCATTGAGGCCATAAATTGTAGGCCATATGTTCAATAAATCGTTTTTAGCAAACGTTCTGGTAGTCGTACGTGGCCACTTGATATCTTCTGTTGTGTTCAAGTACCGGGTAGGTTATCTGAAAAAATGACATCTGATTTTGCGTGTTAACGCCTTCACAGCGTTCTGACATTCGTGAGACGAAGAGTATTGCATTAACGATAATTTATTCATCTCAGTGAATTTTGCTCTCCTTATTTTGAATTCGCGAAGCTTGTAATGCAAGCAATTTAAACACGCATTAAGTTGTCAAAATTAATTGCAAAATTGCGATCAATTTTTGTTTTGCAATGCGAGATTGCCTTGAGCTCCTACGACAGCTTAACACTAAATCTGAAAGGGACCCATTAACTTGATAGGGATAAAGTCACGGAATCTCAGTCACGAAATAAAGGGGAAAGCCTTTGAGCCGAACTTGTCTGTTCCGTCTGTTCAGTCAGACGATAATTGGAATGAATAAATCAAGAGTGATCAATTCAAAATAAGCTTGTTGTTGGTGTGCGTTCAAAAGATAATGCATTTTGGTGCAACAACTCAAACCCACTTTCGATTGATTTCGTTTCGACGTCCGTCCGATGTGATGATCAGGATGATAATAATAATAATATAGTCCAAGCCAGTTATAGTTAGAAGCTTTTTATAGCCAAGTACACTGTTTGAGTATTGTCAGCAACTCCAAAGAGGTGGGGCCGTTCATTATGAAAATTAGTAAATTTGGGGATTGAACTTGGCATCCTCTGCACAGAACTCACCCCACCAACCCTCTACTCGACGCACGTCTCCATGATACCATCGTGAAAGATTAATTCGTTTCACATTTCATTTTAATTGACTCGCCATAAATAGACGCACAATCTACGCGTGCTTTCTGTTGACAATTTCTTCAAACCTCATTTCTTCGCACTCTGCAGGTGGCTTCCATCGAGTAATTTTGATTGCCTTTATCCTGAAATCTTATCCACTCAACGATAAGGTAATCATTTCCCGACACGCGAACTAATTCGCGAGCAAACAATAAAATTTGGTATTTTTGGAGCGCTCCGTATCGCAGATTTACGATCAATCATAAAATCGTTTTTTTTTTTCGAAAGCAAGTTCTTGAAATTAGCATGTTTGTTTACGTTTATGAGTTTGTTGATCAACTCCCAGATCGTTGAGCGATTATCGCATTTGTTTGTTAAGAAAATCTACGTGGGAGTCTGGTTTTTTGATGTGGTTGTCATTTAAGGATCTATCCTCCAGGGCCTGGTGGCCGTGGTGTGGCGGGTATGTGCGTCGACCCGTACGCAATTTAATATAGCTGCCTGTGTTCGATTCCCGGTTCGGTAGGGCGAAAACGAATTTTCCTGGCCCCATATCTTTACAGTCACTGACTATGCTCAAAGAGTAATACCAGTCTACAAAAAGCTTCTCAAACTTGGCCGTTCGGAGACTTGGCCGTAAGTCCCTTCCACTCACGAGAGAACAATAGCACGCACAAGGAGCTTGGCCCTGGCCCTCTACGGGCTGTATCGCCACCCATATTGTTATATTATCTTCCAGGTTCAACCCTTGTGCATTTTTTTGCTTTTCAGGTGCAAATTCATAGTCAGATCATTAATACTGCCTTAAGTCAACTTTATTTGTACCCGGCTTTAAATGCAAAGTCGACTTTAGCTTTTCGTTATTCATAGTATGTATATGTGTATCTAGTATCTACTTAAAAGCATTATAGTAAAGTGGTTTTATCGAACAAACCCTAATGTCAAAATATATCCGGAGAAATCCTGTTACTTTTAAGTATTTATAAATTTTTTCAAAGAAAGAAGTAATTAAAATCAATGCAATGCAAAAAATGCATTGAAGGTATTACAAGATTCTTATTTAAGATTAATTATAGAAATTTAATGAAAATAGGAAGTAGTAAGCGATCCGTTTCATATTCATTCTTAACTATTCTGCACCCAGCTCCTGCAAGTACAAACGTGCAGTGGTAATTGTCAATATAAAGGTACCAGTACACATGTTAATAGGATGTAAATAGGCAATTGTTGATGTGATTTCCTTAACATCATCCTGGAGAAGATCGTGCAAGATTCACACGCCAACACTAGTGGCACGATCTTCCAGAAGTCCGTTCAACTGTTAGCATACGCGGACGACGTTGACGTGATTGACAGAACACAGCGAGCCGTCAATGAGGCGTTTGCTGGTATTGAAGCGGAGGCGGCCAAAATGGGTTTAGTGGTGAATGAGGGCAAAACGCGTGTATGCTGTCATCAAGAAAGGACACACAATATCGACGTCTTGGACAGAGCGTCACAATGAGCTATAACTTCGAGGTAGTTAATGACTTCGTCTACCTGCGACACTGGAGACAGCTAGCCAGAGCCCGTGCTAGCTGGAGAGGCTTGTTGGTTGAGCCCCAGGTCCACCCCGGACTGTAGCGCCAAATAAAGAAGAAGAATTGTGGATTTGTTGCAATCGGCAGTGCAGATATATAAGTTGTGGTTGTGTTTGTGTTCCACATCCAGCACTTCAATTTAAAATATGAGCGTAATTTTATAGAACCAGTACGGCGATTAGATTCTTCCTCCTCTTAATGGTTTCGAGGGATCGAATATTTTTGGACCTGAAATCCATTCAAAATCGTCAAATATCTAAACATTTCGTCCCCTAGGGCCTATTTCACAGAACATACATCTCATACACTGTATGATTCTGACGCTTCTGCTGTATGATTTCTGTTTCTCAGATTTGTTGTATGAGCCGTTGTAATACAACATGTATCACCTAAAGTTTACACTGGAAATATAGAAAAGTTGTATGAAACTGTTTCACAGAAAAATATCATACACATCATACAGCAGTTTTTTTTTTCAAATTTGAACATACATTTCATACATGCACATAAAACTGCTGTAGTCACTACAAAATAAGCATTTTTGGGCTATCGATTTTTGAATAATGAATGACAGCTCATGTTTTTTTTTTAATTAGACATGTAGCAACAAGGAATGGTAGGTAGTTCGATAAGACATTTTTATTAAAATGCATATACTGTTTGGAAAAACTGTCCTTTAATAGCTGAATTAATCTCAATAATTTCGAAATCATATTTTTCTTCATTATTGAGGAACTCCTTCATTTAGTTATTGTAATCCACTTACATATATGGTGTCTGGGTTTAATTCACTACACTTTTTAGTTTTCAATGAAATTTTTCATTCAAAATTAAACGTCAAAATAATACACATCAGACAACAAAGAACATATCATACAATACTTCCAGAGGAATCTGTGAAACAGGAAATTGTATGATGCGTATGATGTATGACAGTTTTGTATGTTGTATGAAATGTGCAGAGTACCTTAAAAAATATCTACTTTGGAATATTCCACTCAAGACTACAATATGTTATTACCTGCTGGGGTGGGACGCACTTAAATAAAATTAAACAAATATCAGTTTTGCGAAAGTATGTTGTTCGAAAAATTTGCTTCTCTTCCCGCCGAGCCGCATCTTTAGTTTTATTTAATAAGCTGAAAATTCTTCCAGTCAGATATTTGTACTTTTATAAAGTCTTGAGGATATTTTTTATTATATGTGGCTTCTTACAGAGTCCACTCAACGATAACCATAACCTACGTAGCAATACTTGCTCCCAAGTAACCATTCCGTCTTTTCGTAACACCTGTTATAGAAGTTTTTATTCTATTGTTTCTTGCAAATTATTCAACTCACTTCCCGAAGATCCATCAGAACGTTAAATCAATTTTTGTCTAAAGTTAAGTCTTGGCTTTTGGATATTGACCACTGTGAAAACGAAGTTTTTATTCTATTGTTACTTGCAAATTATTCATCTCACTTCCCGAAGAAATTCGAACCATCAGAACGTTAAATCAATTTTTGTCTAAAGTTAAGTCTTGGCTTATGGATATTGACCACTGTGAAAACGAAAAATTTTGTTGCACTTCATTGGCTAGTCTATTTTTGGTATCATACAATCATAGTACTCCTAAAATTGTAAATTTGAGAGTCCTTTCCCCTTCTTCTTTTATACTATAATATAATGTACTGTTCACCACATACTGAATTATCACACTGAATTTATATAAATGATGTGACAACTCTATTTTTTTAACTAAATATAAATGTCACTAACTATTCTCAAATGTCAATCTTATGTTTGTAAATTTGCATTTTTATTTCATATACACTATTTATACTATGTCAAACATTGAGAATAAATATAATAAAAATATAAAAAAAATGTATGTGCCTTTGGCCCTTGGAAATATTTTCAAGAAAATGTAAACAACTTTAAGAAATCGAATCCGACAGTCGCTTAAAGCCAACTTTATTTTTTCAAATTTGCGTTCTGCTCATTTAAAGAGACTCCTTTAAGATGCATATCAATAACAAAAAGTCTACTTTAAGTTAAGTAGGTGAATAATAATAATAATATGGGTGGCGCTACAGTCCGAGGTGGCCCTTGGCCTAGCTTCTCAGCAACCACTCGTGTTGTGCGTGCTATTTTTCTTTCACAAGTGGAAGGGACCTACAGTTTAATGCCGACTCCGAACGGCGAATTTGAGAAGCTTTTTTTTCTAGACAGGAATACTCTTTGAGCATTGTCAGTGTCTCGAAAAAGGTGGAGGCGTGAATTATGAAAGGTGGTAAATTCGGGTATCGAACCTGGCACCCTCTGCGTAGGAGTCAACGCACTTACCCACTGCGCCACGGCGACCCACTAAGTAGGTGAATAGATTCCCTTAAAGTCGAGTTTAAATAACTATGAATTTGCGCAATGTACTTAAACCATCTAAACATTAATACTAAGGCCTTACCTTGATGATAGGAAGAGATGGCTAGGATAGTGAAGAACGGGGCTGAAAGTGTTTGCGGAGAGAGGCTTTGCTAAGATGGACGTCAAAAGAATGTTCCATGGTATTAGCCAAGCGTAATATTCTTGATCCGGTTGAGTTGAAGCCGTAATTTGTGGTATAAATCGGAATAGAGTTGAAGATTGGTAACTCTTCACCAATCGTAAAAATCCCTAAAAATCGTAGGGGTTGGAGACACCAATTCGAAAAGTTGGGGACAGTCTATATTAGATACCAGAAATCAGTTGAAAGAGCAAATCAGCGGTTTTGCAGCATCGAAAGATACCAGAAATCAGTTGAAGAAGCAAATCAGCGGTTTTGGAGCATCGAAAGATACCAGAACTCAGTTGAAAAAGCAACTCAGCGGTTTTGGAGCATCAAAAGATACCAGAACTCAGTTGAAAAAGCAAATCAACGGTTTTGGAGCATCGAAAGATACCAGAACTCAGTTCAAAAAGCAAATCAGCGGTTTTGGAGCATTGAAATCAAGACGAATAAGTTTAAGGTCGCGGAGTAAGGAGGCAAATTAGCGAAGACCGAAGCGTAGAAACTTATGCTTGACAGCTTCAAAATGATGAATGTACATCGCGAAGTGAGGTGACCATTACAGCTTCAATATGCTTGACAGCTTCAATATTTGACCATACTTGGCTGTCATATTCGAAAATTGGTTTGAGGAAGGTGATATAAAGAGAACTTTTGACAAAGCCATGCGCGGACTCATAATATAGTAAATGTGGGAAGGAAAGTTGAGCTGATGACCTCAGATAACGTCTAAGGCCCGTTTGCTGATACTACACTTAAATCTACTTCATAGCCAAGTTACACTTACACCTTAAGTTCAACTTAAGCTATTCTGCATTGCTCGTAAATATTTAAGTTGGGCTTAGTTAAGATGCGGGTTTCCATGAAAGCGACCAACTTCACTTCGATCTTAAATGTCAAATTCGTTATTTTTGTAAGTAAAAGACTGTGAATGAGAATTTTATTGTGGGTATTACAGATGGCGCCAATTACTAATAGAAACGAAAGAAATATTTCTTTGATGCATTTGACATAGCTGGCTTGTATATGTCACACGGTCCTGGATTCCATTCCTCCGAACCTGCAATTCTCCGAAATGTAGTATTTTCCAAATGAGTTCTGATCACATAAAACATCAATGTGGCAATAATCGATTGATGAGTGCAATCGAATTATTTCTTGAGAACGTATGTTAATTAAAAATTTCCTTGAATAATGAAAACCGTCGAAATCTCGATTTGAAAATTTGCTGTTAAACAATCACGGTAATATCTTTGGTAAGTCGAAAAAGTTTGTAAAACGAAAGTTGCTCAAAAACAAACCGACAAGTTCTTCCTAACTTGAAACTGAATCGCTAAGTTGAGTATCAGCCAACGGCCCTAAGTCGGATAAGGATGAAGGGCACTGGTTCGTTGCAGAGTAAATAGTTTCTATGCGATTTTGGTGGACTGGTGTAGTGTATGACATTTCCTGACGTTGAACTCAACGATCGTTTTTCTCACATCAATTAGAATATCTATTTAGGCCATTTTGAGGCGGGAGGGGAGTTCGGAAGTAGTAGTAGTAATCGGTGGGAAGGGAGATGACCGAATAGATTTTCAAGTCATCTGTGTAGATAGAAAGAAGCGAGTTCATAATAATGTTGACGACATCGTTGATAGTCAGTATCGAAAATCAAAGGACCGTGGTGGCTTCTATTGATATGTCCTCCACGGGCACGTTTACAATGATCGGTTTGTTGAACCGGGTTTCCGATGACTAGACCAAATTTTTTGACAAAACAGCTGCTGTCTCTTGTTCAAAATTCGCTCTGAGACCTTTAGCGACTATGAGTTGTTGGTATAGACTAATGATTTAACGTAGTCCCATGGAAAATAGTCTAAATGTGTTAAGTCACTCGATCTAGGCTGTCAATCGACTCGACCATTTCTCGAATTGTGTGTTAATTAAGTCGTATGTTATACCCGTTGCGTTGTGTGGATCGTGTCACCACCTTAATCAAACCACATATCATTATGTCTACTATCCTATATGTCTCTAATCGATCAAAGAAATAACGTTAAAGCATGTCGTTGACAAATCTTCGACGTTATGCAGAAAGGTCTTAAGTCAAGAAATTAATTTTGGGGTTTTGATTTGTTTAAACTCAATTCTCATTCAATTCTCTCTCAAAGATCGTTCGTTAACGTGTTGTGTTACCAAACTTAGTACTTAAACAACTGCTTCCCATCGTTATAATTTACACTTAAGGATAAGTCAGAAAAATATTTTGTGGTTTGGTATTAACGTAATAAGTATAAGTCTTTCTGACTTTCTGTTTCTCGCTTTTTGCCTAACATCACATAAATAACGTTGACTATAACATGACAGTCTTTTCATCAACGAAAAAATGGCCCAATGACATTATCGGTAGTTCATCTCCAAAAATTGGCGTAAACGTTCTTCAAAATGTGTGAACTTCACATTTTGACATTGGCAGGTCTTTAAAGGTGCGTCAACAATGGGAGTTCAAAGTTGTCAAGTCGGCAATCGGCATACATTATACTAGACCGCATTTCTTATAAGACCGCATTTCTTAAAAGACCGCATTTCTTATAAGAACGTACATCTAATAAAATGAAAACTATCATCCGTGTTGTAATAATACCTCTCTTTTTCACCCCAGTGATGTGTACACGGTCTTTGCCATCCGTTTGTTCTTCAGACATGAATACCCAGATAACGATGTCAAGATATAGTTGATTATGTCTCAGTCACGTCCATCAGTCATTCATAGTTGAAGTAGTAATTGAAGTGGATATAAAGAAAAACACATTATCCAATCAACAATTTCTTTGTAAGCTCACGGAACAGTGATTGAGGTCAGTGTAACAGGGTGATTTGTGCATGCCCTTGAAGTGGTAGGGATGCACGACATCGTTCATGTTTGCACACTTGTAAAATCGCCCACAGTTCCACTGTAGCCCAAATAGACTTGGGTTTAGCACTAGAACGCCAATTATTCTAATCTATGAAGTGCGATATGAAGTGAAATTCGTCTTCCCTTTGACTAAGGTTGCACTGAATTGGTAACTCGGGACGATGTAGCACAAAGTTTAATACAAGCATCTCACGTCGAACTTTGAGTAACGTGCTTATTCTGCCAGTAGGTCTGATGTTAAAAAAATAAGTGTATTCTTAAGGATTGTATAAAAACGACTGAATGGCGCAGTTGGTAAAGTGTCTGCTCCTGGTTAGCGGAGTCCCCGGTTCGGCTCACAGTGAAAGTAAATACGCTTTTATCTGGTTTTTAAATCTGGTGCAGTCACCATTTGCCCTTGGGATCAAATTGACGGCACTATCACTGGAGTAGTCAATCAGTGGTAGTAGTCTGACCATGGGTATCACAATGGACCAGTATGGTCTAAGTGTGTTGGTGAGGCACTAGCAGCCCTCCTACATAACCGTCGCTGTCCGCCTTTGGGAGGTTTCACTGTACATCGATTTCGGGCTTTATCCAAAGCTTGCATTGCTTAGCCTGCCGAACGTCTAAGGATTGTAACTCAGTTGTGCTGAGAGTTCCGGGAATCACGCACTTACTTTTCTTACCAGGAATTGTTATCTGCACCATAAAACAATCGTTGATATGTGAACATTAAGACCAAATTCAGCCACATAGCGTCTGCTCCAATAACTAAACGCTTTCTTGTTATAATATAAGCTTTCATTTCATTTGATTTTAGGAAGAAGGTTGCTTTGTTTCTACCAAAAATGAAGTACAACAGAGATAGCCGACTTCACAGCTGATTGCCCCCTAGTCCATCGACAAATTTGAGTGCCTTTTTGACGGATATTCATGAATTTTTGAGGCTTATTCACGAAATAACGTAAATGCCGTCCTCTGATTGGTCAATTTGGTTTATGAACCTGTTTTAAAAAACAGTTGTCAAAAAGGGGAAAGAGATGTAGAAGTCGGGCATCTCTGTAATACTTCATTTCTGGTTTCTACTTAAAAGACATGAGATTAATTGGCATTGGTTTCTCAGCGTTTCGCTGCGATGCCTTGCATTCGTCTACTGATGCGTGGTGTGCGGGCTGTCCGTTCGAAACTTATAAACCGTCCCATGGACCGGACTGAAGAGTTCAAATGAATTCTTGTGCTTTGGATTGTCGAGCACCTGGGTGCACCAACCGCCGAGCGGATACACCATGCACCTTGCAGGGTTCACGCTTAAAATCACATCGTTCGCATCCCTTGAATGACTTTGGGTGGGAAGTACACCTGTGATTTGGCCCAGATTTGTAGCCGATATCGCTGCCACTGGCGACCCTCCTTAAGGTCTGTCTTCCTTCGTACACAACCTTGGAAGATTAGCGAAACGGCACCAAAATCAGTCATGTAGCTGTCCGAATGGCAGAGTACTCCCTTTGAGCTTTGCGTTGATAATCCTCTAGCATGAAGTCGTCCAATAGATGTCGCGATTGACTTAGCACACTACGATGGGCATTCGGATCGTTTCAGTGGTGATTTGTTGCACCATCGTTATGCCATTCGTTATTTTGATGAATATACTGAAAGTGAACGAAAAACAAACAAATTGAATACAGTTTCACAGGACGGTTGGATGGTTGATTGGAGATTTTCTGCGAGTGAAAATGAAAAAAAAAGCTATGAAATGTTAGGAAAGAATTTTAAGTTTAACGATAGCAAGAAAATAAAGTTATTGACGTTGTTTCATGCCGTCAACACGAGATGCTCGTGTCGGGGCAGAGCGGATAAGCGAGGCATCCTCTTTGGTTTATTTAACATTACTTACATTGGTTGGCGAGCGAATTCCGACTGGGAATATCTTTCAAACTCTCTACTTAACACGTTGACTGCCAACTACGAGATAGCTCGTAGATTGCGTTCTTTGCTAGGACGCCGACTACGAGTTATCTCGTACTGTGTTTACTTGGCATTTTCGCGCAGCTACGATTGAACTCGTAGCATATCAGTGCTAATATGGATAGGAAGCTTCTGGGAAGCGAACAAAAAATCAATGCTGGCTAGATGAACAGAAATTTTATTAATAAATAAACAAAAAATATAATTATAAAAAATGTATTCAAAATCAAGAAGTAAAAGAATATTTTTATTGTTTGTGAAACTTTTTAAAACAATCTTCCACACAAAGGGCTGGCTTCTTTTCACAGGCCGGACAAAAATTACGCGTTTCTCGGCGTTACGACATGGCTTTGTCGGACGTTGTTTTTTTTCGGTAGGTGGCTGAGTTTCTAAATAATGAAGCTCTTGCAATCTCATCTTTTTCGAATCTTGCAATCTCATCTTTTCCAATCAACGCAACGACGAATTCTTCTCTGAACTTTATCAGTTTTTTTTTTTTAGAGTAAGCTACTTTTTGAAAAATTTTGTGCGCATTGTGTATATATATCTCTATAATATGTAGTGAAACCTTTTTAGGTCATCTAATAGTCTTTCTTAGAGATGTGTAGTACGACAGCATTTGATCTGATCGGTAAATTCCAGACGTTCCTTTATTGTAATCTCGAATTATATTTGGATTCATAGAAAGTTTTCCATTGCGATTGGACACCTCTACCATTTCAACAACATGCATGTTTAAAATGGTAAGGACATCTCGTTTGTCCTTCCATTTGCACACAGTAACAGGTCCATTTTGCTGCCAAACACACTCTCCTTTTTTGAGTTTACGATCTACCATATCTCTGTGGTTTCCCTTTCTATTATTTCGTAGAGTTCCACACACGTAAGTTTTTCTTGTATTTAGTAATTTAGTTAGAGTAACAGAATTATAAAAATTGTCTATATAAAGCGTGTATCCCTTATCGAGATAGTCCTCTAGTAAATGTAACCCAACACCAGTAGTGTGACCTAAATTATGGTCAGTTTCCTCTGATTTTCCGCTGTAAATTTTGATTTTCATTACAAGACCATCGGACTCACATAGTTCGTACAGTTTCACACCGTATTTGTGTTATTTATTTTTTATGTACTGGCGGAAATGCAATCTTCCACGCCACAGCAGCATGGATTCGTCAATACAAATATTTTTATCTGGCACATAGTTTTCACGCATAATATTGTTGAAATGAGTTATATAACCTGTCGGCAGATGGTATTGTGTTATCAACTAAATGAAAATAACGAAGTAACAACTGGAATCGATTTCGACTCATATTTGAGCGCCAAAACATTATAATATATAGCTTGCTTGTGCTCCAGTAATGTTCAATTGATGGGAAAGAACAAGGCCCCATTTGTAGCCCAAGTCCAATAAGCACTGTCATCTCTACAGCACTCACGTCTGTCCACTTTGATACCCTGTTAGATTTTTTTTATTGCTGTGCGTTTTGCAATTTCTTGCGCAGCATATAAATTAGTTTGTTCGACCAGTAATGCATGAAACTCTTTCGAAAAGAAATAAGCCCACCAGAGTTTGCGCTGTAAAATTTGACGTATCCAATTTCAAACCAACATTTTCTTGGAAAATAAATAGTTCAGTATTTTGTTGAATTTCTGTCCGCAAATTATCATTCGTATTTGATGTTGTTGCTTGGGAGTCATCATCATTATCATCGGGATCGGGAACAACTTCATCTTCAGGTTCGGAGACGACTTCATCGTCACTATTACTTCAACTGTCAGAAGGTGCATAATCGCTACTGTCGTTACCATCCTCGCCGAAAATCTCGTCAAATTCTGAATCACTTCGATTAGCGTAGTACTCAAGTTCATTTTCAGTCAGTGGTCTTTTCTTATGCATATTGGTTTCTTGATAATTTAATTATAACAATAATTATAAAACAACACACTCAAGAAAGACGTAAATGTGAAGCACTCGACAATATCTGATATACTACTGACGAATATGGACGCATATATCTGATTCACCTTTAGCGAAGCGACAGGTCTAAACGTGTCTGTGTACGAATTAACTCGTAGTTGGCTTCTGCGAAGAGATTTCTGTTACATAAGCCAACTACAAGATAATTCGTAAGACCTTTTTTTTAAAAAAAAAATACATTTTCTATGCTTTTTGATGATTACTATGTAATATAATTAGAGTTTTTAATAATATAAAATGATTAAATGAAATTGGATTTTTAGACCAGAATTCTGAAAATTGCCGTGGCAGTCAACGTGTTAAACTGATGCAAGGTGGAGTAGACGAAGTAATCGTCTTCGCTTCTGCTTTAAGGTTAAGCAGCAGCGACAATTCTCCATGGTCAGCCTGAATAACCTGCAAACTAGCTTACGCCTCCTCGCTATGCTCGCTGGCATTTTCTTCTGATTAGGCCAATGACTCTTGTAGGGTCAAAGCCTGAGATATTCCATCGTTGATGCTTCTGGATACGCTGCTTTCAGTCATCAAGAGCTGCCTTGCGTCGGCGTTGATTTAGTCTTTACAAAAAAGGTTTCAGTCGTCCCTCCCTCTCGACCCAGGGTCTAAGGTTCATTGACAGTCTTAGCTGAAGAATTATTGTCCAAATGCTGGATGTGTCCGAGAGCAGTTCAGTGGACGGGACTCCATCCACATCTGGTCCGTTAAGTCTTCTCCACCATTCACCTTACTCGCAGAAAGGATCTAAGATAGAATTTTCCTTTCAAAGGCACCAAGATTCAGCTTTTTTTGATGATTGTCCAACTATTTTGGATCAACACTGATCAACAAGTTATGAAATCCTGGGGATTCATTTCAGTTTTACGAACTCGGTTAGCGAATTAAAACCCGGTTAGAAAATAGATGTACAATGGGTTCCGCTTTATTGGCACACTTCGGGCTAATTTCGTTTGTCCCAATTAGGAGGCTTTCCTGACAAATCGACATCCCAACTAAGTGGAATTACGCGATCCACTCTGCTTTTGCTTACTAAACCTCTAAGAATTCCCTTATGCGTATATATTTAAATTTATAGATAATCGTCGTCAATTGATAATCGCGAAAAATGTTTCCAATCAAATTTGCACCCCAATATTTAATTGATTCAATCCTGATGCAAAACGATATTGATACGAATGCTTATAAATTTATGATTTCAACGCACACCCACCCTGTATCCATGTCAAAAATAATCCCAAGCTAAATTTCCCTTTGCACAACACACAGCAATTTAAAACAAAAATCCATTGCATACTTTTCGGCTAACCACCAATCTCTTTCATTACAGCTTCTCAACGCAACTGAAGCCCTCGTACCTCCACTACGTGGGAAAAGATGAGTTCGTCTACAAAACCCTGGGCCAGCAGCTGGACACGAGCGCCGAGCGTTACCCAAACGTCGAGGCCATCGTTTCCTGCCACGAAGGAAAACGATACACATTTGCCGGACTGAAGGACGTCGTCGACCGCCTGGCAGCGGGCTTTCTTAAGCTTGGACTAAAGAAGGGCGATCCAGTCGGTATATGGGCGCCCAACACAATGCAGTGGTACCTGACCATGATGGGCTTAGCGAGAGCTGGCTTGGTGTCGGTTGGCATAAATCCAGCCTTCCAGGCTCCCGAGCTGGAGTACTGCCTGCAGAAGGTCGGCGTGAAGGCGATCGTGGCTGCGGAAAGCTTCAAAAGTCAGCGTTACTACGAGATGATAAGGAGTATTTGCCCCGGGCTTAGTGACTCCTCTGCAGGAAGTATAAGGTGCGAGCGCCTTCCCGAGCTCAGGTCTGTGATAATCGACTCAAGCAATAAGCTGCCAGGAGCCATCAGATTCGACGATCTCCTGGACTCTGTCAATGCTGATGACATTAAGCAGGTGTGCGACATGCAGTTCGGAATCAAAGCGGACCTGCCGTGCAATATTCAGTTCACTTCGGGCACCACCGGCCAACCTAAGGCAACCGTCCTCACGCACTTCAACGTGGTCAACAACGGATTCAACATCGGCAAGCGCAGTGAGTTGGACAACCAGAGGATCTGCGTGCAGGTCCCGCTGTTCCACGCCTACGGAGTGGTGATCTCAGCAGCGGCCGCCTTGTGCCACGGTGCCACAATGGTCCTTCCATCAGCCGGTTTCAGTCCGGAATCGACTCTGAAATCAATCGTGGACGAGAAGTGCACCGTCATCCACGGCACGCCAACGATGTATGTCGATCTCATCAAGAAACAGAGGGAGCTGAAGTTGCCCATCAAGACAGCTGAGATCGCCGTTACTGGGGGAGCGGCTTGTTCGCCGCAGCTCTTCAAGGACATCAAGAATGTGCTGGGCCTGAAGAAGGTGAAGACTGTGTTTGGCATGACTGAGATCACTGCAGTCGCCTTCCAGTCGATGACAGACGACGACGAGGACAAGGTCCTGAATACGGTCGGACATTTGCAGGATCACCTCGAGGCGAAGGTGATCGACGAGAAGGGTGACCCTGTCCCCTTCGGACAGCCGGGTGAGCTCTGCATCCGGGGCTACTCTGTGATGTTGAACTACTTTTGTGATGAGGAGAAGACCAAGGAGACCCTTAGCCCCTGCAGATGGCTTCAAACTGGGTAAGTCTCCTCGTCGCCCATCTCGGAGTGTTCCTGGCTCACTGTGTTCTTCCACAGTGATCAATTTATTCTCCATGAGAATGGCTACGGACAGATTGTCGGCAGGCTGAAAGAGATGATAATCCGCGGAGGCGAAAATATATTCCCCAAGGAAATCGAAGACTTCCTCAACACCCACCCCGACATCCTTGAGACGCACGTAAGTTACTGCAAATATCCAAGGGAACAAAACTTAATCAAATCTTCGCAGGTGATCGGTGTCGACGATGAACGAATGGGCGAGGAGGTGTGTGCCTACATCCGGTTGCATGACGACTCGAAGGTTCTATCCCAAGAGGACGTGAAGCGATTCTGCAAGGGAAAGGTTGCCCATTTCAAGATCCCCAAGTACGTGCGAGTGGTTAAGGACTTCCCCAAGACGACGTCGGGTAAAATTCAAAAGTTCAAGCTCAAGGATCTGTTCGAGAGTGAAACGGAGAGGATGACTGCTGTTAACTAGGCTTATGTGATTTATGATTAAGGATGAACTATTTTTTTAAAGTAAACGGTTTTGTATAGTATTTTTGGAAATATATAAAAAATGCGTTTTGAGTGGTTCGGGTGGGAGTGACTGAAACATGGAAAGTCTGTCTTTGACACAATTTTCAAAGTCAAGTGGTAGGTTATCAGTTACTTTTTAATGGTTTTAAAGGTCTGTGTTATTTACTTACGATCCATAAGAAAGGAGACCCCTTTGACTGCGCCAACTATAGAGGGATAAGTCTCCTGAACATCGCCTACAAGATCTTCTCTGCCGTTTTGTGTACTCGCCTGAAGCCGTTTATAAATAACCTGATAGGTCCTTATCAGTGTGGCTTCAGGCCAGGGAAGTCCATCATCGACCAGATTTTCACACTACGGAAAAGACCCAAGAAATGCAAATCGACACTCACCACCTTTTTGTCGAGCTATACAACGCCATGTCTAGTTTTGACATTCTTGCCAAACTCGTCAGGTTGTGCAGGATGACGATGGGGAATTATCGCTTCTCCATCAAGGTCGGTAACGAACTCACCGAGACCTTCAATGTCAAAAAAGGTTTTAGACAAGGCGACGCGCTGTCATGTGATTTCTTTAACATCATCCTGGAGAAGATCGTGCAAGACTCACATGCCAACACTAGAGGCACGATCTTCCAGAAGTCCGTACAACTGCTAGCATACGCGGATGACAATGACGTGATTGGCAGAACACAGCGAGCCGTCAATGAGGCGTTTGATGGCATTGAGGCGCAGGCCGCGTAAATGGGTCTAGCGGTGAATGAGGGCAAAACGAAGTATATACTGTCATCAAGAAAAGACACACAACATCGACGTCTTGGACAGAGCATCACAATGGGCAGCTATAACTTCGAGGTAGTCAAGGACTTCATCTACCTCCGCTCCGCAGTAAACAGAACAAACAACATCAGTACCGAGATCAAACGCAGAGTAACTCTTGCCAACCGCTGTTTCTATGGGCTCAAGAGGCAATTGAGTAGTAGAGCCTTCTCTCGAAGGACCAAGCTGACTTTATACAAGACCTTGATCATCCCAGTTCAGCTGTACGGCGCGGAGGCATGGACAATCGCAAAAGCGGATGAGGAAGTCCTTGGTATTTTCGAGAGAAAAGCTCTGCGTGCGATCTTTGGTCCTGTTTGCGTTGACGGTTTCTGGAGGAGAAGATTCAACCACGAACTGTACGGGCTGTACAGCGACATGAGTCTAGTCAGGCGTCTTCGGATCCAACGCCTAAGATGGCTAGGCCATGTAGAGGGTATGGACAACTCAGCTCCGGCCCGGAGAGTCTTCGACTCCGAACCCGTGAGACAACGCAACAGAGGACGCACGCGTTTAAGGTGGCGCGTATAAGGTGGCGAGAAGGACCTCAACCAACTTGGCGTGCGACACTGGAGACAGCTAGCCAGAGACCGTGCTAGCTGGAGAGGCTTGTTGGTTGAGGCCCAGGTCCACCCCGGACTGTAGCGACAAATGAAGAAGAAGAAGTTATTTACTTACTTGTTTATCAGGCCAACTGAACCTGAGCATCGGTGTATTTCATCGTTGAATGTCACGTTGCACGTTGCTTCCATTTATCAAGACCAATATCTTGACCCAAGTCATCCGCCATGACTTGTTCCTTATACTGGGGGTTCGGTCTGCCTCTCCTTCTCGAACCCAAAGGCTCCGATTCGAAGACCATCTTAGCTGGAGGATTGGTGACCTGGTCCTTGCGATCGCTGCGAACCAGTGCAATCGACGGATTTTTGTCATCCGGACTGCATCCGAATCGTGCTCGCAGAGTTCGCGGTTATGTCTTCTCCTCCATTCACCTGCATTATAGAACTTCTTTCGCAGGTTCATCGTCCAGCTTGTGGGCTGCATTGTAGATAAACTCCTTTGCTACCTCCTGCGATATTTTGTTCAAGTTGGTGTACGAGTGCGACGAAACATTTCTTCGTTGACTGCGTTAATGTCGTGTTGTCCTCATTAACCTTGAGACAAGTTCATTTCGCCTGTTCTTAAATCGCCGCAAGAGCTTCCAACGCACGTTGGGAACGCGCGCTGTCGATGTCACATGCGTACCCCCACTAGTTGGATGGACTTGTAAGAGATAGTGTCTTCCATACCAGATTGAAGAAATCATACGACAGCGCATCTCCTTACCAAAATGCGGTGCAAGTTTCAAACAAATGTTGTCAGACAAAAATTGAACCCACGCATGAATTTGTCAAAGGGATACCATTTAACCAGCTCTATCAAGTTGTTTATTTATGTGATAACTTATTTTTGAGGGACGTGTAAATCAATGGCTCTCCAAAAGCCCCACTCGAAATATATATGAATTATCTGAGAATATCTTCATTGCCGCTATCTTTAAAGAACCTCATAAAAATTGTATTTATAAACAAAAGAACATCTTATCAGTTCATTCACCGAAGGTTGGTCTATAACATGCGATAAAATCTCTGATAGGCTGTGCCAAATCAATTTCAGATAATTTTCGAATGAGAATGAGAATTCACCAAAGAAGAGATTTATAGAAACGCATTTAATGCGTTTTTGTTTGATTTTCGATTGGTGAACGGCATGATTAATTTTCTACTGCTTGAGTTTATCTTCTAGACAGTCTAATTGATAGAATTAGTGATTTCGAATAAGTACTCAGGCGTTAGCAGCAGACACGAGCTCATCGAAATCGGGCGGAATCGGCAACTTTGCCACAGGCTGCCGTACTGTACAGCCATTGGATGAGGAGGGATCGTAACGTAAATGTCTTGAAAATATTTCTGCTTCACCTTTCTTGTCAATTGTTCTGTTTATCTTTGCATTTTAGTAGTCCGTCCGAGCCTGGTGAGGACATCATCTTTTTATACATTTTCTTAGCCAGTTACAGACAGCATATGTGTGTGCAAATCTGGCAAATCTACCATTTTCATGGGCATCGTTGCTCCTCGCCAGGCAGAAGGGCGCTATTCCCGTCTGTAAAAAGTATAGTTAGAGTAGATAGGTGGCCTGGATGGGTTGATTGCCCCTCTTTTTAAGAAGGGTGACAAAGGAGACTGCTTTCGCTCCAGGGAAAGTCTATGCTAAGATCTTGGCAGCGAGTTCTAGAGCTATTATCCAGCCCAGGATGGGGGGATGACCAATGTGGTTTTCGTAGAAGTGCAACCGACCAGCTTTCCACTCTAAGAATGGTACTTGAGAAGGCTTGGGAGTATGCCAAGCTTATCTACACTTGTTTTGTAGATTTAAAAAAGGCAGATCACCCAGTTCCTCGAGGTAAACTCTGGAGCGTTCTGCAGGAGCATGGGATTGATGATTCTCTTTTGGAGGCCATTCAGTCTTTATACACAAACTGTATCAGCTCTGTTCGGGTTAACGGTGCTTAATCAATACCTTTTACCGCAGGCGTTGAACTTTGCTTACGGTGCGTCTCTCCTTCTCATTGTTCATATGGACTGGATGCTCCAGAGCAGCTGAGGCGAGGAATGTTTCACATTTTGGAGAGTTGAAGGTAAGTCATCTTCTTTTTGCAAATTTTCACATCTTCTCAGACGGAACTCCAGCGCGCACTTGATAGGTTTGTGGTCGTATGTGCTGATGCTGGACAAATTAGAGGGCATGGATCAATCAGAGGTTATGGTAATTTCCAGAACGCCTGTTCAATCAACTCTACATCTTAGTGGAGTCCGATTGAAGTTCGTAGAGAAGGTGGAGAAGTTTAAGTATCTTGGGGTCTTTTTCAAGAGCTACCACTTGGCAGATCCGGGTTGGCCCCAAGTCCATAAACGCGTCTGGTTACGCTTAGGCATAACTCGTGATGAGTTAGAGTCGATGTCGGCGGATCGAATTGCTTGCAGATCTCTAGTTCTCTAGTTTGATTTGTTTGTTTGATGATGTGACTGATGTGGCTGGCGCGTATATGGATTGACCTGTTCTTCCAGTTTTCACATACTCTTCGCAGTGTATCTGGCTTCCAAGTACTCCAGCTAGAGTGATGAATTCCCATACGAAACCACAGTGACAAAGCAGCTGCCACAGAAAACTGTGCTGTCAATTACAAGTTCTGTGTCTCTAAAAACCACCCTGCAGTATCACATTCCTCAACATCCTGTTGGGTCTTAGAAATGGAAATCTCCACCCGATGAGTCTTCCCACGCAAGGCGACTTGTGACTGAGCAGAAGTCGTCATCGCTACGGACGATGCTCTGATACCGGATTTTGACAAATCGAATTCAAGGGAACATCCGTTCTCTTGCAAAATCCATTTCAGTCAGTCAATACGAATTTGTCTCCGTTTTTCGAATAGAATTAAATAGCTTTTGATTGAGATGGCTTAACTTAACACACTCACCAGAGCTTTTCTGCCGTCTTACAACTTTCAGTAAGCTTTAAGCTTCTACCGGAAATGACAACCGTTTTAATTTGAAAACCAAATGCCCCCAACAATGGTTGCCGCAATTGCCGGTGTTGCCATAATCACTATCCGTATCAATGGCCGAATGAGTCTCAGCCCCATGCACTGCTCCCCATCCGCCCGGCAGCCGGCATGATTTGCACGTTTGTTTTAGTTACTTGGCCTCTCCTCACACACTGTTGAACCGTTATGCAAATTAGAAAAATCGGAATTCCCACTTCGCTCTCTCACGAACGAAAGGACCTACCCCTCGGTAGGGGTTGAGCATTCTTAACGAAGCGCACCAAGTCCCCCCACCAGCGAAAGGATCAAAGTAAACAAACGAGGCTGAGTAACATAAACAAATCGCTCTCCTCCCTTTGAGGTTATGTGCAGGCCCCATTGTTTATCGCGAGAAAACAAACCTAAGCGTCTTCGCTGGGAATTCCCATGGACACGGTGGCGCGTATCGTTGGCAGGGTCCAGCGCCATATTGTTGTTTACGAATGTCAAGAAGTAGGCCAACAGGATGGAAGGAACAACAGTTGCTAGCACAGCATGTGCGTGCCAACGTGGTTCGATTTAACAACAACGACGATGGCAACCGGAAACTTTGCGGACGGCATGAGATGCCACACACGCTCACTTAGAGACCATGTGCCCGTTGCGAAGCCCGAGGACTAGACGAAGTCTCAAGGAAAACGGAATCAGAAAATCAAATTTGCGCAACTCAAATATTCCCCCAAGCCGACAAGACCCCAAGGAAGGCACGGACCTCTTCGTTAGGTTCGCTAGAGAGCCGTTAGGAAAATCTAACCGGAGTCAGAAACTGTGAGACTCTGCTTGGCTTCGGTGCGGTTTTGGATTTTGGTCGGGGTCCTGCGAAAGGTCTTCATTCTGTTTTCAGTTTTTTTTTTTCTGTCCAACGCCTCCCGAAGCAACGAGCAGCTGGAAAGGGGGTGTAGTGAGTGTAAAAGTGAAATTTATGGCCTCTGCAGCGATACACAGGATTTCTTCGGTCTAAATTATGAAGTTTACCACTTCCTCCAATTGGATTACCCACCCGGACGTGTTTTTGTGCAATTTTTATGAAAATTCCTTTCCTTTGATCGGTTAACACAAAAAAAAAAGTTCGCAGTGCCTGAGCCGTGCTGAAATTGGAAAATTAAAATTATTTCTGACCTCGAACTGTGTGTGTCCCAGTGAAGTGAAACCGAAGTTTTCCAAGCAAAAATAAAAAAAAGAAAAAATAGAAATAATCCCTCAAGTGTTGTGTAATCCTTTTCACTCCGTGGCCCCGAAAATGTGATGGTGGTAGTTGTTCCGATTGAAAAAAAGAAATTAATTAGTGTTAAGTTTTAGTGTAACGAGCATGAATTGGATTTGTGGTTAAATTAGTTGTACAAAAAAATCTGAGCTTTTTTTTGTGTTTTTGTCTAAATTATGTCACAACCGGGGAAACGCGGCGGCAGTCGTGCCGGGGGCGCTGCTGGCGGTGCGAAAAAGACCCCGACGAGCCTCAACAAGGAGGCTTCATCAACGCCCGAGGATACCGGTCCCAGTGAGAGGGCTACCCCGGCCAGCAAGGCGGAGAGTGATCTTAAGGACGACACGTCGAGCAATGGGGATAAGAAGGAGGATGCTCCCCAGCCGAAACCACCGAGTGCGGGTGCGTCCATTCGAGAGTCGGCCAACAAGCTGCTGGCACTCTCGATGAAGAGCGAGTGGACGCCGGTGGAGCAGGAGCTGAAGAAACTCGAGAAATACGTTGCCAACGCCGGAGAGGATGGCAATCACACACCCCTGGCTGGAGTGCACGATCCGGTAGGGCAATGCCTTCATAACTACATTCATTTATGATTTAAGCGAATTTTGTTTTTATGGTCACCCACTGACCGTGGAAAATGATTTTTATCGCCTTCTCTCATATTTTCGTTTCTCGAGAAGGTGTCTGCGGTTTTCGGAAAACGAAGCGTGCCCTACAAGTTGTGCATGTTTTATGTTTCCTCTCGCGATGGACTTGTGGAATGCCTTTGACCTTAGATTTGTCGGAAAAATTAAACGCTTGCAAGATAGACCATCGAATTCTTGTAAATCGGATTTCGGCTACAGTTCTCCATAAAATTTTAATATTCGCGATGACCCTGAGGACTTTATGAGTTCAAGTTTCTTCTTTACGCCTGGTTTTATGGCGTTATTATCCTTTACATGATTGAGCTATGGCGAATAAAATTAATCACGTTTTAGGGAGGATTTAAGTTTTATCTTATTTGGCTTGGGTGTCTTAAATAGCAGATATCAAAGAAGAAAGCTACTACAGAATAAAATTAAAATTACATTGAACATTCCGTTGAAAACTGTGGTCTTATGTTTGAATGATGTTTAAATTATAATAACTGACAAGTGCTAAAATTGAGTTTTCTTAACCATAGATAGTTATCCTTCGTCGATCCGAATTTCTGCAGTTTCACTTAAGTCACTCATCCCTTATGGCTAACTTTTCATATAACGATAGAACCAATACTGAAAGGTGTTTAGATTAGGTTAGGTAGGGAGCTGCTAGGGCATTCACCAGCACGCTTCGAACATGTTGGTCCATTGTGATCCCCACTGTCTGTTTAGTCAGACTACTACCACCGATTGGCCACTCCAGGGATATAAGCGATTCTTTCACCGGGATTCGAACCGTGGATCCCACCAACTACATTAAATTAAAAATATTAGCTTCAGGGCTAAGTTAGTGTGCGGAGAAGATGAGTTCCAAGATGGACTTCATTCATTCTTTACTGCGTGTAAAATAGTCATAGCCATATAGGCTTAAGTATGTTGTTAAAGAAAAGCTATACAGAAATGTGCAGAGTCCCTGTCGTACTTATTAACGCTTTTATTTGGTTTCGATGGCGGTTCATTTACGTAAAAAATAATGACTAGTCAGAGAAACGAAATTCACTTATGGAAACATTTTCGTTAAAATTCAACTGATTATTTGCTTTTGATTGCTGTCAATGTCGGACAAGCTAATTGACACAGCTTGCTGAAAAGTTGACAATAACCCATTAACTGGGTATGGCAGTTGACGGGAGCGGTGTTAAGTTTAGAGATACTGCGTGGGAAACTCAAACAATTCATTGACTTATCAAACAACCAGCATTTCAAAATGTTGACGATAAATATAATCAACTCTTCGGATCCAAATTTTCACAATAGAGTAATTGTAAGCACCATAGTTGGTTACAGAATGCCATCACAAAAACCCCAAAGTAATCTACCAAGAAGTAAAAACACGTCAACATGTCCGTAATATATTTGTTGACTTATGGTGTAAATACAGTAGAACTTCTCTAACTCGAACTGTTATCGTAAACACTGATATTTCGTTGAATTTTTCATATATTTTTTGCTCCTTAACTCGAATTTCTGAATTCCTATAATTCGAATTTTTCGAAGCACTTGGGAATTGGCTGCAGAAAAGGCGAATTGGTCGTCGCAAAACCAAAATAAAATTAAGACAATTATTTAAAATAAATGAGTAATTTTATTGCTCAACATTTTGCGTATTTTCTATAACTCGAACTTGTAGTCTTCTCTGGAGCTGCATTAAATGTATCCCACGTCTATTTTGTGGCAAAATTAATAAACATCGTATAGCAGTGATGTAATCATAATACATAATAGAATATCATTCACATTAATTTTCATTATTCTACTTTGTGTGTATGGATGTAGAGCTAACAACTACAAGCAGCAAGCCCTTGCCAAATATATCATCAAACCCATGCAAGATCTAAGTCTAATCACTCACTTGTACATCAACAAATTATTATACCTCCAACTGTCGTCTGTGCCTATAGTTACTTATATATCCTCATATTGTTTTTTTTTAACTACATAATATTTTTCTTCTTGTAGTTCCATTAAAATAAGAGTTTGTTAAGAACAGGCAACAGTATATTCACTTCTGGAACTGAGTGTACTTCTCAAAATTTTGTTTCCTTGAAATCTATATTCCTATATATCTATTAATTAATTAATATAATTTTTGTAGTGGTTTTGATATGATTAAAAAACTATATTTTTATTTGACATTAATGTTATTGTGAAGACTTACATACAATTCGAGAACTATTTATTAAGACGCACTAGCAATGATAGTCCTTTATCAGCTTTCAAAATTACCAATGACATTTAGCTGTCAAAATATTCAATAAGTCTTGTGCATGTCATTCCTGTACATTTGACAAATGACAAATGAGAAGAAAACGTTTTCGCACTTCTTCTTGGCAATTACATTTAACATTTTATCGAAGCTTATAATTTAAGCTCCATACCAATTTAATTATAAAAAGTTATCAACAGTTTTTTTTTAAGAAGTAACCGTACACATTCTCCGACATATATTTTAAAAATGAATGTTTACCGCTTATCGGAAATCATCATTTTGTATAACATACTTTGGCGTACCTCAAGGTTGAGTTCTGCGTCCAATCTTATTTAATACTTGTATGTGTGATATACCAATACCTTAATGGCATGGCAAATCTTTTTGTTAAGAATCTATATTCCTTTAACAATCAAAAATCGAGTGATAACAAATTAATAATTTTTAAAGCATTTTTAATCACACACATGTGTGTGTGCCGATTGCCTCAAAAGCCACACAAAAAAACTACAAATATATTGTGTGTCCATATGTCTTTCTTTCAACTAAATGCGATGACACTCCTCTCGACTCACCATAATACCATTGGTTTTATTAATTTACTAGATATTTTTAAAAATACAGCGGTATCTCCCTAAGTCGAACTCTTCTTAACTCGAAACTGTCTCTAAATCGAAAGAATAATGGTATCTAGTGTCAATTCGACTTAGGGCCGGTGCACACAAGGGATGAAAAAGTGACATTTAAAAATATATCGAAATCCAAGAAGAAAGTGTACCGAATTATTTTTTACTGAAATTATAAATATATTTATAGAAATTACTAAACAAAAATGTATGCTAAAAATGTAAATTTTATTGAATTTTAACCAATATTTTATCCAAGATAGTAGAACAATAAGAATTTTTCACCAATATTTTATAATTCATGAGCATTTAAAATAGTACCCTTCAAGTGTTCTTAATAATACAAGAATATGGTTTATGTATTTTGCAAAACAATTAAGTTTAAATATAAAAAGGAACTAAGCATGGGCAGGCAGTTACTGTCTTAAAAAAAAAGTGTAATACTAGGCTTAACGTTTGATATAATAAATGGACTTTTTAAGACCATTTAAGGAAATTTCGGCATCGGTGCCACTGTCAACGGTTTTTAGAGACATTGGGATTTTCCTTAAAATAATTTGCTTGACATCTAAGTCACCTTTAACACAAAGATGTAAATAAAAAAGACAATCAAGGAACTAAGACATGTATCCGCTTCTTCAGATTGCATTTCAGTAATGAATGATAAGTAACGGTATCAAAGGAACAAGGAACTAAAACATGTATCCGCTTCTTCAGATTGCATTTCAGTATGATGAATGATGAGTAACGGTATCAAACAAATGACAACGAAACCCAACGCAACAAAATACTAGGAACGAAGCAGACACATGTTTCACACTTTGTTTGCTTATGACTTAACTGATAATAGGTCATGTTCAAGTTAATTCAAATTTACCAGCAAATTTTGATTTCACATTTATTTTTACAAATATTTTTCTCGATGCGCAATTTATGCATGAAACTCAATATTGTCGTTTTAAAAATGTACTAAATTTGATAGAAGTGTACTTGTGTACAAAAGCATAGGCCATTGTATCGAAAACCGTACAATTGTACCGATTTGTTCATCCCACATATGCCTCATTTTAACGCGCGGTGCCGCAGCGTCACCGCATTAGTAAATTGAGTGGTGCAAACACAGGTTCTATGACGCTGCGGCATCGCGCATCATTCTTGCGGGTAAAAAGGCTCGGAGGTTTCTGCGAGATTGCTGCGTTACCGCAGTGCACACTTGCGTCAATTTGCCGTGAATTCAAACTCGAAGAAAGGCATCAGACATGGAATAATTTTCTATAGAACTATTTATCATTGAGATAAAAAGAAATGTTTCCAGAAATATGGAGTGTTGCTTTCGATGCATACCATGACCCGCAAAATAAAATATTCATTTTGTTAGCCGATGATCAACAAAAGGATATACCCAATCCTTTTTTTTATGCACTAGGTATGCGAAAATATCTCGTTTCTTTTTATAACCTCTTGAAATGACGAATGTGAGCACCGGGACATAAGGGGAGTCCACTGTATTAACATATTTGCAAAGATCTAAAAGACAGTAAATATATTCGCAGCAGATATAGCACAAATCAAAATGTCTTGTGCTTACGGAAAGTCCTTCCGATTCTGTGATTTTGTTAAGATGATGAATAGCTTGCTTAATCACAATACAAAGTCAAGTCCAAGGATATTGGTTTTCTCCAAGTTTAATGTGAGCCAACTCATCAAACTCCTTCCATAAGTACAAGAAATCGTCAATCGATGCAAGCTCCAACCATCAGACAGCCGCAAATATTGAACAAAAATGTCCATAAATCTTCCAGCAATCCAACGTCTCCAACTCATACTCCCCCGAGTTCGTGCACGCCATATCACATATCAAAGCGTGCAGCAGAAGTCAATGTTCAATCATTGCATCGTTATTGATTTCATTCCATTTACATATACCTTGCGGAGGAGCGCCTGGGCTGTTGTGAAAGCCTTTCGAGCGGTTACCATAACCGATGTCTGATGACCCGTTTTCGGGGAATAAAACAGCCCCTGCATATTGCCAGAGTGAATTGGGTGAACAAAAAAAGGGACAAAGAGCCGAGCGAAATAGAAAATCATATTTTCCACAACAACGAAACAATTTTCGGTGAGGCATCAGCCGCCCGCCGTCTGCACAGAAAAATTCAATAAAATCGGAAACTTTTCGATTGCCATTCCCCGGATCCCCCCAATGTTTGGGTTGGATGAACTATAAGCCCGCCAACGCCCGCGGGTGTTTGGTGGAGCTCAGGCGACACACCTCCTCCTCTTGAGTGCACGGCTCCCGCTGGATATCTGTTATTATTTTATTAAACCCGTTGCCATGAACCCAATTGAGTTTGTTTTATCTTTTATTTTTGGCGGCAGGGGGACTCCCATCAAATTGTTGAATGAATATCCCCGCCACATGGATAATGGCAGCCACTGTATGCTAATGCGTTCTCTTTTCTCTCGTTTCAGACAACCGGAATGACACCTCTGATGTACGCGGTGAAGGATAACAAGACTCAGATCATCGACCGGATGGTAGAGCTGGGAGCGGATGTTGGAGCCCGCAACAACGTAAGTCCACTCTGTTTGTCATTGAGCCTAAACATAGAAACCCAATTACTATAAATAGCAAAGACTCACACTCCGTATCGGCATTTGGCTGGGAGGAGTGTATCCTGCTCCCTGACTTGTTCGTCACTCTTAACAGCAGGAAAGGTTGCCTGTCGAATTTATGGTCGGCCTTTTCGCTGGCCGAGTGTGACTCTGTGCCGGAGGAATGCTACGTGTAATCGAGATGACCCAGAAACGAAGCCTAGTCGGAAGTGATTCGATTGTTCGAGCGCGCCAAAACAAAGGCTAATTAATGCGAAATTCGTATGCGACATGAATACATAACAGGCATACGAAACAGTGTCAGAATTGACGGCATTTGTGTTTTCTTTTTGTGTTCTCCGCAAATAGGATCTGTTTATGACTCGCTTGACGTGGTGCTTGAATCGTTTTCTGGTTTCAAGTTGATTACAGGGCCGTGTTCATTATGAAATTAGTTTAATTGGAATAATTTAATTGCCTATAGGTGGAGGTGATTTTCTGCATGTTTGTAAAATGTGAACTTGGAATAGCGCTTTGGGTCGGGGTCACATCGGAGAAAGGAATTGTCAGGGTTTAGTGACATCGTAACAAGTAATCGAATTCAAGATTCGAAAAAAACTGGACATTTTTAAAACACGAACGATTTATAAGTAACGACATTAGATGCGTTGAATATATTGTAGCTCCTTTCCGGGGCCCTGTCTCTCACATTTTCAAAGCGTTTCGACTTTATGATGAACGCAGAAACAGCAAACCCCCCTTTCTGAATTTAATTGCAAAATAAGAACATGGTTCGATAAATGCATTGAAAACAGTAGTACTGTCCATGATACTCAATTCGGATATCGTAAATAACATTCTGTATGCCACTAGATTCTAGAAGTAACCCACATATAAAAGTTACTATCTTGATATTCCTAGAGATATAAAATGTGTCATACACAAACTTTATGAGTACTTACGCTCTTCCCATCCCAATTATAAAAACCATATAAACCTCCCTTAAAGATGGACTGCTAGTGAATTCACCAGCTCAATTAGACCATGTTGGTCCTTTGTGACGCCCACAATCCGACTACTACCACTCCAGTGATGCACATTAACGGCAAATGGTGACTGGACTAGTTTTGGAAAACCAGATAAAAGCGTATTAACTTTGCTTTCACTGGGATTCGAGCCGGGGACACCGCTAATCAGGGGCAAGAACCATTCAGCCGCTCTTTTTTTTATAAAGTAGTAGCTGTACCTAGTGGGTGTTGCAACGCCACAAACTAAAATAAATTTGAAGGAAAGACATTCCACAAATATTCAATTCACGTTGAGTCATTTTATTTTGTTCATTTTTAAAAAATTGTGCCATTGCAGCGTTTTGTTTCAATTCGATATTTATTGAAGTGCTGTGGGATAAACAATAGCTGCGTTTTTTTGCAAGCGTATATACGCTAAAATTTCGATTTGCATGTAAAATACACTAACAACGAGCTTAACTTACTCATCATATCTATCGCCGCTTAAGGAATTGGCGCGGATAAAAACAATGCTCCCAATCATTAATTTCTGTGTGTTCATTCTGAATTTATTTATTCATTGCTTAGGTTGCTATACGTGGCTTACACCTGCAGGTGTGGTTGATGTATCAGATAATTTTTCAATTTTTTGGCATCCATAAGTATGCAATTTTTGGTATATCCAGCTATACATTGCGTTTATGTTTCGTAATCGATTCTTTTCATTTGACGAAATTTTTTTTATTTTATAATTATTAAGTGTTTTGTTTTTTAAAGTGATGGTCACGTGCGTGGTTTAAAGTACACAGTCACAAAATGAAGATTGTGACCATCACAGATCAAAAATCACCTTCCACGACTACACCTAAGCGCCGATGATCGTTTTTTTGTGCACTTCAAAATTAAGCGTATATACGCTTGCAAAAAAACGCAGCTAATATTTCTTGTTTTCTCGAACTAATACAGGATTCATTGCCGTGAAAAGAGTGTAGATACTGCACTTTCGATTTGATTTATAATAATGAAGTATTTGATAGATTCTTTTTTATTTGTTAACAGACCCCTTGAATTAGGGACAATAACACGCTGACCAATCGACAATATTATTCGATCGGATCAATTCAATATGCGAATGCAGACTTTGTAAGTGTAAGCACTACAAATAGGCATAATCGCCGGTGCTTTCTATAACATGCCGGCATAAACCATAAATAATGAGATATGCAACCATAATGGTTGCATAAAACGTTCGCTTTCAATTCTCCTTGTTATAGCGCATACGAACAGCACCCACTGTAAATTCAAAGTAGAAAATAACCTTGTGTGTGTGAGTTGACAAAATATTCCAGGGGAAATTTAAAAAGAGAAAGGCGGACAACTTCTGAATTTTAAGTTTCAGACTGTGAATTTTCAACTCGCCGATTAAATAACGAGTTGAGAGTAAAAATCCCAGTTTCCCGGGAAGTTGAGGAATTGTGAACAAAGTGATCCTTAATGTTTTTTCAGTGACTGTGTATGTATCAGATATACAACTGCGAAATGAAAATAAACAACTTGCAATGTAGGCTGATGATACAATTTTTTTCAAAAATAAGATCAAGATAACCCAAGGGATCTGGTTCACCAAATGCAGATAAGAATGAATTTATACCCAAAAGAAGGCTAATTCTTCTCACTCACATATACTGCGCTAAATATCTCGGAGTATTCGAAAAAAAAAAATCTACATTTCAAATAGATATCGTAACGAAAAACAAATTTCATCACAAACACCCTATATTATGCATATAATTAGTTCGGAGTCGGCATAAGACTGTAGGTATATAAGTTTCTCCCAATCGTGAATTCTAATTGAGGGTTCTCGCAATAAATCCGTTTGATAAACTTTCGCAGAGGATAACACATTTTTCTTAGAAACGACCCTTTCTGCTCCGTCATAAGCGACTCCCAAGCAAGGCATCACAGAGGGTGAGTGGTTTCGACGTTCAACTCTCGGAATATCATCGCTGTTGTATTGACTGAGCACGGATTCTACAAGTCTACAATGGAGCTGAATATTTTCTCATCAGTAAACATTTTATTTTTATTAACCATACTCAGCGTTCCCTCCCATCTTACAATTGTACTTTTTGAGTACATTAGCTGTGTTTTTTTGCAAGCGTATATACGCTTACTTTTGAAGTGCACAAAAAAACGATCATCGGCGCTTAATGATTCATCATAAAATCTTGGCAGCACCGACGACATTTATGACATTTGCTAAGCAGTCAGGGGTGTAGTCTTGAAAGATGATGGTTGATCTTTGATGGTCACAATCTTCGTTTTGTGACTGTGTAGCGTGACCATCAATTTAAAAGCAAAAACGCTTAATAATTATAAAATAAAAAGAAATTTCGTGAAATGAAAAGAATCGCTTACGAAGCCAAAAGTAAATGTATAGCAGAGACACTCTGAGTATACCAAAAATTGCATACTTATGGATGCTAACAAAATTAAAAATTATCTAATACATCAACCACACCTGCAGGTGTAAGCCACATACAGCAACCTAAACAATGAATGAATGAATTCAAGAATGAACACACAGAAATTAATGATTGGAAGCATTGTTTTTATCCGCGCTTATTCTTTAAGCGGTGATGGATATAATGAGTAACTTAAGCGGATATAGGACTCGTTTTTAGTGTATTTTACATGGAAACTGAAAATTAAGCGTATATACGCTTGCAAAAAAACGCAGCTATTCTTGCAGGCTGATTACGGTAGTACGATAAAGCCGGTACGATTTTAAAAACAATAATTACTTTTTAAGTTTTTCGTTATGACTGCTGTCTCTAAGTGGAAAAAAGGTTTCAGAACTTAGACTCAAGAATTTAGTTTTCCCATATTTTTATTACACTCGTCAACTCTCGGTTAATCTTTTTTTTTTGTTACTTGGGTTGGTGAAAATCTTCAACAAGACAGTATGTGACCCGTGTGAACATAGTAGTGTCAGATTTTTACTGACTAAAAACACCCTTCCCTTTTGGTTTTTCTTCACTACAACTAAGTTTCCTTATCTAGTAGCTTACACTTAAGGATATTTTCGCGTGTGGCAGGTAGACCTTCGGTAAAATCACCTGCCTCTCAGTTAATCGAAACCCTCATTAAATCAAACCTTGCGACATGTTCACTCGTCTTACTTTTCGTAGAAGACTCACCCTATATCTCATAATCCAAGACCTATTCAAAGCGTGCAACAACAAAAGAGAAAATAAAAAAACGGACAAGTTTAAATTGGTAACAAATACTTATTCGTAACATTATGTTCGTAGTTAAATACAAAATAAATGTACATGTATAGAGGAGTCGTAGAATCATTCATTTGACAACTGTACATTTTGGACACGTTCAGTAAAATGTCGCTGAGAAAAAAAAATAAACTTAAATAAAAACTATCATGATCGACAAAATCGAAGAAAGTCTAATGTTGCCACCAAATTTGGCATTCCTCGAAGTATGTACTTCATCAGACGCTGTATAAATCGAACACAATAGATATTTGTTTCAGTGACTATTCGACTTATGGATGTCCGACGGTATTTTGCTTTTTTAAACGATCTTCTTAACGAAACTACTAATCCACTAAGTTGTTTTGAAGACGACAGCACGGACAGTTTTTCATGTTCCTTTAAAAATCCTCAACCTGCGGATTCGGACCACCGGCGACAATGTATTAACTCATTAAACTCAGATCTTGTTAAATCGTGCAATGGAGAACTTAATATCGTGTTGAATTTAATGCTTCCAAAACCCAATACTGTCTTCTATCATTAAAGCGAAACCTCCCCTAGTTGTCATTGTTCATGCGTGGCGGTATATTAGATGAAACTGAACAGCTACATAGCTATTCTGGGTAAGCGCGCCACTAACTACCTGCAGTGGGGCGACCAAAAGTTGGACGGCGCTTAATATTTTTCATAGCCGTTGCAAAATGTGTCTATATACAGGACTTACATACGCCCAAATATTGAATACAACTCATACCTCTGTGCTTTTGCGACTTCTGGACGTTGTCCAGAAAAGAGCCTTCAAAGTGATAGGAGACAGATCCATCACTGGGATTTATTGAACACCGTCGTAATGTTTCTTGTCTCTCTTTATTTTATCGATATTTTCACAAGCTGATCAGTCCGGTTGTATTCCTCCTTTTAAACAATACAACCGAAATACAAGTGAATTTAGAAATGTCCCGTTTTGCACTAGCGGCTATATACAGAGATTCTTTCTTTAGCTGTACCACAGGGATGTCGAATGCATTACCTAAATTTATCTTTCCCTCTCATTATGATGTTCAGAGATTCAATGTGCATCGGTATGTCCTTTCTAACCCATTCCTATTTTCATCAACGCTAGTACTGTGTTCAACGTTTAAATGGTATTCAAATCGCCTTGAGAAAAAGTTGTACATGTTGATCCTAAATAAAATAAAAACTAAAGGCGCCTCTTGGTGAGACACTGTTAACCATATAATGTTTGCTAAGGAGGTGTTTCTAAATGCATTATATAACGTACTACCTTTGGATGCATTTGAGTACGTTTTTCCAACGCAATGAGTTCGCCTCTTTACCAAAAGGGAGGGAACGCTGCACACTTCCACTCGTGAAAGAACCACTCAGCAACCACTGCGCACCGCACGAGTAGTTGCTGAGAAGCTAGGTCCAGGTCGCCTCGGACTGTCGCGGCAGCTTGCCCCATTCCAGAGTTCCAGACAAAAAAATCTTTAAATATAGACTTCATCTGATAAACTTATACAAGATGTCTCATTCAGACACAACTCCTTGTCAAAATCTGGGGGCTGCCCTTTAATGGCATCGTATACGAACAGAACTCCCTCAACTGCCAATTTTATTTCCCACATTCAATTTTTTTTTAACTTCAAGGAAACAAACCCGGGGGCGAACTTTAACGCAGTACTCTGTCATTACACAAAGAAGACCTCTTCCTCATTCCGGTACTAAAAATTTACGCATGCTTTTTAAAAACAGTGAAAATTGTTTCTTTCGGTTTGCCAAAACTTTGGGAACAAAAAGTCCACCAGCGCCAAGTCAATCACACTCGGCCCTCTCAAGAGTTGCATGTTTCAGCACTGTTTCATTGGCACTTTCACTTTCCGAGGGGCCACATTCTCTGGAGCGAAGAAACCTATGACCCGGCCAGCACACTGGCGTGTGTTTCCCCTTACACAGTCACATTTGAATATATCCTTGACCCAATTCCGCGTCGAATACATACATAGGTACGTTCTTATCTCAAATTGTAAATCGCATTTACTGGTCTTGATTTTGACCCAAGCGGCAGCGGCTAGAGTTTGAGTTGTAATAAAAATTTCCCAAAAGGGAGAACGGATTGGTGGAACATCGGTTGAGTAAGGGCAGCGAAGTAATGCTCAGCCAAGGCAGGGCAACACCGCTTCACGTCATGGGACGCGAGTGTGTGCGCCTTTGGCCAGAGTTCCATGACGACTGGAGACGTGTTAATTATTGTTCACAGGGTTATTGGGCTTTTGAACAGTTTGTACTGAGTCTGTGGTTGGGGCTCGCTGGCAGTGTGTGGATTTGAAAATTTAGGAAATCCATTTTTTCGCTTGACCCCGATTCGTTGGGTGGACTTCCCAAGGACACGGGCGATGACGTGGTCGGGTGAAGTTTTCCCAGCCATTTATTAATTTCCTCCTTTCTGAAATTCATGTTGTTGAAACATGAATAATACCATAAGACCCGTGGTGCATTTTAATAACGGCGGGTAAGGTCAGTCTCGGCAATATTTGCATTTTTTTTTCTCTATTTAACACATGCCTGTGGCTGGCTATTTTTAATTGGTAAGGCTGTGAAAATGCGATTAGTATTAGTGCATAGTTCCTAGGCTTGCGCTCTTCTACAACTTGTGCAATGTGAGGTCGTTGTTTGTATGCGATCGCCACACGTTTTTATTTGCGTGACGCTTGACATGATATATATAGGGTGTGTGTTAAGAGACCTTTCCGTTTATAATCTCGCCAGATTCTGACGAATGGCGCGCATAAACGTAACTCTTAAAGCGGGAAGTTGCAACCGATAACAAGAAATGCGTCCTTGATGTTTCATTTAAATTTGCTTACTTCATTTTGGGACCTAAATTATTTCCAAATATAGTTCAGGGTTGCCAAGCCATCAGAGGATTCTCAATTGCGTCGATTTGGATAGATTGTGTAGAGAGAGAACCAGAATAAGTAATTTGTCGGTTAGGTCCCAAAAGTTCTGCTTTTGATGGGACAAGGGGTAATTTACGGAATAATTTGAAGGTGAGAGCAGAGATCTTGCTTAGTCGACTCAGCAAGATTATGCCAAATTACTTGCCGAAATTTTCTTAATACAATACTGAGGACTTGACTTAGGCCCGGAGAAAATTATCGAATGGTGACTCCCATGATCATCCCAACCAATTTATGAATAATCGCAGTGAGACCACCCAGCATCGAAATTCGAGCGTTGCATCGCTTGTAAGCACTCTAGTTGGACCCACTGCTCTGATATTTCGTCACTGTTCAGCTGTGGCTACATAAAGTCAGTTAACATCGCTGAGATAATTGACGGTAATGGTATCTCCTTCTTCATTTCGACACTAATGATATTCGTTGACATCGCAATTCCATAAAACGCACCAAACAGTCAATCATTGATGCTTGGTCGAACACTGGTGGCTTGCGTCCGCTCAAATCCTGAACCGACCTTAATGCAGCAGCGAGAATTGTCCATCAACCTAAACAGCCCGCTGCGATCTTCTTCATGAACGTCCCGTGGCATACTGTTTCCAGCCATCAAGACCAAGCTGTCTTGCGTCCGCAATGTGTTGGTCTTTATAGCGGAGGTTGGGTCTTCATCACCTTCTCGAAACATGAGGCTCGGACTCAAAGACCTTTGCTGGAGCATGCACTTGGTGTGGTCAAGTCAGTGCAGTTGACGGAGTCTTGCCTTCTGGTCCACAACGATATCCTGCAAGAACTCGAAGACATCGCGATTGTGTCTTCTGCTCCATTCGTCTTTCTAACAGAGGGGACCATATATCCGACGAAGAATTTTTTCTTCGAAGGCACCAAGAATCAGTTCCACAGCTTTGCTTATCGGGCAACTTTTGACTAAATCATGATTTTGGTCCTTCGAGTCAGCAATGTTGGGCACAGCTTTTTCGACAAACCGAAGTAACACCGGTTGCAAAGGGCGGTTCTACGTCGATTATCTACTATTCGTTTCACCTGTTCTTGCATAGTTGCACTGATGCCCGCTGTCATATGTGCCCTTGACATCAATAGCAATCAGGTATTGTCCCTGATCCGGCTCAGTGTGAAGATCTCTAGCCTAAAGCCACACTGGTGTGAACTAAAGGTCTGAAATGAAATCACTTTGAAGACATTAATTTTATTTGGAGTACACTTCACTACTGTACTGAAACCTTAATGAGTGAAATGAATGACTCACCTAATATTTGAATATGGAATGAGTGTTGCACCCATTTCAAACAAACCACTAACTGCAGTGTACTCCTATGTGTATTCATAAAATAGTGTACACTACTCTGAGAACTACTCTTGTCATGCCGTGTTTTCCCCACACTTTTGAAAGGTTTAACAAAAACGCGAAAGATTTCGTATTTAGAGTATTTATACCATCTTCTATAGCTTATCTATCTATCTATCTATCCATCTATCTGTACATTACCCGTGTCTCGTTAGTCCTCTAAATGTCAATCTTATGTCAGTTATATTGAGTTCTAGAGCTTCGTTGGTTCCTTTGTACTGTTTTAATGATACTCATCTTCATAAATTTAACGTGAATTTAGTGTGAATAATTGAGATTCGTTATGTAGAGGTTATAAGTTCAAAAAAGGGGTGGAAATTTATATTCTGCTTTGATTCCAAATTCATTGTTAAGAGATTTTTCACAAATATACATTTTACGGGTTTCTTAAGAGGGATTTAAAAAAATGTTTAAATCAAGAAAATATATTGTAGCTTCAGCCTGTACCGCAGTATGTAGTTGTGCGAAGTTCAATAGTTTAAACTATTTCTTGAAATTATCAATGCCTTAGCGGGGCTTGAGCGGGGCTTTTATGGCTAATGTCTCTTATGTAGTCAACTAAGTCCTGCAAGTGAGAGTTCTAGTACTCAGTTGCCTCTAGTGCCCAAAACAAAACAGAAATTGTTAAGTTAAGAGTTATTCTGCGTTTAATCTCGGTGCTCATGTTGTTGGTACTATTTTCAGGGAAAAATCCTTGGGATTTCGATTGGCACATTTTATTTTTTCTTTTAGCCTCTCTTATCGACTTACTCATTTTAGGCGTTTTCGTGTCAATGCCAGCAAATGCCTCATCGACGGCTCGCTGACGTCGTCAATAGCTCTGTTTTTTTGCAAGCGTATATACGCTTAATTTTCAATTTGCATATAAAATACACTAACAACAAATCCTATATCCGCTTAAGTTACTCATCATATCTATCGCCGCTTAAGAAATAAGCGCGGATAAAAACAATGTTTCCAAGCATTATTTTCTGTGTGTTCATTCTGAATTTATTTATTAATTGTTTAGGTTGCTGTATGTGGCTTACATTTGCAGGTGTGGTTGATGTATTAGATCATTTTCATTTTTTTGGCACCCATAAGTATGCAACTTTTGGTATACCCAGAGTGTCTCTGCTATACATTCCGTTCAGGCTTCGAAAAGGTTCTTTTCATTTGATGAACAATTTTTTTATTTTATATTTATTAAGTGTTTTTGCCTTCAAAGTGTTGGTCATGCTACACAGTCACAAAACGAAGATTGTGATCATCAAAGATCAACCATCATCTTTCAAGACTACACCCTTGACTGCTTAGAAAATGTCATAAATGTCGTCGGGGCTGCCAAGATTTTATGATGAATTATTAAGCGCCGAAGATCGTGTTTTTGTGCGTAAATACGCTTGCAAAAAAACAGAGCTAATGTCACCTAAGCAGTTGCACTGACTTCTGAATATAGTGTCTGCAGTGTTGACGTGAGAATCTTGCTCGATCTTCTCCCGGATGATGTTGAAAACGACCCACCTTCATGGAGCAGAGTGAATTCTCCACCGTCATCTTGAATTTGGCAGTAACTGGCAGCCAAAACTAGACACGACGTATAGTTAGTTCATTTCTATGCACGCTCTCATATGCGGCTTTCAAATCGACGACTAAGTGGAAGGTGTCTATTTGCAACTCGTTTCGGTCGTTTATTGGAACTGCTGTAATGTGAAGACCTGGTATATTGTGGAAACACCTGTCCTCAAGCCATGTCGGGCATATTGCTCATAAACAGCTGCAGTGGATCACCCACAACGGAAGGGAAGATGATGTGCCCGGATATTATGTGAACTTATCCATCGGGAGTTGGCGCAGTTAATGGAATGGGTAGATTTCTAAACGACCTCCAATTCCCGAGCTCTTCTCTTCAACCTTATGAAACAAGATGTTGAGCGTTGAATTTTGCTCATATTACACATCTTTTTATTTATTTACTTTTACATTTATTATCTAACTCCACAGAAATACAGAATTGTTATATTTTCAAGCAATAAATTCACGAAACGAAAATACACCCAATAGGGCTAGTGAGTTGTTCCCCAAGCACCTCACGGAGGATATTTCAGTTCCCACTCCATATTTCCGAACCCATGAGTTCCAGTTCAACATGTACACTCGACTCCTGGGCACGCTAACCATGTCGGTTGCAGTCTACTTAACTCATCACCTGTACACAGCCCGAGCTCATTGCGATTTTTCATTCTCCACAGCAAAGCCGATTCCTTGTGCCGCTGACGTATTTAAATAAATCCGACCAGCACCACCTCGTTACACAACTCGGCCGCGGTGTCCTCAAGAAAATCGAAACCTAATCCGACCAACAACATGCTAATCATTGCATAAAACCTGAATTAAGCTCCAAAAATACGACCATTGATTTCTGCGTCACGCCCTCCGGGGCCCTGCAGGCCATGCCCCTCGCCAAACTCCGGCATGGACACCCTCAACTTACCCCCATTTGCGAAAGTTTTCCACCAGGAGTCTGATACCTGTAGGCCGTTAACCCGACAGTCAAAATCGAGGGCGACTCGTATTCCACCCGAACTAGGTCAAAGGAATGCGGAAGTTTTGTCAACCGCTCGTTCCGCCTAATGGCAGGCAGGCAAACTTTTTAGGCTCGCAACTTATTCAATCGCCAAACGAGACCAAATGAATAGGGCCCCCCGCCCGACTGAATCAACTCATTACGTAAACTGGTGAAATAAATTCGCACCTCCACGAGATGGCCGGCCAGGCATACGGACGGGCATCGATGGGGGATGGAATATTTAAAAACATTTAACCGGACGTGAAGCAATTCTTCGTATTATGGTCGCAGTGTATGCAAATTGCTATCGATTCTTATTTCTTTTCCGAGCAAAATTCACTTCCGGTGCCGGCAATGTCGGTCGAAGCTGGCGGCCAGCTTCGTGCAGTGTGCCCTGCCACAATGCACACCAGTTCCGGTGCGCGGGTCTGCAAAATAAATTATTCCCTCTGGACACTTAACATGTTTTTTGTGCGGAATTTTTTGCTCAGAAAATTAATCTAAATTTGTAGCGAGCCCAAGCCCCATGCGACCCACACCCATGCGACCAAAGGCAGGCGAAGAAAAAAATTCCTCAGAAGTCACGGTCATCCTGCATGTAGCATTCGGCGGAGCAGTGTAATAATTTATGTCAATGCTGGCAGGACCGTGCGAATGACAGGCTTTTAGTGCACTGTGCGACGACGTGGGTCTATGCGGAGAGCCATCAGCCGTCAGCCGTCGAGTCAAGGAAAGTGGGCCGTGGGCTTAATTTCTTCGGGCAATCCCTTGCGAATCTGACACGGATTTCGGTGCGGCCCTTTTCGTTGCAATGGTCATGCAAGTGAAAGGTCAATTGGCTCGTTTTGAGTTATTCTCCATTAGATTGATGACTTTTCTCGACGTCCCTCTGTTGCATTCTTGCATGCGCCATAGGGTTTGGTCGGCGTTTGAGGTGAGCAACGGCATGCCTTTGCCGAGAGTGCATGCCTAATTGTACTTGTTTTTTGCAAATCTCGTGATGGAGGAATTGCTGTTCAAAGGTAATCATAATCGGGAGTTATACTGGGGTGTGTGGACGTCCGTCCGTATGCCGTGCACGGCGTACACTCCCTTTGTTCGGATTAGAACGCCATTAGTTAGTCATGATTTTTAAATGCCCGCTGACGTCTGAGAGAAGTTCTGTTTTGAGTCATATAATTTACCGCTCCTTGAAATGGGCTTTTCTTTAATTGGAGTGGGATCGATTTGCACTTAAATGTACCTACAGGATTGGCACACGCGTTTTTTCTCAAACGAATCGAAACAATTCAATTCATTCACAATAGTCTCTTCTGCTCAGTATTCAAAGTGTGCAGTCTATGTCCTCAGCTGTCACCGAGAGGTGGGAGTTCAATTAAGGTGGGATCACAAGACTTTTACCACCGCAGTTTTTTAGCTTCTCGTAGATCACGTTGATCGTCTATTCTTGTTTTGAAAAGTCAATCCAAATTTATCAGCTGCTTTCTACCATATATTCCATGCAAGCTACAGGGTGGCGCTCGAATCGTGCTACAAAAAAATACCCTTTCTCCGTTATTTAAAGATGTTAAAGGAGTTTTCTTTTACCCGGAACTGCGCCGAAGAAGGATCCGTTTCAACAGCATTTAGCCAGACTAGATATGGCGGAGCTTTAACTAAAATTCCTAAACAAATTTATTTCCAGAAACTCCATTTTCCGCTGGCCCCTAAGATCACCTGACCTGACTGCATCAGACTTCTTTTATGGCATTTTGTCAGGTGTACAAAATGAAACCAAGAAATTCGACTGAATTGAAGCAATCCATTACAACAATAATTGAGGCGATCCTGACTTCAACTCTTCAGTCCACAATGAACAATTTTCTTAGGAGGTGTCGCATATGCGTGGAGTATGTAGTCTCCTTACGGTCTATCATATTTAAAAACAATTAGCAATATAAAAATAAAAGAAATACATTGGATACAAAAAAAGTTATTTGAGTTTCTTATTGTAGCACAAATAGTGCGCCACCCTGTACAAGCAAAAGCTGTTCGACAGGAGAGAGACTCTATAAATGAATATCAATGAATCGGATAAAGGAAAAATTTGTCGTCTTATAAACAGGCAGCAATGCGGCCATAAAGGCTTTTTGCATACCATCAGTTAAATCTAAGGTGACACAGCTTTGCAGTTGATTTCTGAGAGAGTAGGCGTTTCATCTTCCACTCATATTGAGTGGGTACTGTTCTATCAGGAATCGATGGGACCTACATATTTTTATTACAACAACATAATATAATAACATGGGTGGCGCCACAGTCCAAGGCGGACCTGGGCCTAGCTTCTCAGCAACCACTGCGTGTTGTGCGTGCTATTGTTCTTTCACTAGTGGAAGGGACCTACAGTTTAATGCCGACTCCGAACGGCGAAGTTGAGAAGCTTTTTCTAGACAGGAATACTCTTTGAGCATTGTCAGTAACTCGAAAGAGGTGTAGCCGTGAATTATCAAAGGTGGTAAATTCTGGTATCGAGGAGTCGTAGGAGTCGACGCACTTACCCACTACGCCACGGCGATCCACATAAATTTGTTTAAAAATAAAAAAAACTAAGCAATTTTGTGTAATAAAGCTGTCTCTTCATTACTAAGTGGAACAAGCCTTAAACACGCAATCCAGGGATCAGATGATACCAACATTGGATGGATAAAATCTTCGTTTTACAACTGCAATATATAAAGTATTTTCGTTATCTATATAAAGTACGACTTCATCCTCCTAATTGTAATATTCAATGTCTTAGTAATCATATACAAATTCCAGATTGCCCAAAGTCTGAATTCAATTTGTTTCGCCAACTTGTTACCTAAAGCGGATATGCATTTTATGACAGTGCAAACAAAAAATGTAATAAATAATAATAAAAATTGTATGACCTCAAATGCATTTTTCTTATTCACAAGAACAAAAATGTCCTCGGCCTCTAGCATATCATTTGCACAATTAGATAGGAAAAGTTTTAAAATGCCGACAAGTTCAAGAGATTGCTCCAGTTAAACGACTCGTTCTCCCAAAGTGAAAAAAGTGCACTTTAGTTTTGCATCATCGATAGAGAATACTTCAAACATTCCCAAAAAGTTGGCTTCCCGTTGGAGCCTCTTGGATCATTTTTGTAACCGCCCATCAAACATTGAAATTCTCCCTCAAAAATGGCTTCAATTAAGAGCCCAATAATAAAAATTGGTACTGGGTATGATAACCCCGTGTGCCAAATGTACGCCCTTAAAAAAATGTAAATTCAGGTTACAAAGTACCTAATTTTAGGAAATATGCTAAATCAAATTTATGCGGCAGGTTTTTAAAAATCCCAACTTTGATCTAACGGTACAGCCAAGCGGATCATTAAAAGTCAACAAAATGTTAGCTTTCTAGGTTCTCATATTTCTAGAATCGAGAATATACCATTTGGCCGAGAAAAATATATCACTTCGCATATTTATTTCCACAGCGGGATCACTCTACTCGGCCCTATCTTCTATGCCTACTATACTATCAATGAGATAGATACACGAAAATTTGCCGTCTTATACATAGACAGCAATGCGGCCATAAAGGCTTTTTGCATACCATCAGTCAAATCTAAGGTGGGCAAGCTTTGCAGTTGATTCCTAAGGGATTCGGCTTTTGGATGTAAGCTTCTTCTTACCGGGTCTTTGTGTACAGGGGTATGCGTCGATGAACTAGCTAAACTAGCGACAAGTTTGAAACTGGAGAGGGTTAAGCTTCGACATCTACGACTCATATTGAGTGGGTGATTGTTCTATCAAGAGTGGATGGAAGCTACAGTTTCATACCGACTTCAAACGGTGAATTTTTAGTTTATATAAGCAAACCACAGATTGGTTGGCTCCTTAATACTGACCGAATTATGCCAAAGAACAAATAAGGTATTTGCTAAAGATCTGCCATAAGGAGAACTTTTGATAAAATAAAGTTCCAAGTGGCTCCTGCCTAAGACCCGAAGGAATCAGTTGCGAGTTCTGGAATCACTTCAATAACATCTCGTATATTTGTTGCAACCTTAATTTGCACACGCCTTTCAGATCAACACTTTCTAGGCGCAAAGAAGTTGAACTTGGAGATTGAACGCAGACAAAAGTTCTGCGTTCAATCTTTGCTCAACGAGAAGATTCAACCTCGAAATGAGGTGTGTGTACATCGACATTAGCCTAGATAGTCGTCTATGGATCCAACGTCTAAGTTGGCTAGGCCATGTAGAGCGTATTGACAACTCGGCTCCGGCCGCAAAAGGATGCCCGCGCTTAAGACCGCAGACTCAGGTGAAGAAGGACCTCATGACCTATATGCGACACTGTAGGTAGCTATCCAGAGACCGTTCTAGTTGAGTAGGTTTGTTGGTTGAGGCGCAAGTCCACCCTCGTAAAATAAAAAAGAAAAAAAGTAACAACTTAACAAATTTTGAAAACATTTTAAAATTATACATGCAACTCCGTTTGTGTTAGAGAAAAATGTTGTTGTTAATGTATGAAGCATATATTTAAGCAATTTGTTCCTGAATGCTTGAAAAATACATATGTGTGCGAATGATGTGTGTGATTTTGGAATGTGGAAGAATGGCCAGATCATCGTCCAGAAAAGGAGACCTGTTGATAAATCAGTCAATATCAGTTTTAGCGTTTGGTTCATTTAATTCTGTTCTCTGGAAGAAATAGCTAACATAAACATGAAGTACATCCTTAAGTTTCTAAAAACTGGTTAACGGTATCAAGTATACATACGACGGAAGGTAAGGGAGAACTAGTCTAGTGGGTCAACGAAGTGGCGGGAAAAGCCGATGTAGTGACAGCACAATGGACTTTAAAGGCCTAATCCCTGGAGGAACTTTGCCAGTCACACCTACCTACCTCCATAATTCTGTAGTCAATGAAAGGTTTAGAGTTGTTGGATAGAATATATAATAATAATAATATGGGTGGCGCTACAGTCCAAGGCGGACCTGAGCCTAGCTTCTCAGCAACCACTAGTGTCGTGACTTGAAAGAGGTAGAGCCGTGAACTATTAAAGGTGGCAAAATCGGGTATCGAACGTGGTACCCTGTGCGTAGGAGTCGACGCACTTACCCACTACGCCACGGGATAGAATATAGTAAACTTTAATTTCCTTGGTCAAGTAATCAATGAATCATAATTGTTGTTTGCGGTTGCCTTGTTAGCTTAGACTATGGACTTGACGTGGCCCAAGAGAAAATAATCGAATGGTGTCAAGTCGCGGTTACCAAATGAAGAACGATCGTCGTTAGATGCCCCAATCTTCAAGCGTTGCGTCGTTTGTATGACAGGCAGCGCCTTCTTGTTGGAACCACGACCTCTGGTCACATGCGGTTAACTTCACTCTATACCCGAGATCATTGAACGGTAACCGTGCCTTCTCCTTCTTTTCGAAAGGAATAAGATTTGATCGATGAATAGCCGCTTGTGGATTCTTCTCGCTCCAATAAAAGCTGGAAATGCATTATGTGTTCTTTAAAGGCAAGGGTTGCGGGTTCTTTAAAGGCAAGGGTTGTCTGTTCTTTTTCATATGATTCATATTAACATAAAGCTTACATTGGATTTAGGTTGTTAATAGACACATATGGTGTTGCATTCATGCAGTCGTACCAATCGAAGCTCTATGCGATGTTTGATCATTTTTCTCAGATCATAGCGATGAGTGGGAAAAAGCGGTTTTTGAGTCGATGCATCATGCACTACCCCATATTCATATTGACAAGAAGCGCTGGTATGTGCGACCGCTTATAAATAAGAAAAACACCGCATACACCGCGTTTGTTCATGACTCAAAGACAAATAATACGACATAATAATACGACAGCTAATACGAAAATATGTAATTAGGTGACATATTATGTCAATTACGTTCCTCTTGTCATCTTTCATCAATTAGTTGGACAAAGAAAAAACACCGCATACCCGCAATTAGTATGCGGTGTTGTTGTTGTTGTCCATATGCGGCCGCACATACCACCGCTTGGGCTATGCCTATATGAACATGGGGTAGTGGAGCATGCATTAACTCAAGAACGAAGTACTCAAATTTATAAGAGAAACTTACCCAATCGACACACACCCTATCGGGTATGGTAAACACAGCTATCGCTTGGGTTCCGGTGGCGGTACACACTTACACCGCCTTTTTTGTGAGTAGACTTTTAGTCCCAAAAAATGATCCCATCTCAATCCCTGCCGGTCACACTCTCACCGCTTTTTTTTGTGAGTATATCGCAAGTCACAAAAATATGATCGCATGCCGATCTTGGCCAGGATTGGTCGAGATGAGGACATCATTGCTGGAGCTATCGAGAAACACTGTACGATCTACATATGTACATCAAATAAAGGACTTAGATTGTTATACTTTGTCGCGAAGCACAACCTCTCTGCAGCTGATAAATCAACCGTCAACCAGCCATCCACTACCGAAGTCAGGCACTTCAGCAATATTCTTGATGTCCACACCCACCGAGGAGCCAACATCGATTTCTGAAGGCTCGATCGGAGAGGTACAATTGCAATGTAGCAATCAGCTGCATTGATGTGCCGATCGAGTCTTTTAGAAACTTCCTGTAAGTGTGGGGCCAAGCATATGCACCCACCTTAATGTTACCTTAAATGCGAATGTCCTCATTTGCGTTGTCTCATTGGCATTGTGCGCCTATGGCTAAGGGAACTATCTTTCAAAATATTAAACTGTCGCATTGACATAATTCAGTGAAAACAGTGTACCGTCGGTGAAGTGCTCCCTTGCATTGAAATGGAAGTCTGTCTGGCGTAAATTATCTGCAGTGTTCAAAAAACAACACACGACACCGACATCTTGGGCAGAGCGTCAAAACTTCAAGATGTTCGAAATCTTCTACATCTACCCTACAAAAAATAGAGTCAAACGTTTTTTTCTTCTTGGCACATTTTACACAAACGCGGGGCAAACTTAAAATAATAATAATAATAATATGGGTGGCGCGACAGTCCGAGGTGGACCTGGGCCTAGCTTCTCAGCAACCACTCGTGTTGTGCGTGCTATTGTTCTTTCACGAGTGGAAGGGACCTACAGTTTAATGCCGACTCCGAACGGCGAATTTGAGAAGCTTTTTCTAGACAGGAATACTCTTTGAGCATTGTCAGTGACTCGAAAGAGGTGGAGCCGTGAATTATGATACGTGGCAAATTCGGGTATCGAACCTGGTACCCTCTGCGTAGGAGTCGACGCACTTACCAACTACGCCACGGCGACCACTGCAAAACTTAAAATCTTGTGTGAATTTCGAGACATCCTTTAAGCAATTTAAACAATCTTTAAACATTGTTTAAACTTCAAATTAAGCAACATTTTTCGAATTCCAAAATAATTTTGTATAATTTTAAAACATAGTCTCCTTACAAAAATCGCTTTTTCTTCCATTTCAGGACAACTACAACGTACTTCACATCGCATCGATGTACTCACGTGAGGATGTCGTTAAATTGCTGTTAACAAAACGCGGGGTTGATCCATTCTCCACCGGTGGGGTAAGTAATGACTTCTTCGTAGCTGAGAACAAGCACAAGCACTTTCCACTTTCACCTTCGGCACCTTGAATTGCAGGTTACCAGAGAACGAGAGTTGTAAGTTCACGGTGTGTGTGACTATTTGTTTATGCATGTAACAAGTTGTGTGGTTATCAGGAAAAAAAAAACCCAATGACTGGCTGTAACTAATGAACAAACTCGTTATGACACCACCCTTTGCAGAGATTCCCCGATAAAGGCAGTGATTTTTCTCTCAAGTGTTTTCAAGGACTCTGTGATATGCGGCAGTAATTCGCGTCCAACAAACGATGTCTGAAGTCCTGCCATTCGTGGGAAAAGAAGGTCAAGAGTGTGGCGTAAGATTAGTGGGTTTTCTTAAAGATTTTTCGATTTTCCATGGCACACGAATTTTTTGATTTTCATGCGAAATAATTAGAGGTGTGATCGTAACTGACATTTGAGCCAGAAAATTAATGCTGTGGTAGTCTGAGTCATTTGTACTGAAATGTAACAATCAGGACTTGATGAGTTGGTCACTGAACTTGATTGGTGGACAATAAGTTGATAATTTTGCCTTTTTGATTGCGTATAATCAACTCACGACCTTTTCATTAAAAGTCTGGTGAACTTCTATGAACCTTAGAGGGGTGGACATTTTTGTGCACATACAGTCAGTGTCAAAAGTGAGTATAAAGCGTATGGGTGCCTGCGTTTTGAATAGAAAGTAATGTCAAACGAAAAACACATGTATGTGTTTTGCGTTTTAATTAAATTAATATTAAATTAAATTAATAAATTTTCTAAAGCAATATGTCCTTAAGTCAAAAAAAGGATGAGGATATCTCAAAAACTTTGAGCAGTCAATGTACATGCAGTAAGTAGTTGGAGTCTCGTTTGACATTAGTTTCTGTTCAAAACGCAGGCACATATACGCTATACACGCGCTTTTAACGCTGACTGTATGTGCACAAAAATGTTCACCCCTCTAAGGTTCATATAAATTCACCAGAAGTACACTCACTTTTAACGCTGACTGTATTTTTTAGCAAATTTATCTGGCTTGGAGTATATGTATCCAGGGTCTTTTCTTTCATGGACTGGATAAGAAAGCAATGAACCAGGTTATATCCAACTTCTACATTTCTCGTTCTTTGATTACATGTGGCAGTCTTTTTCATCAGATTTTTCGTCCCGAGTCTCTTGTGAACAGCTAATACCCTTCCTAAGCCGTTCGAGAGGTGGTGTTCTGATTTGAAATCTTGCTCGTTACTTAATTTTTTTCAAATTTCTGGTGACTTATCGGCATAGGTGAGGAGTTCTGTTTATTCGAAGAGGCTGAAAACAATGATTAAACAGATTTCCCATAAAATATTTCTGAATGGTGTATTATGTCGTTGAAAAATCAAACAGCTATAAGGAAAAATCCTCGTATTCAGGAAAAAAATCTGAAGTTGGCGAATTGTGGTTTCGAATATTTGCTTTACTTTTACAAATAGATATTGTTTCACATAAGTTACAGGGCATTGAACTGTAGATCCCCTCGACTCGTGAGAGAACAACAAAGCTCGCGAGTTACGTCAACACCGAACATTGAACCGTCAATCGGAAATACTAACGCTTGCATTTCTGATATGCAAAATTGGATTGCAGTTATCGAGCATTGCAACATTGACCTAATTAAAGCAAAGTGCTGTAAATAAAAACAGGAAATGCTAAGGTCAGTGGTTTAATGCTCGAACAATGAAACGAATAACAGGGAATGCTGACTGGGCAGATGTTCGGTGCACGGAACACTCTGTCGATACTAATTTTTATTTACAACACTTTAGAAATAAAGATACGCTCTGAAGATCAAGATCAAAGCTCCTTCAAATAAATATTGTTGATTCTAAAATCAACGCATTTAAGTCGCGCACTAGTAGTTGCTGTAAAAGTTAGACCCAGGTACATATCGGACTGACGCGCGACCCATATAATTATGTTAAGAGTCCACCGTTAGATTTTACTCGGATAGCATCACTCTCTTTTGTTAGCCAAATAACTGTAAATGTAAATTAACCAAAAGAAGAAAAAACAGACTAGAGTGCATCTTCGAAGGAATCGGGCATTGTTTTTATTAAATTGTTGCAAAATGTGGATTACATATGTAACGGAGAAGGGTTGTTTTTAGACATTTTCTGATCGCGCAGTCGAGCTCGTTTTCGTGTGTTCCGCATGAAGATTTCACTAAAACTGCGTGCCACGGTCCTCTTCCACCCATCCATCCTTTTTTTCTTCGTATTTCTTCTTTGCAATGATTTTCTCAGAACACAGAAAAGCATCTTCTCTACCTCGCTCTCATTACATGTCTCTTAAAAATGAAGAGTATTCCAGACGTACAATGTTTATTATTCTTAATTCGTATGCACTACTACACACATCATTGTACATACTTATTCATCTACGACATATGTATATAAGCCCCAAACCCGAGTATAACACTCATATCTGGTACGGTGTCCTAAGCCCTCACCGATGTCACATGTCCAATCCACCTATTAGAAACACCCTAAGAGCGAGCAGTTCTAATTATAGGAAGGAGAAATATCAAGTTACGTCGGAGACTTCACTTCAGTTCTCCACCCCTTAATCCTATCCCATTTCATGATCAACATAGTTTTACATGTTCTGTACTCCAACCACGCAAAAACGCATGATCGTACGCGGATCATGATCTACTAGCGCCGGTAAATATGAAACCTTCACCAACCTTCGCATTCTTTTTCCACAGACGAACCTGTGTCAACCGTTTTATGCTTTAAGAACATGTAGCAATTTTAGTCAGGGTTTCTTTTCTCGACAACTCGCAGAAAAGTTAAGTTCGGGTTCTCGCATTAAAGTTCAATTCAAGTTTCTCATCCTAACGTTTCTCGTCCCAAGTTTTTTCTATATTTTAATAATAATATAAATTGTTATTGTTTTTTTAATGTCAAACCACTGGCATGAAATCATAACTATCACGGAGTCAATACCGACCAACACTTTTGTCTATTTTGACGCCATTTTGATCTAGTCAGTTGCATTTCTCTCCTACTTGCACATACGACCTCATGTCTGTTTTCAGGCGTACATTTGAGTGCAGACTCCTTTGTAGCAGAACCACGCTCTAAAGGACCATTCATATGCCTCTCTTGTGGATTGCGAACTCAGGTTGACAGTTCTCGAAGAGAGTGATTGATTCGTGGATTCCTTTTTAAATTATTAATAAGTATACTGAAACGAATTATTGTTGAAATTTAAGTCGATAAAAAAAAACTCGAAAATTCAATCCGCATTTTTTTGCTTACCAGGAAGTACAACATTTTGTTTATATTTCCTCGAAATTGTTTTTTTTTTTCTGAAAGTTCGCGTTAGCTTTTTGCGGCTAATATGAATGCCACTTAAACACTAGAATCGGGACGGCAGTCGAAGTTAAGCATTGAATGACCTTGACAGCTGAATAAAATGACGTAAGACTAATAGACTTTAGTTGAATGCTTATAAAAATGAATGCTGTCTGGTGTCATTCAAAAATTGCTCCAATATCCATGAGTGGTATTTGTAATAGAAACGAAAAGACCAGTCTGTCATGTGTAATATCTTTGACGTTAGCCAAAAAGGTCTTAAGTCAAGAAATTGAGTTGAATTTGTTTCGTATAAACGACTTAATACTAGCACAAGTGCTTCTCATCGCTTTAGGATAAGTCAGAAAAATGCATACGTGGCTTGGTATTAACATCTTAAGTTTCTGTCTTTCTGTCTTTCAGTTTTTGGCTTAAGACCTTTTTGCCTAACGTCAAAGATATAATAACCCATCGCTTAGTAGTAGTGCTTTCAGGCACCTGTTTCCAAACCATGAATGCAGAGCTGTTGAATACTGGAGCTCCCCTACTGCCTTTAATGCCACCTAGCATTCTGGTCAGATAAAATCTCATGCCTCTATCGTTCCTTAACAGCATCCAACACACAATTTGTTTGGATATTTTCGGACGACTATTTTCTTTAAAAAGAGACAATTTTTTTAGGACCTCTGTCACAGATTTCGACACATAAAATGTTGAGGAATTTACTTGCTGTCAACAATTCTTTTGTATTCCACTGTACTTTAAATGTCCTCCACTCAACAGTAGCGATAATTAAAAGACCAGCAATCCAATTCACGAATGGTTACGAAACTTTTATTTACCAATCGTAGTAGTTACACTCCTCCTCGTGTAGTGTTGCCACATTGCATGCAAGAACAAACCTAAATAGCTACGCATTCCGCACATGGCAACACCATTTGAGTGCATATCTCATCGGCACCAGGAGTTCGTCTCAAATATCAAAACTTGCGTTCAACATATGACACCTCAACATATCACGAACCCCAACATGAACGCCAATGGAAGCCTGATCGAAATTCATTCACTCCAGAAGTTTTGGCAATCGGATATGCAGTCATGATGGGAAATAGTGTTACTATGTTACTGTTATTGCTGTCTTTATACCGTCATTCATGCTCCTGACACTTCAATAAGTCAGCTCTGTCTTCACGCTTCGTGGTGTTATGTAACGCGACCGTTTCAATAGTAATAAGTAGGCGATGAATATTTCGGGGATATTCAGTTGGTGCTTGGATTTCGTCCTGAAAGGAACCAGGAGCTAAGTTCCGATAAGTGAAACTGTTCAGAGTTTTAGGGACTTTCGGTTGAATAGGGGACAGTTCGCTCGAAATCTGTGTAAAGATATTCAGATATGAAATTGTGAGTGTATACAAAATAGATAACAAAAGCCTATTTTCTCTCTCATTCCAGTCAAGAGCCCAGACCGCAGTCCATTTGGTGGCAAGTCGACAGACAGGTACGGCAACAAGTATTCTACGTTCCTTATTGGCGGCAGCTGGAAAGGATATACGTTTGAAAACAGACGGAGTAAGTATCACTTAACAAAAGTATTTATTCCCTTCACAAATCCCTTGAGTGCATAATTAATTCCACATCCCGCACAACTTCTTCGCAACAACAAGCCACCAGCCAATGCCAAGAAGGCATGTGTTACCAAATACTTCCGTTTAATTGCTCCACATAACAAATATGTCCCTCCACACCGCTCCGCGTTGCTGTATGCGTGCTCGTGGTCCTCGTCCCCGTCAACGGCAAGCCACGCTACACACATGCCATGTAACACCATGTTTGGCAGCCGTGTTTGCGCCATGTTCGCTGTCTACTCTCGAAATTCGAACAAAAGGAAGTGCAACCTGATGACGATGATAACTGTCTGAGAGGCAGTTGTATTGTAGTGCCTTCTGATATGATATATCTTGCGTGATAACGTCAAATTCCACGTTCCCAGCGTTCACTTGCCCTCGGTAATAGTAGACCCTCCATCCGCGCCAAAGACGGCTACAACTCTTTTACGGGTTGTTTACGTTGGAACTGATTGGTACCACGATTTGTAGCGGAAATGTTATTCCTGCAGAGGGGAGCATGTATTGTATGCTTTTTGAATTCAGACAAAGACGGAGGCTCGCTATTATTTCGGGGGTTGTAGCCTCCACCGGGGAGTCTCTGTACACTCACACACATGCCGAGTGAATTGACAGACACGTTGAGGGTGGCGTACATATATCATCCCGCACTTAGCAACATAGAGGTACTCCTCGTCTTTCTTCTAAATGGTACCTAATTTATTCAGCATAGACTCCAAATCTTTTGTTTATGAAAATGTGTGCATACCTCAATTTGATTGCGGATAGGCAAATGTTCAGTGATACCAAGAAATACAAGGATCTTACTCAAGTCCTGGGAGTTCATTCAGTGTTTCCATGAATTCATTAGGGCCAGTTTTGATACATAATTCGTTTTATCGATTTAAATAAACTATGTTTACCAGGAGTGATTCAATTAAACGGGCATCATTTCCAGTGACATAAATCCATACAATAAATGTTTGATTTTTAAGTTGTTGACGTTCTTGTGGTTGTAATTTACCATAAAACGTAAGTTCAGTTGCCTACAACTTCTTCTTCTTCTATCAAATAAAATGCCCTCACATGTTTATGGAAAGGAAGCAAATCACATGAAATTTTGTCAAGTTTACGATTGAATGCACGAAATTAATGAAGCAATACTAATACTAAAGTATTGACGATTATGTACTGAAATTTATGACAAACGTTCTCATCAATATGTAACTTTAATTGCCCTATTGAGTTTCCTATTACGTATTCATGGAAAGGCAACAGAATTCGTCGTACTATAAGTTGTGCCTGTGGTATTCTGAGCAAACCCACGCAGATTAGATAAGTCTTACTCCGAGAACCATTTTGCGGTAGGCAGGTAAAAAGGTTGCCTTTACGGCCGTAGCTCACTTAGGGTAATTTTGTTTACTATTGCTCAACTTCCGGAAAGCTACGGATTTGATCTCAACTCGGGGTACAACCGAGGAGTTGAAAATTGGTTTTGTTCACTATTTCAACTCACGGTCTGAAATTCAAAATCCCGAAGTTGTGTAACTTTCAGTTTTTATATTTTATATTTCCTCTGGGATATTTTTGACAGTTCGCAAATTTTCAACTTTGAGTTTACGGTGTGTGCTTTTCGTGCGAGAACGAGAAATGGGAGCGAATGTTTCCACAAGCGACGATGCATAGTTGTAGTGCTTACACTAATAAAACAACACTTATTTAATTGATCCGAGTGCCTAATTTTGTAATACAATTGGTCAGTGTGTAATTTTCCGTAATGCATAGTGAAACATAATAGTGCGTTTGCGCTGGCGTTGTCTTTCAACGCACACAATTCAATGGCCATGCACAAAATACAGCGTCGACCTGCTTTAGGGAAAAATGAGAGAGATTAGAGGATCGTAATAAAATGTAAAACGAAAGTCCATCGCACTTCATTATCGATTTTTGACAGAGAGGTGCGCTGTGAGAGATATTTTCTCCCAAATTGAGAATTTTCTCTCAATTTGAATTGACAGCATTTTGTGGCAACTGTCATTTGAGAAATGAAAACAGCTGATTGAAAATAATTTTGTCGTTAAATTCAATTCAAGTCATTTCCAATGAATTTATGTAGAAAGGCGGCAATATTTTTCATCTGGTAGATGAGAGAGAGACTATCTTGTATACACACAGGTAGGCAGGCAACTACGCTAATGGAAGAAAATATGTATAGAGAGAGAGAGAGAGTGATAACATTCCTAAACATCCCTTAACTTCTTCTATTTCCGCAAGTTGAAGAAATGAGGAGTTGATAAACTCATGAGTTGTAAATTGAAAGTTAAAGCCAAAGAAATTCAATGAATGAAAGCAAATCCAGAAGTAGGACAGAAAAATCCCAACGTTGGGCTTAACTTTTGGTGAACAAAATGACCCTTAGTAGACTAACATGTTGAGTCCATTGTGCCCTTGAAATGGTATTGTATTTACTAACATCAGACCTTGTGTTACCATAACCATCCGGGTCGTTTAAAAACTTCGAGAGGTTATTTAGTTCTACATCACACACGTCTTCCAGATCTGCCAAGAAGTAATTTTCCCAAAAATTGTTTCCTTATCCAGATGTTGGATAGATTCAATTTCTTCCTCATCTCTGCAGTTTCTGCAAAAGTCGTTGTGTGGTATGTTCAGTCGCTACGCTTGAGTGCCTATGGTGCAGAGCTCCTACTAGCGTTCCGACGTCCCTACGACTAAAGCTAAAGCGATTTCGATTTCTTTTTTCTTAGCGTCGGCCATAGGGCCCTTGCTATATCTGCGATTACCAGACTGAGTCAACGTGCTTTGACTGTATCGCTTCGTGCGCCAGTTTTCTTCTTGGTGAGCTAAGCAGTGTGGGTGCGTACAGGATACCCCGAGATTCACCGAGCTCGGATCATTTTTTCGTTTCAGTGTACGGTACCCAGCATAGGGTAACCATGTTTGTCAAGGATATTTGACAGACGCTCTGTCTGCAAAACCTGACAAAGGTGTCCGTTTGTCACGGTGTCCAATGCTTTGGCTTTTATTGCCGCCTGGCTGTCGGAAAAGATGGAATTCGATCTGTTTAGCGCGAGTGCTGCTTCGTGTATCGGCAGCTTGGAAGACACTCCAGTCGTCTCTTAATGCCAGGGTTCGTAGAAAACCCCTGCGTCTGTATCCGCACTTGTTTATTAACCGTCAGAGCCGTACTTTGAGAATAATCCTTCTCTTGTTCCTGTTCTGGGAAATATGTGGGGAAGATCTTCTCCGGGGCTAATGTTTGTGGCAGGTAGTCCGTTTTGTAGTTATGCCTTGCCGCTTTCCATCTTTTGAGTATGAAAGCGTGGTTGTAAGGTTTTCCTATCCACAATCCTTTCTCTCTAGACTTCAGAGCCGGTAAGGCTGCTCTGATGCTATAGAATAGGTCAAGCCGTTGGTGAAAGACAATTGCTACAAGAGCTGCCGTTGAAGTTGTTCTGAGGCAACATTATTCATCCCCAGAGCTGTCACTATACTGGAGAATAGTATGCCAGGATAGGTCTGACAACCATGGTATGTAAGCAGTATACCAACCGTCGTTTTAGACCTCAGACTTTTCCAAAGGCACGTTTGGACATATAGAACGCCACATATGCCTTCTTTATGCCGCCCCCGTGTTTCCTGAGTTGGCCTCGTATGTCCATTTAACACAAACAGATTTAGTTTTATCAAATTCCGCCATTAATCGGAGTGCGAATGCTCACTCGAAAGCTGATACGTATCTACACGCTTGCGCTCCGGAAGCTTCCCGGCACATTTCGCTTCCCTTGCCGACATACCCCGCAGTCTTTGCGATGGAATCTGACGATTTTTTTTATAAAATATATACAAACTTGTCTAAAAATTTGTCTATCATTGCTTTATGCCCAACAAAAAAATCACTCATACAAACATTGAATGTGAAACATCTATTGTCGTATCTATCGCCTTGGGAGCAAGATCGTTTAGTATGGCGTTACGGGAAACGGCATGACGCTGTCACGCCACTATGTATTCCCAACCGCAAGGGAGTCAAGTCACCGCTCACGAATATTAATCTGCCAATCGGTTCATCCTTTCTTTTTGATCAAACATGCATTTCATATTATTGATATCTTTTCAGAGAGGGAAAGTTCCGCTGCTTCTCGCCGTGGAAGCTGGCAACCAGTCGATGTGTAGAGAGCTCCTATCAGCACAAACGGCGGAACAACTAAAGGTAAGTGTGCGACCATTCACAACAGCGACTGCACTTATGGACTGACTTACATGACATAACTCGACTTGTGCCGACTGTTACACTGTACAGACTGCATCGAGCTCTACAACTAATTGCATCTTCTGCTTACAATATTGCAAAGACATCAAAATCAAACCGTGCGAGCGACTCCGTTGGTGTCAAATTCTGTTTGCTATAAAAACACGAGAACCGTGAATTTATTCGACGAGTTCTGGTCTCACGGTTTGTTACAAAAAATTATCTGATCTTATTGAAATACCTGAAACTCGATTGAAATTACATCTTAAATTGAAAACCGACAGAGATCCTAGCAAAAAGATGAATGATGATTTCAATCACACAAAAACTTCTCAACTCCAATCTAATGAATCTCTCTTCCAATTGCCTCTGACATCGAGTGTCTTCATTCTACAGAGTTGAAGAACTCCTTGCATAATCTCGCTTGACTTGCTCCGATGAGCCACTCACTAACTTCGCTTAGAACTAAACGGCGTCACAGCATATGTGAGCTAACCAACTCCGACGGTAGGTGTCAGTATCTCCCTTCCAAACGCAGTCCTGATTGAAACCGACAGACAAAACACACACTCAGTATAAAGAGAAGTGATTATGACATTAAAAGTGTTTTAAAGAAATTTCCACCGAACGACGACGACGACAACAACAAGTGCGCTGGTGTCGCTCATTGCGTGCACCACCAGTCCCCAGACCCAGGCACGCGAAACGAATGCAAATCAGTTCAAGGAGATGGCAATGTTGCCACTACCACCACAACCGCCTCGCGGAAAACGCGACGTTAACGTTAATTTCACTTTCATCTTACATCAAAGTTGGTAGCGGAAACTTTATCCTTACATACTTTCTCCTCCGCTACAGGCCACGACGGCGAATGGAGACTCGGCCTTGCATTTGGCCGCTAGACGGCGAGACGTCGATATGGTACGGATTTTAGTTGATTACGGTACGAATGTCGACACCCAAAATGGAGAAGGTCAGACGCCGCTGCACATTGCGGCGGCCGAAGGAGACGAATCGTTGCTGAAGTACTTCTACGGAGTTAGGGCATCCGCTTCCATTGCCGATAACCAGGGTAAGTGGTTCATTCTTGCACAGGATGCCTCATCAGTTTCAATTCCCATTTGTCAGATCGAACGCCAATGCACTTGGCCGCCGAAAATGGTCATGCGCACATCATCGAAATCCTTGCGGATAAATTCAAGGCAAGCATCTTTGAACGGACGAAAGATGGCAGCACGCTGATGCATATCGCGTCGCTGAACGGCCACGCCGAATGTGCCACAATGCTCTTCAAGAAGGGCGTATATCTGCATATGCCAAACAAGACCGGCGCTCGAAGTATACACACGGCCGCCAGATACGGTCACACAGGTATCATCAACACGCTGCTGCAAAAGGGCGAGAAGGTCGACGTGACAACAAACGTAAGTGCAACCTTTTCTGTGAACTCTAGCTAACTTTAAAGCATACTTTTAGGAGAACTACACCGCCCTGCATATAGCGGTCGAGTCGGCGAAGCCAGCTGTTGTGGAAACGCTGCTTGGCTTCGGAGCAGATGTCCATGTGCGAGGGGGCAAACTGCACGAGACGCCCCTCCACATTGCAGCACGCGTCAAGGACGGCGACCGTTGCGCCTTGATGCTGCTGAAGTCCGGTGCTAGTCCCAATTTAACTACCGATGATTGTCTGACGCCTGTTCATGTGGCAGCGCGACACGGGAATCTGGCAACGCTGATGCAACTCCTCGAAGATGGCGGCGATCCATTGTATAAGTCCAACGTAAGTCCCTCGTCTCCCCAAACCGCATTTCCGTCTAACGTTTCTTTGCAGACCGGCGAAACGCCATTGCACATGGCCTGTCGAAGCTGCCACCCGGACATAGTCCGGCATCTCATTGAGACGGTAAAGGAGAAGCATGGCCCAGACAAAGCCACCACCTACATAAACTCTCAGAATGAGGACGGCGCAACCGCCCTGCACTTCACATGCCAAATAACCAAAGAAGAGGTTAAGATCCCAGAGTCTGACAAGGAAATCGTGCGCATGCTCCTCGAGAATGGAGCCGACGTCAATATACAGACCAAAGTGAATCTCGAGACCGCCTTTCACTACTGCGCGGTGGCCGGTAACAATGACGTGCTCATGGAAATGGTCTCGCACATGAATCAGACGGATATACAGAAAGCGATGAACCGACAGTCTTCCGTTGGATGGACCCCACTCCTGATAGCTTGCAACCGGGGGCACATGGAACTAGTCAATAACCTTTTAGCGAATCATGCCAGAGTCGATGTTTTCGATACGGAGGGCCGCTCTGCACTGCACTTGGCAGCGGAAAGAGGATTCTTGCACGTGTGTGATGCTCTGCTAACGAACAAGGCCTTCATCAACTCGAAGTCGCGTGTAGGCAGAACGGCACTGCATTTGGCCGCGATGAATGGCTACAGTCATCTGGTGAAGTTCCTTATCAAGGATCACAATGCTGTCATTGACATTCTCACACTGCGCAAGCAGACGCCGCTGCATTTGGCTGCGGCCAGCGGTCAAATGGAGGTGTGCCAGCTCCTCCTGGAGCTGGGAGCCAACATCGACGCAACCGACGACCTGGGCCAGAAGCCCATCCATGTGGCGGCACAAAACAACTACTCAGAAGTGGCCAAACTGTTCCTGCAACAGCATCCGAGCCTGGTGAACGCGACCAGCAAGGATGGCAACACATGCGCGCACATTGCCGCCATGCAGGGTTCCGTCAAAGTGATCGAGGAGCTTATGAAATTCGACAGATCTGGCGTGATTTCGGCTAGAAACAAATTGACTGATGCCACTCCCCTGCAGTTGGCAGCTGAGGGCGGTCACGCGGACGTCGTCAAGGCATTAGTGCGGGCCGGTGCCTCGTGCACCGATGAGAACAAGGCAGGGTTCACGGCTGTGCATTTGGCGGCCCAACACGGGCACGGCCAGGTGTTGGACGCTCTCAAGAGCACAAACTCTTTGAGGATTACCAGCAAGAAATTGGGACTGACGCCGTTGCATGTGGCCGCGTACTTTGGACAGGCCGACACTGTGCGAGAGCTGTTGATCAGTGTTCCGGCGACGGTGAAGTCAGAACCGCCGACGGGCCAAAGTTTGTTCGGCGATTTGGGTGCAGAGTCCGGAATGACGCCACTGCATTTGGCGTCGTTCTCAGGGAATGAGAATGTTGTGCGCTTGCTATTGAATTCGGCCGGAGTGCAGGTGGATGCGGCAACCACGGAGAATGTAAGTTGAATCGATCATAAGTTCGGGCGTAGGTTCCCAAATGTTTGTCTCTCTCTCTCTCTCTCCCAGGGCTACAATCCACTCCATTTAGCCTGCTTCGGTGGTCACATGTCAGTGGTTGGTTTGCTTCTGAGTCGCTCAGCGGAACTCCTCCAGTCGGTGGACCGCCACGGGAAGACTGGCCTCCACATTGCGGCAATGCACGGGCATTACCAAATGGTGGAGATCCTGCTGGGTCAAGGCGCAGAAATAAACGCAACCGACAGAAACGGTTGGACGTCACTGCATTGTGCTGCCAAAGCCGGATATTTGGATGTCGTGAAGCTTCTGTGTGAAGCTGGGGCATCGCCCAAATCGGAGACAAACTACGGATGCGCGGCGATTTGGTTCGCTGCTTCGGAGGGTCACAACGACGTGCTGCGGTACTTGATGAACAAGGAGCACGACACCTACGGTCTGATGGAGGACAAGAGATTCGTCTATAACCTGATGGTCGTCTCGAAGAACCACAACAACAAACCGATTCAGGAATTCGTTCTGGTGTCCCCAGCGCCGGTGGACACAGCTGCCAAACTATCGAACATCTACATAAACCTTTCGACAAAGGTGAGCTCTGAGTATGTCCATGGGAGCCGCAGTCTCAACCCATCTCTTGCAGGAGAAGGAACGAGCCAAGGACCTAGTCGCAGCCGGCAAGCAATGTGAAGCCATGGCAACGGAGCTGTTGGCGCTCGCAGCCGGGTCAGATTCGGCGGGGAAGATCCTGCAAGCGACCGACAAGCGGAACGTGGAGTTCCTCGACGTACTCATCGAGAACGAGCAGAAGGAGGTGATAGCCCACACCGTCGTTCAAAGGTACCTCCAGGTAAGCTAACCATGTCCTTCACCAGCAAACTCTATGCCCTTCCCTTCTTGTGTCCGTCCGCAGGAACTCTGGCGAGGCAGCCTCACCTGGGCGTCGTGGAAGATTCTCCTGCTGTTGGTAGCCTTCATCGTGTGCCCGCCCGTCTGGATTGGATTCACCTTCCCGATGGGCCACAAGTTCAACAAAGTGCCGATCATCAAGTTCATGTCATATCTTACCTCGCACATCTACCTTATGCTGCACCTCTCCATCGTGGGCATCACGCCCCTGTACCCCGTGCTGCGCCTGAGCTTGGTCCCCTACTGGTACGAAATTGGGCTGCTCATTTGGTTGAGCGGTCTGCTTTTGTTCGAGCTGACAAATCCGTCCGACAAGTCTGGATTGGGATCAATAAAGTTGCTTGTCCTGCTGCTGGGCATGGCCGGTGTCGGAGTCCACGTGACGGCGTTCATATTCATCTCCAAGGAGTACTGGCCCACACTCGTCTACTGCCGCAACCAGTGCTTCGCCTTGGCCTTCCTCCTCGCGTGTGTACAAATCCTGGACTTCCTCTCGTTCCATCATCTCTTCGGCCCGTGGGCCATCATCATTGGCGATCTGCTGAAGGACTTGGCCAGATTCTTGGCCGTGCTGGCGATCTTCGTGTTCGGATTTTCGATGCACATCGTGGCGCTGAATCAGTCCTTCGCCAACTGGACGCAAGAGGACATCAGAAACTTCGAGAAAAAGAACCGCAACAAGCCGTACTTCAATGACGGTAAGTCGCCTCGTTTCCATCTATCTTCCGTCCTATCTCTAATCCCTCAAGTGTATTGATAAGTATCTGCCAGGTGTAATGCATGCATAATGTCTTAGAAATCAGAATAAGGACGTATCCTGATCCCAATTCCGATTCCTTCCATTCAAACAGCTACCGCGAAGCCAGTTTTGCAAGCGACCCGTCCACCCGATAACCGCTACGATAGTCGAAGCCTTTACAGTGAATTTCGCCGCAAGCACAAGGATGACAGTAAGTTCGATGCTTCGATGCTTCGATGCGTGCCCTCCTTCCCCCCGTTTTGTCGCTCGCATCCGAATGCATTCTCACACCATATGTGTCTCGATGTACAGGCTCTGACAAATACACACAGTTTAAGTGGATAATGCTTGCGTGTCCTTTTTGAAGCCTTTTTAAATGCAAATACATTTTGCTGGAATGATCCACGGATTGTTTGATTATAATTGTTGTATAATTTAATGTACCCTATATACATTTACTGAGTTCGGAAGGACTCTCATCTGCATATATACATACATATACGTTTGCTTTGTGTAAATCATCGGTGTTGTCGATGTCCTTGGAATCACGATCGGTGTTGTTGTCAAATGTTTGTGTTTTATTCATTTTGATTCTGTTCGAATTTGTTTGAATTGTTTGATCAGTTCTGTTGAATCGCATGTTGGATGTTTATAGCGTTTATTGTTTACGGAATGCGATTGTAAAGTTCAAAGTTTTTGTATAATATTTACCATTATTTATATTTATTTACTTATTTTGTGTTTTGTTAGTAGGTTTAGTTTTGTTTTAATTTCTCTTGTTGCACCATTTTGTTGTTTGTTACTGATACTTTGATCTTATAATTTGAACAACGTCATATTGATTGCCTGGTAAAGTGTAAGAACATTGCAATGATTTTTGTAGAGAACAACAGTGAGTGCTATCAATGTCTACCTTCATATGTGGTATCATATTGAAAGAATCAGAAAATGGGTTCTAGACGTCCAATTTTGAAAATGTTCTAGCTTGAGAATATGTTAGATGTACACCTTCTTTTGGCCCTCACTGTACTAACAAATAAATTACATGCATAAATTTAAAATTTAACGAATTAGATATAACATTAATGGTTGAATTCTTGACGTAAACAAGACTTGAATCAATTAATTTGAACATGTTTGCAATTAATGGAGAGCCATGGTCCTGTATAACGAATGATACAGTCAATCGCAAAAGAGTGTATACAGTATATAAATGTTCTGCTTTCAAATGGAACTCCAAGGAAAAAATTTTAAATGCAGTTTTCTTAACCACTTATTTATGGAATTAAAACAAAAGAGAATAGGAGCATATCTCAAAAACTGTAGGCACGACGAGCTATAAACCAAAGTACCCATCTTTATCACCTATAAATGACCTTCCAAGCTATGGCTTCAAACGGAACTTGGGATTGTTCAAGTGACCGAACCCAACCAAATTTTGAGATTTTGACCACGTTAGATGCTACCTGAAATGCCCATACTAAGGCGGATGTCTCGAAGTGATTTACATGTGGTATGATAATTCTGTGATGTGAATTCTGCTTAAATTGGCCTATGGTTTTTGAGATATCAGATTTTTTTTGTTTTAAGTCCACAATTTATTTTAATTGTTCTTGAGAATGCAGGCACCTTAATGTTGTATGCTCACTGAAAGTATAAAGCTCAGGTGCATTCTAGAAATCAAAACAAACACTTTATTCAGACCATTTGCTTCCACAAAGAAAAGTTAAGCAAATCTAAAAAATGGTAATTGTATTCATACCATTTAATATAGTCATAATATAATAATAACATGGGTGGTGCGTCAGTCCGAGACGGACCTGGGCCTGGGCCACTCTTGTTGTGGGTGCTATTGATCTTTCACGAGTGGAAGGGACATACAGTTTAATGCCGACTCCGAACGGCGAAGTTGAGAAGCTTTTTCTAGACAGAAATACTCTTTGAGCATTGTCAGTGACTCGAAAGAGGTAGAGCTGTGAATTATCTAAGGTCGTAAATTCGTATATCGAACCTGGCACCCTCTGCGTAGGAGTCGACGCACTTACCCACTACGCCCCTACGCCACGGCGACCCCCTTTAATACATTCTTACATATACAAATAATATTTAAAGTAAAAAGAGAAAAATACCACAAGAAACTAGTCTTTGGATGCCAAAATTAAAAAAATATCCAATGCGCCAATGTTTGCGTGAGCTTTAAACAATTCAATGTATAATCTTCACAGGGCCGATGTTTTTGAATCCTCAAGATTGTGCTCTTCAGCCAATTTCAACAACAAAAGTGTACATAACGTACATTCCTTATATCGGCATTCGTTATACTGTTTCACTACTGCACTGCATTTTCTTTCAAATTATGATCTCAGTTCAGAAAAACAATACCTCCCTGTGAGAAAGAATTTAAGCCTGCCTATGTTCTCTGAAATAGGCACAAGCTGAAAACTAAAATAAGTGCACGTCCTCATTTTGGTTAATGTTGTTGAGTGAGAACATAAGGATTCGAACGTGAATGTTCGAACTTCCATAATTCACGTCTCCACTTCTTCCGAGTCAGTGACAATGTTAAAAGTTTATTCCTGTTTAAAAAAAGCTTCTCAGATTAGCCGTTTGGAGTCGGCATAAAACTTGTGAGAGAACATTAGCAAGTAAAACACGAGTTGTTGATGTAGAAGCTAGGTCCAGGTCACCCTCAGACTGTCGCGCCGCCCATGTAATAGTTACAGTATAAATTAAATTATAAAAGGACAACATAACGAAGATACTGGTACACATAATTAAATTAGAGAAATTTAGTGTCCCTCATCATTGGTCCCAAAACATGATACTCAGCCGACACTGATACTAAAGGGTTTTCCAATAAGGACTTGAAAACTTGTTTTTGAATAAAACGCTAGCTATTTGATATACAGTGGACTCTCCCTAATTCGAAACTCTCTCTAACGAACTTTTTCGCTATATTTTATATACATTTCCCTCAATTTTCGATATAAAATCCTCTCTCTAAGTCACACTCTCTATAACTCGAACAAATTATGATATCTCGTGACAATTCGACTTAAGGGGAGTCCACTGTATTTCAAAAACTTTGTTTTTGGCTTAAAGGGCAATAAAAACATTTATGAATGGAACTCGACTTCGTTCAAAGCGGGTACGTTTGCAGTGGTCGATTCGGTGGACCCAACTTTCAACGACTCGGAGGCACAGTTCTTCTAAAGTCGTCGAGTTGTTGGCATAAACTAATAACTTAACGTAGCCCCACAGAAAACAGTCAAGCTGCATTAAATCGCATGAATGAGGCGGCCAATCGACTGGCCCATTTCTTGAGATAACATGCTCATCATACTAACTCTTTAATAAATCGATTGTAACGTGTGCTCTGCGCTCGTGGCACCATCCTGTTGAAACCATATGTCGCCCGAGTAATATATTCCAATTAGGGCCAAACATAATCAGTGATCATGACGTCATAACGCTGACCATTCACACAAATGTGACGATCGTAATCGTCGACGATAAAGTATGGCCCAATAACGCCGTCGGCATGCAAACCGCACCAAACAGTAATTTTTTGTGGATGAAGTGGTGATTCATGAAGCACATGTGGATTTTCACCCGACAAAAAACGCATATTTTACTTATTGATGAACCCATTGAGCGAAAATTGAGCTTCGTCACTGAAGGTGATTAACGCTCTTAAACTTGCGGTCAAAAACTCCGAATTTCGGTAGTAAGTTTTCTCTCTTTCAAAAGAAAGTTTTCAATTTACCACCTTCCCCGCTGTTGTCCTTAAAGAGAGACGACTTCTGACGCAGATACACCATCACCGTCTCTAGACTCCAGGGAACACCAGAAATTCATGACTTCGTCCACAAAAAATTGGTACAATCCAACGACGATAAATGGTCTGAGCTTAGAGGTACATTAAAACACCGACACGACCCTCCAGTTATTAAGACTTAGTTTTCTTATATTTGCAATATCTTCGTCTGAGGTTCGACCTTCCTCTGTTTCTCGAACAAAAAGCTCGGATTCATGTAGACACAGACTTCAGTTGTTAAGAGAACAATTTTAAAGACGTTTTTTCTTTTCTAGGCACCCAGCCAGATTTTTCCTTCTGGTTCTTGTCTAGGTGGATAAGGCACCGCAAAATAGTCAATGTCGATCATATTGTAGTGGATGGTCAGAGACATTTGCCCAAATTTACCTTAGGACTAGCTCGGTTCGCCTATTCTTCAATCTATTTGTATTTAATCCATTTAAGTCAAGTTGTAAGTTGTATCTTAAAAATGATAGGTGAGACTTTGTCCAAAAAGAAAAAAACTGAATATTGTTCTTCCGAGGTCGCTTAAAATGTATAGAACCAAGGTCAAGTCATGAAATCAGATCTTATAAATAGCCAGACTAAAGCCCAAAAATATTTGGGCTTCTGCCCTCTTTATTCATTTTCTATTCTATTTATTTATTTTTTCATTTAATTATTTTTAAGTTTATAATTTACATCACAATTTCAGTTTCGGTATATATATTTTTTCTCTTAGTAATGTTTTGCATGGGAATGCTGCAAATAATTGTTAAATATTGAAGCCGTCTTCATATTGATGTTTAAATATTCGTTAAATTTTCAAATACTCAACTAGAATGCCCTTTGGTGCACCAACGTGCTGTACAAAATTAAAAACAAAAACTGCTTCTGGATAGAAAAAAAAAATAAAAGTTCACACAAAATCGCACCAATTGTTGGGAATGTTGCAACAAAACTTGCTTCAAAATCGTGCATCCTCCTTCATTTTTACATAAGATAAAAATCAACCTCTTCTTTTCTCCCAATCCACTGCCAATTCTCGTGATTGGCACTTCAAACGAATGAAATTGTTTTGATTTAATGTGACACATAAAAAACAAAAACAAAAAAAACGCGTGACTCTAGGACCGATGACGCCATTTCTGGCCTTCGAGCGGCTCTTCTTTGCCGTCTTTGGACAAACGACAACCGTGGACATCAACCCGATGCGTCATTTGCGCCCCGAATGGACCGAGGTCCTATTCAAGCTGGTCTTCGGTATCTACTTGCTTGTGTCTGTAATTGTACTCATTAATCTGCTCATTGCCATGATGTCGGATACTTATCAACGCATACAGGTTGGTATTAAACAATTTAATTAATTTTTTTCCTTGATTTTTCGACATTCTCTCCTCTCGCCACCTGAACCACCTACACACATGGATACAATGACTCTGTAAACACGAACACACAAATCCAACATGCGTCTTGCGGGGAGAATGTCGAAATTTTTGTTCTTCTAGTTCGAATGCACCCGATAAATGCATTTGAGTTGCTGTTCTTCGCCGTATTCGGTCAGACAACGACCGAACAGACACAGGTTGACAAGATCAAAAACCTAGCTACGGCCACCCAGCCCTACTGGGTGGAGTACTTGTTCAAAATTGTCTTCGGCATATACATGTTGGTGTCGGTGGTTGTGCTTATTAACCTCCTGATTGCCATGATGTCAGACACCTATCAACGGATTCAGGTAGTATAGTTCCGAATGAACTGTTTTTTTTTTGGTTTTTGAGTAGAGAAACGAAGAACAGAGCAGGTGGATCATTTTTGAGAGATATTCTGATTTTTACAACTGCTCTGGATAGTGTGCAGAATTAATTTAAGATCTTTAATGAATTAACTTTTTTTTACAGGAATACATTGAGATTAATTTATTCACGTTCTTCTCATGTCACATTTCATTTTGACAAGAAATGTTTTATGTACCTTAGATTTTTTTCTTAGATTTAGGTATAATATATAAAATATTATTTATTGAAAACATTTCATCGGATCCATGAGGTTCCTTTTTGAATATGCATTTATGAATAAGACAAAAAGAACATAGTGAGAAGAGCCCACGATTTTTTTAAACATTTCTGAACGACTCTTATAGTTCTGTGGTCATTTTTATACCAAGCACGTCACTGTCATATTCTTATTCACCACCATTCGATCAGGTCAACTGAATTTGATTTATTTATTTGAACAAAAAGTTACACTATTTAATATTTTGTTTCGAAAACATGTGATTTCATTGGTCTCCAGTGTCATTTAGCAAAAATAGGAGAAAATATGTATTGTATGAACTAAGATTTGAAACCTAAATTAGATCGTCATCTAATAGGAATCATAACATCTATTAGGAATAACATTTCCGGTAAAACTACTGTCGGTATACTAGTGGTGATTTTAAGGATTTGACTTGAACTGTCAGAAAAAAAAAGCAAAATTGCTAGAGCTTATACAAATTTTATTTCGATTGGCAAATCGAAATAAGCCTGCTAGTGACGTATAGGTGCTGACTACGTCTACGTTTTGAGTAGTCAGTACGAGCAGTCCAATTTTTAGTCATTTTTACGAAGATGTTGGTTAATAACATGTGTAATTTAGTCTTCCAAGGTTTTAATTAACACTGACTTATCGGCACTAAAGAATGATTTCCATCCTCATAAAAAATAGTCGAAAGACAGAAAATAGGCCGCATCGATCTTTCAAACAAACAACAAACTTTTGAATGTGTCTGTGTCATGTGTGCATTTTAAGAGTTTAATCAAATTTGTTTTTTAATACCAAATTTACGGTCATAATCCGTGGAAGGTCCCCAGGACCGCATGGAGATGATTAACGTATCGAATCATAGTAGTAGACGGTTGACTATTAAATATGCCAGTTTTGTTTATGTTATGAATGACGATCGTGAAATAGTCAAAGGTCAATTTCAAAATTCAATTATAAATTATTATAAATTCAGTGTTTTCCGGGTGTAAAATCTTGTCATGATGGCATGACAGCGAATTGAGAATGTTTGACGTTAACACACGTCACGCATCGGCTGTCAAACTTGAAAAAACACTGAAAACCCAAATTGGAAATCCAGGAATTTAGACAATTTCATTTAGGAAATTTAAAGCACATTTGTACTTTTATCAACTGCGATAAATCCAACCCAATCCAACCTACATTCTGTCATTACCATGTCTCACATCGGTACTTTTTTGACGTTTTAAACCATTTCTATCCAAAACTAATATTGACAGTATTAATTATTAAGGTTTGTAAAGTAATAGTGCCAGAAACAAATGAAAAACTCTCTGCAACATTTCGATGTCGTTGTATACATATTGCTTACATTATCATTGAGACTCAGAATGAGTAATATTACGGAAGAAACTTTGAAACTAAAGTAACCCTTTTACGAAACTAAGTTGCCCAGGCGATGTCGAAGCGGAAATACCTGGTTCACTTTTGTGCGGTGTTAAACTGATCTAAATATTAAACGGTGCCAAGAGTAATTGCACATAATCCATTACTATTTTAATTAATTAAAAATTAAATTAAATTGGCTGTTAATTTAAGCTCTTTAAGCTCATCGGAAAGTGTATTTATTTTTCTTCAAATATTTACACTCGATAAAAAATGCGTGTTAGACTGGCAAAAATTGGTGTGTCAATCTAATGCATTGAAATTTGTTTATCAAAACGTGTCACGGGAAGAACACAATACGCATGTTCCTATGAGCAAGGCATTAACGTTATGGCTCGTGGTTTTCATATTCCCTCTGAGAATCAAATTTCCAACCATGCGATATCAGGAACAAAATTTTCATTTGGAACGTTGGTAGATTCGAAAACTCGTCTCATATTGTTCTTTGAACTTGCATTCTGCATCATCTTATGCAGTGTACATTCAAACTACGTATCAGAGGTAGACGAGGGGAGAAGAAAGTCTAAAATGCCATAGAATTTCTGCTTATAAGAATTAAACGTGTTTTATTTAACAGAGCCATTTAATACTAAAAAGAAAATTCCTTAAAAATATATATATATATAAAATTGATATATAAAATTGAGGAAATAAATTGTTTATTCCTTTTCCACTTCGGTAAAATTTTAAAAGAATGTGAATTTCAAATTCATTTTAAGATTTTTTACCAACAGAAATCTTTAACATAAAACAAACAATCTGAAAAATTTGCACAATATGCAAAAGAAGTTCAATGGGGAAATCGGAATCACATTTAAGAAAATCAAGTTTCAATTAAATTTGAAAAGTAATCCCCTTTTTTATCTGAATAATCAATTTAGATTGCTTCTTGAAAATTATATCTTCAAGACTGCATACATTTTTCAACCATGTCTGTATGCTGCCCAAAGTAATAAAATTGCTTAGCTTAAAATTGTTAGTCTTTTGTAGGGGATCAGTGTTATCGAATAATTCCACATTATTATCAGCATCCTCAGTGACGATTTCCGCCATTATTTCCATTAAGCTCTCCATCAATCCAAAGCAGTTGTTTTTTTCTCCGTCTTCGAAATCGAAATACAAACAGTCTTCATAGTTATTGTCATGTTAATTAGTTCGATGTTCGATTTCAATCACATTCTTTTTGTTCGTCAGCTGTCTCTTGGAATATTTTTTTAGCTTAAAGATGTAACACATGTTCACACGTTAATCATTTTGATGGAAGCAACTTTTTGTGTTCAGTTTAAATAATTTTGCAAGGGCTTTTCTTACATGAAATTAATTTAACACGTAGTCTTCTGTCGTAAATGCGATTTTCCTATACCCGCCATTTACTGTAATCTGATACTTGAAAATTTCACAACTACTATTTTTTGAAAGTGCCTTTATCCGGATAGTAGTCAAAGCACTAGTGCGTAACCACCGCCACAGTATAAGCAAAGCAAGGTGTCCAGGAAAGGCTGTCGAAATCACCATCCTTATAAAATGTTGAGACTTCATTCAGGGTCCGTTTGACTGACACTGAAAAATGTGTTTCTTAGGCTTACACCACAATTCAATAGCGTATATAAGTAAAATTGTGTAATAGTCCTTTTACCGGAATTATTTATTTATTTATTTATTTATTTATTTATTTATTCCATCTACCGAGTTTAGCTCTTACAGATTTCGGAACCTTATGATAATATTCGTATAATCTAAGTACATGATAGGAACATTTTGATAATTATAAGTAAAAAAATATAGTACAGCAAGTATTAAATAAATATTTGAATAAAAGATTTAGTAATAAATAAGTATGTAAACAGTATATTAAATTTTATAAATATATTTTGTAATAAATAATTATAGATTTTAAATTAGATTAATTAAGGGAAATTGTCAAAGATTTTGGAATAGACTGTTTAAATTTTTGTCTCTCATCACATAGGTCTACTTCTACACAAACGGAATTAAATTGACTTATACATTTACTTAACGGTTCATTATAGCCATAATTATATAGGTGTTTTGGTTGTAATAAGAATTTTCGGGTTCGAAGAATTCTTTCCGGTGCGTAAAATCTTACATTTTGCAGGAGCTCAGGGCAAATTACACGATACGAAAGAATATCATAAATTAACATTATGCTATGATCACCTCGTCTTCGTTCTAAAGTATCTAAACCTATTAACGCACATCTTGTAGGATATGGTGGCATGATGTCAAGATTCCACCCCATTCTTTTTATAGCAAATCTAGTAAATGACTTTTGAACTTTTTCTATGCGCACTATAGAGTTCTTATATAAAGGACACCATATTACTGAGCAATACTCGAGATGAGGACGTACAATGCACATATAGACAGATTTTAGGGCATATGGACTTGAAAATTCAGCATATGTTCTTTTCAAAAATCCAAGCATTGAATTAGCTTTTGCAACTATGTAGTCGATATGAAATGAAAAGGAAAGATTCGTATCGAAAATTACACCAAGGTCTTTTATTTCCGTTTTCCTAGTAAGGCAAGTTCCACCTATCGAATAGTCATATATTACGGGTGACAATACATGGTAAACAGAAAAGGAACATGGTGAACAGATTATACGCCCTCTGTAGTCCCTTCATAGTAATGTAAGCAAGAATTTGTATTCTGGCAATGCCACTTGAAAAGAAAAAGAGAGAACAAGCCATATCCGGAAAGGAGCGGCCATTGCAAAATAGGACGGACCAAGCACATGCGTGCACGGACACACAAATGTAAAGTGTAAAATTATCAATAGACGCTTAGAACAGCAAAGCAGTAAGAGCTTTTAATAAAGAATAGAAGATGACTAACTCTTAAACCATTACATCTTGTTAGCTTCAACGATGCATTCAGCTATTAGAAGATTAGGTTCGAGATTCAACCAATCGCTCTATGACTGCCGAATTTTAATAACATTAGTTACTTAGGAAAATGTATACGTATGTTTAATATTGGAGTTTATTAGGTCTTTACCTCAAACTTAGGTTATATTTCTCAGGAAGAAGAATTTCAAATAATGATAAGAGTGTAAAAAATACAACCGAACACCATTGATGGAACATAGATACTATTGCAATGATTAACTACTAATTAATAAACTTTGTATTCATAGACATAGATCATGGCGAATGAAAATTGAAAATTGTATAACCATCAACTGCCAGACTTGTTGCTTCTGCGATGAGAAGAATCTCGTGAAACTGATCCTAAAGATACGGTTTCGCCCGCATAAGTGTATCTTTATGATTTGACCCAATAACTTGCAAATAGAATTTTATGTTTAGATCCTAGTCTGTGTTTAGCGTAGATACCCCAAATATAACTTAGTGTACACGCTAGATAGAGAGTTCTTAGATGAATTTCGCATGAAGCGCTGCGATGAACTTATAAATTGTACATGACTAAATTATATTCATCATACATTTAAATTTATGTGTTTGAATGAAATGTTGCTTACATTGTGCTTTCTTCCTGTTATCCCCCTTCGCCCATCAAAACCGCACACCATCATGCGCGCGAATCGATCAATCCAAAATGCAGGCGCAATCCGACATCGAATGGAAATTCGGTCTGTCGAAGCTTATCCGTAACATGCATCGCACCACAACAGCTCCATCCCCGCTTAACCTAGTCACCACCTGGTTCATGTGGATCGTCGAGAAGGTCAAGGTAAAATATCAAGTGTGTATAACAGCTGATCGATTGAAACTAAAGACAAGTTAAACCGCTTTTCTTCCCACTATCAAATCTATTCTACTTCTTCACCTTCTGACCTTTCCGAAATCCATTCTCTCCTTCTCAATCATCTCATCTCTCATCTCTGCTACTTACTATAATTTTTTATTTGGTTACTTACTCTTTCTGTGTCTCTCTCTGTGAACTATGCTTTTGTCCTGTCCTGTCTATCTTCATCCTTTTTTTGGTTGTGTCCTCCGTTCTGTTGTCTGTGTCTGTGCCTTTGTGTTGAATTCCCGCAGGCACGCATGAAGAAGAAGAAGCGTCCAAGTCTGGTGCAGATGATGGGGATACGACAGGCCAGCCCGCGGACCAAAGCCGGCGCCAAGTGGCTGTCGAAGATCAAGAAAGGTAGGAAATGTATGTGTCCGCCCTCTGCAAGCTGCGAGCGGACAAGCCCTCATGCAAACGACCGGCTTACGCTTCAGCTTAAAACAAAAAAATACCACCACCACCCGCTCGAATCAATGACTCGGTCTCGTCTTCGTCTTCTCTTTCAGACTCTGTGGCGCTGTCGGTTGTCCACCTCTCACCACTCGGCTCGCAGGCGAGCTTCTCGGCGGCCAATCAGAACCGAATCGAAAACGTCGCTGACTGGGAGGCGATCGCCAAGAAATACCGCTCGCTGGTGGGCGACGAGGACGGTGGATCCATGAAGGAGTCAGACGCCGAGAGTTCATCCATCAACGAGACCGGTGCTGGGCAACCACAAGGCGCTCCGGCACAGGTGGGCAATAATATCCAATCAAATGCAATCGGCGGCCAGCAACATGTCTAAATTTACTCATGCGTGTATTCTTTGCAGGTCTAAATAAGTTTTGTGTAAAAAATATTCAAATTTTAGTTTAAAGTAGAAATGTATCTTGTAAGTGCTACTTCCATTTAAGAAACCATTGTACTCGTGTATCGAATAGGAACGAATAGATTGTTAGCTCTAGGCCTCGTGGCAGATGTTGTAGTTTTTGTAAGACCTTCTTCTGTTTTTTATTCAGTTTCAAATACATTCCCATAGATGCTTAGGTGTGCAATGTGTACCAATGTAAATACTCAGATATTGTTTTATTACGAGCCCCTCGGGAGTCGTTTCGCCGGGAGCAGAAATAAACAAGTGTAAAATTCTTTTGTACGCACATTTGTTATTTTATTGTGTTCTTGTAGAAATCTTCTTTGCAGTCTCTGGGAAAAGGGTTTGGAGGCCGGTAGGAAGTGGTGATTCTTTCAACTTTGGGCCGAGTATCGGAGCGTGTGGTTATTTCATCGGGGATGTGCCTGGTCTTGGTTTGGGAAGGGTGATCATCGAGGGAATTACATGAATTGTTGGCAAAAGGTTGACACGTCTACATCTACATGACGTCTTTAGATGCATGAAATACTCGTATCATGAAGAGACCAGATCGATCTTAGGGTAGCGAATTGATGAAAGAGTCAATTTATTTTGATTGAACCCAAGCTTTTGTACCCACAGTCATTCAACCAAAATATTTCCCTGGGATACACCGGCATAGTGGAGATTAGAACCACTTATTTTCTATTAAATAACCAAACCGAGTAGGAAATTATTTACAACTCAAACTTTTGTACCCACAGTCATTCAACCAAAATATTTCTCTGGGATATTTGTGCCACCGGTGTAGTGGAGATTAGAACCACTTATTTTCTATTAAATAACTACATCGAAAGGAAAAATTCAATTGCAGGTAATTCCTTACGAGATTTCTTATCCCCGAACCATAACACATTTAAGAAAGTGCCATCTATGCTTTCGCACCTGAAGCAAAAACGTGGTTGGAACATATGTCATTGTACTGTGTGTAGATTTATGTATTCACGTAAGATGGCCTTTGGAAATTTTGAATTTCAGCTAGCCGACACGAAAACAACAGTGGCAGTGGATTTCGGCAAAGAGATGTGTTGTCGCGTGATTCTACAATCTGCTATTAATGAAGAAACTGTGCCGAACTGAAAACACGAAAGGAATTCTATTCTACTACAGTCGGTGACATCAACATCGTCTCACATTCCCAATATACTGTGGAGAAGGCTCTCGCGGCGATTGAAGAACTCGTGAAATGTGTTGTTCTTAATGCGAATAATAACATGTGCTGCCGAGAAAGAAATGTTACATAACAGAACACACGGGACAAAACATCTTCTTCTTCTTCTGGTGCGTCTACCATTGTCAACCGTCGGTACTTCGTGATTTCCAAACACCTGGGAAGAAAACTCCTGACACAAGGAACCAGAATCATGGTCTACAAAGCCCTCATTTAGGCAATCCTGCTATATTGAGCCGAAAGCTTGAGGAAAAGCAAAGCAGAAGAGCCTGATCCTTGGTGGTTTCGAAAGAAAAATGCTGGTCCTGTCTTCGAAGAAGCTGAATGGAAGTGAAGACATAACCACGGACTCTAAGAGCTGTACTAAGATGTGGATGAGAATGTATCGAGTACGATCCATCGTACACACCCACATTATGTTAAAGGGTCCTCAGCCACATATGGTTAAAAGGGTCCTCGTATAAAAGGCTTCTGGTCGAGAAGGAGAGCAATGCCGATTCTCCCGTAGAAAGACAACTTGGTTTTGACGAATGTAAGCAGCGTGGAACCGTCATCGAGAGAAGCCAGCTACAGCTCAAGCTTAACCCTCGAATGATATGAGTTCTGATAAGTAAGTAAAGTTAATGGCAAACGGCTACGTTGCGACCTGCGAAACCCATTGCATTTCTTTTAGTCGTGAATTTAGACAATTCACCAAAATAAAATATAAAATCGGGAATTAATTTGGATATTAGTGATGATTTTCAAAAATTCAATAATTAAATGCGTAATTCGCGACTTACCTAGAAGCATTCATTTTTCTTAAATTTTGCTGAAAATAGGTTTTTTTTTTCGCTGAAAATGTGATGATTTGTTTTTTTTTTGATTTCTGTTTTCGTGACAAAGGTCGAATGTTTTTTACTATTTTGTAGAATTGGTAGCCATACGGGAGTTACAGCGAACGTGTGGTTTCCGTGAAATAACGCCGAGGGTAAGCATCGTCAACCCTTTGACTGCGACAACTAACAAGGCATAAGTTACCTGAACATCGCATATAAGATACTCTCTGTCGTTTCGTGAACTTGCCTGAAGCCGGTTATAAACAATCTGATAGGTCCATGTCAGTGTGGTTTCAGGCTAGGGAAATCCACTATGGACCAGGATGGCATTGTTGCAGTGATTGGCAGAACACAGCGAGCCGTCAATGAGACATTGAGACAAAATGGGTCTAGCGATGTACGAGGACAAAACGAAGTAAAAAGACATACAAGAACACCTTTGAAAGAGCGTCACAATGGGCAGCTACAACTTCGAGGTAATCAAGGGCTCTAATCGCGTAAGGCGATAATCGTCTCGCGCTAACGTTTCGACGATAGTTTCGCTTCATGTAAGCATATAAAAACGATTGCGTCTGAGAGATATCGTTTTGCCTGATTCGCGTAAGCTAAAAGCTGTCGTCTGGAACACTGCTTTTTGGCGATACCTATTTCAGTTCATACCATTTTCAGTTCAATGAGAACAAATTCTGTTCTTTCATATCTTGTTCTACACTTTTCATGTATTTTTAGAGCTATAGGTCGCATTAGATTAGTTTTGTTAGCTAACTGAAATGAGAATGTGTTAAAATTTGAGAGGAATTAGACCACAGATGTCATTTTTACGTGAGAGATAAAATGTTCAGAGCACTCAAACTGTATCGATAGGCGAGACGATAGTGAGTGTCTTAAATCATCGACGATATCATGGAAGTGAATCAAAAGGACGATGGTCGTCTGAAAGTTACGCGATGAGAGCCAAGGACTTTGTCTACATAGGCTCTGCAGTAAACAGTACGAACAACATTAGTGCCGAGATCAAACGCAGAGTAACTCTTGCAAACCGCTGTTTCTACGGGCTCGTGAGGCAATTGAGCAATGGAGCCGTCTCTCGATGGACAAAGTCAATTATCCCACTCCTGCCCTAGGGCGTGGATACATGAACAATCTCGAAACCGAGTGAGGAGGTCCTTGGTCCCGTCGAGAGAAAAGTTCTGCGTGAGATCTTTGGTCATGATTGCGTTAACAGTTTTTGGAGGAGATGATTCAACGAAGAACAGCAAGGGGTGTACAGTGACATGAGCCAACAAGATCCAACGCCTAAGATGATGCTAGGCCAAGTTCAGAGTATGAAACAACCCAGTTGCGGTTCGAGAAGTCTTCGAACCTGTGGGACCACTCAACAGATGGCGGACATGCCTAAGATGCCGATCTCAACCAACTTGTCGTGGTCCGCTGGAGACAGCTAGCCACAGACCATGCTAGTTGGTGAGGCTTGTTGCTGTTGGTTGAGGCCTAGGTCCACCCCGGACTGCTGGAGACAGCTAGCCACAGACCATGCTAGTTGGTGAAGCTTGTTGCTGTTGGTTGAGGCCTAGGTCCACCCCGGACTGTAGCGCCAAATAAAGTAGAAGAACGCATTGAAACCCCTGAAATCTATAAGCACGGACTGCTGCGAACTGTGTTGAAACTATTGAGCACGTGTCATTCTCCTAGCTTCGAACCATTTAAGATCTCAGTCGACTGCGCTGAAAAAATAGAATGAGTGTACATTAGTTTGCAAATGCACATTCGCACAATGCACATAGTCAGAGTCAGAGCTGTCTTTAACTCTGAATACTTAAACCGTCAATTTTGAATCCATTGGTATCTGTGGAAAGAACAACGATCTCGCATTCAGTGACAGATTTAGATAGCCTAAGCTCCTCTTCTGTGGGTCGCCGTGGCTCAGCGGGTAAGTGCATCGACTAAATCGACTAAATCAAAAAAAATTAATAAAACAAAAAATCCAAAAAATAAGAAACAAAAACAAAAAAAAGTGCACCACGGCGTATAAATTATATATGTTAGGCATATACACGACATATACGCCCTGGTGCACGTGTCCGTACTGATACGGACATAGTTAAGATAGGCTTAAGTTTATGTCAGGTTAAGTTAGTTAAGATAGGCTTAAGTTTATATCAGGTTAAGTTAGAATAAGGTAGTTTAAGTAGTTAGGTTTAGCCAAGTTTTCACAAGTTTTCTTGGCAAATAAAAAAAGTAATAACAGATTATCATAGAGACTAAAAAAAAGTAGATTAAGCCGAAAGGCACATTTAGGAAGTAGATCAGATTAGCTTAGAGTACCCGCATAGGGTCAGTACGTTAGTATAAAGAACATTTGTAAATTCTTAAGTTAGTTAAGCTAGTTTTAAGTACTTTTGTCTAGAATCTAAGTAAAATAATTCAAAATTAAATAAAATTACATTAAAAAAAATGCGTCGACTCCTACTCAGAGGGTGCCAGGTTCGAACCCTCAATCTACCAACTTTCATGATTCACGGCTCCACCTCTTTCGAGTCACTGACAATGCTCAAAGAGTATTCCTGTATAGAAACAGCTTCTCAACTCTGCCGTTCGGAGTCGGCATTAAACTGTAGGTCCCTTCCATTCGTGAATAAACAATAGCACGCACAACACGAGTGGTTGCTAAGAAGCTAGGCCCAGGTCCGCCTCGGACTGTAGCGCCAGCCATATTCTTATTATTAAGCTCCTCTTCCAGAACCCAGCACCCCCTCCAGGTCGTACCGGAAGTGTGACCAACAGACGATTGATCATGGTCATCTGCGAATTTTTACAAATGGATCGAATTTGAATCTAAGATGGGCGAAGACGTGGGAGCGGACTTATATTCTAAGGGTTAAGAAATATTTCACTATCCTATATGTATTACCCAATTACTGTCATAGTCTTGCCGCTATAGGATGGTTTGTCTTGGGTAAAAAGCAATATTGTATCAAATGCGGGTATCGTCATTTTAGGTCAATCATTGCAGTCACATTTAAATCAAAGACTCTCTGAACGAAGTGGCCGAGTATTTTAGGGTCCAACCCATCGAAATTGCAAAACATTTACTGGAGCTACACACAAATTGTAGATGGTCTTCTGACACAGAATAACTCACTACGAAACAATTATGGCCTATTTTCATTCTCTCATGATCAAAATAAGTCGTTACTGGCAACTGCGCCATTGGAACTCATGCTTCAAGATTGGGTTTCTTCTTCTTCATTTTTAGTTATTGTATCCCCTTGTGGGGCATAGGGCCTCAACTACTCCTACGTGATGTGCCTCAAGTCACCCCAACCCACCGTGCTTCACGTTCCACCGTCCAGCGCAAGTATTCTTTGGACCGTCAAGATTGGGTTTTCCCTGTAATTGCTTCTGCAGAGGCTGCAGAGAGGTGGAAACCTTTATGTACATTCTCTCTAATTGCAGCGCCCTCTCCTCCGGAACTAAATCTGTCTGAAAGACTTCTTCTTCTTCTTTGTGTAGCGCTAGAATTCTGGGTGGACCTGGCCCTGAACCAAAAGCATCTTCAATTAGGGCGATCTCTAATTTCCTTCTATTGAGTTGTGCCACAAGTTTAGAGTCAATGATTTTTCGGGCCGGAGCTAAGTTCAAAGTTCTCCATGCGCTCTAAATGACTCAGTCGCCTTAGGCGTTGGTGAAAAAACGCCGGACTAGGCTCATGTCAATGCACAGTTGTGGTGGTTAAATATTCTCTTCCAAGTACCGTCAACACAAACACGACTAAAGATCGCTCGCAGAACTTTTCTCTTGAAGAAACTAAGGACTTCTTCATCCGCTGTTGATATTAGCTGTGTTTTTTTTTGCAAGCGTATGTACGCTTAAATTATAAGGGCACAAAAACGATCTTCGGCGCTTAATAATTCATCATAAAATCTTGGCAGCACCGACGATATTTATAACAATTCTGACAGGTAAGAGGTGGAATCGTATATGGTGATAGTTGATCGTTAATGGGCACAATCTGCGGTTTGCGATGGTGTAGCGTGACCATCACTTTAAAACAATTTACATCAAATGAAAAGAATCGATTACGAAAATTAAACGGAATGTATACCAAAGGCACTCTGGGTATACCAAAAGTTGCATACTTATGGATGCCAAAACAATTTAAATTTATCTTATACATCAACCACACCTGTAAATGTAAGCCACATACAGCAACCTTAACAATGAATGAATAAATTCAGGAATGAACCCACAGGAAATAATAATTGCAAGCATTGTTTTTATCCGCGCTTATTTCATAAGCGGCGATGGATATGGTGAGTAACTTAAGCGGATATAGGATTTGTTGTTAGTGTATTTTACATGCAAATTGAAATTTAAGCATAGATACACTTGCAAAAAAACACAGCTTTTGTCCACGTCTCTGCAGGACTGGTTGGTCAATTTCTTTTGTAAGGTCAACTTGATCCTTTTGAAAACAGCCCTATTATTCTTGAGCCAAAGGAACAGCAGTAAGTAAAAGTTATCCTCCGTTTGATCTCGGTGCTGTTGCTGTTTGACTATTTACTGAGGGACTTTGGTAGACAAAGACCTTAACCACATCGAAGTTAGAGCTGCTCGTTGTGACACTCCAAGACGATATCGTATGTCCTTTCTTGAGAACAGTATATACATACTTTTGCACTCATTCAACGCCAGACCGATTGTAGCCGCTTCTGTTTCAATGTCAGCAACCGTCTCACCGTTCGCTGTGTTCTGCTAATCGTGAACGCAGGAGCAGACCTCTGGAAGATCGTACTTCTAGTGTTGGCGTGTGAGTCTTGCACGATCTTCTCAAAAATGGTGTTGAAAAAAAGTCACACGAAGCTTTTTTTGCCATTGAAAGTCTCGGTAAGTTCGTTTCTAACATGGGTGGACCAACGGCAATTATCCAATGTTATCTCGAACACCCTGATCCGCGTGATAACACACCTGTCTACTCTGGCCCAACTGGTGACAGTTGATGGCCGAGAGTCAGAGCGACTGACTAATCCAACCTTTCCTTTCTGAGTATTGTAAGTCACAAGAGATGGTACTTGGATCTAGGATCAATTAACAGTGTTTCGATGTACCAATCGACGAACTTACTCACTGTAGGCACGACAGTAGCAAGAGCCAAACTATTGATGACTGATCCCACCAATCCTTGGCCAGTGTGTGTAAGTATCCACGTCAATTCGAGTACAATCAGTTTGACTCAGTTTGACTGAAGACCTCATCCCAATGGCACATTCTGAACACATTCCCGGCCCGAGGTCTCGCACACATTTCCATAAAACAAAGAACTGACTGTCCACCACACTTGACATTTCCGATTAGGCACGGTTGCCATCGGCACTTTGAATGCGATTGTCGCCTGCCGACACCATTGGCTGCGCACTTTCTAAGCAGATGCCACTTACTGCTTTCACTCTTTTGTTCGAAGTTCTCGAGAGAGCATCGGATGCAAAAGCAATTGGCACACATCGGCCGTGGAAGACAAAACGAAAACAAAATTGCCGAGAAAGGCACCCTGTGGCTTAACAGTCACACCACGTGGTTCCTCACCCGGCGCGATATGCCAAAACAATCTCTCTCTCTTGATCTGTCCCCGACACGGACACGGACACGGACATGGACACACAGTACTCGAGCTGCATGCGAGTACAGAACAGAAAATTCACTTAAACCCCGCAATCAATCAACTTCACCTGGAAGCTTAACCTCTCCACTATGAGCGGTTAATGCAATTTGTAGACGATGCACGAGATCCCCGGTCCACACCAATGGCCACGACGACGAAGAGATGATATATCGCTGAAATCAATTTGCAGCAATGCGCCTTGCGCCTGCGTCCGTGGCTTGCACCTGATACCCGGTATCATCGTTCGCCCAGTCAACGCTGTTGTCTCGCGGGCCGCAGCAATGGGGAAAGGTCTCCTCGGACGGCCGACTAGACAGTAGACAGCGTCGTCGTCGCTCGCGTAGCTCTGAGTGAGTGGAGGAGAATCGCCGCTTCGAGGATCTTGGCCGGCGTACAAATGATCAGCACATTAGCGTGGCGATTTTTCAACTCTCGACTCGAGGTGTGAAAACCTTGAGGGTCCCAGGCACGTTTCAACTTCAGCCACAGAGACAACTCGCGGATGGATGCGCTCCCATGATGACCCGGCCTACGAGCATCATATTAGCTGCTTGAGTGAAACTATCGCCCGAGGCAAATCACTGGGTGAGCGATTTTGTCGTTAGAGAGCCCTTCATGTGAATTCAATTAATTGTGTTCCATCGGTGGCCGGTGTTTGGAGACGTTCAAGAGTTATCGATCGCCGAGTCCAAGTTGACAGGTTGCAAGGGCCACCGCGTCGTGTGACGGGTGACAGAGCTTCTGAAGGTGGTTAGTTGGTTTAAATTATTCCGCCAGCTGTGTGGCCGCTGCACGAGCAGATGCAGTGATTAATGATTCCTTGAGACGCTCGCTCTGCGTCCTGGCATGGAAGAGTTCCCACAGCAGCGCCTGGAACTGAATATTAATGAGAGGAGGCCATTAAGTGGGGCCCACTCTGGGGTCTAATTAAAATCACACCCTCCAAACGCTGCATCCTTCCGCTGCAAGGTCCCCCGGCGAAAACAGGTGCCGGACGCCGGGGACGTGGAACCCTTTCACCTTCCGCGTAGTCGCCGTCGCCGACCCTTCCGCCGATTGGCCATGCTCAGTGGTTCTTTCTCCACCAATATCGCAGAACCCTCTAGGTGTCAAGCAATAAAGTGCCGGCCTGTAATCATCGCCAGTCCTAAATAGGTACATACACAACGAAGGTCCTTAATTATCCTCTAAGAGCGCGCACCGATATCGATGTGTGCCGATTACGCCGCCACCATGCTGGCTCAGTTCATTCTTCTGCTTCGGATTCCCTCCTTCGCCTTGCCTCCTTGGCCACGACAGGACTTCCACTCTCACTGGTGCCGGCAGGCCCAAGCTGGACTCAGTCGGTGAGTGAGTGGAGGAGGAGAAGGATTTTTTGATCGATTTGATCGGCGCCGATGATCAAAGGAAGCCACAGAGCAACGGCCTGTGCGCCGTGCAGGGATTGGCAATGGTCATGGATTACATCGGCGCGCAGAATCGTCGTCGTTCGGTCGGTTGGCGTGAATGAAAATGTGATTGGCACGAGGAATTACAAGAAATTACCTGGCAATCGGTTGCGAGGCACTTGTTCGTCAGTCGGTGTCGGGACGGGGTTCTTTGGTGCGGTTGTTGGCTCTGAATTTGTGTGGTTGACATGTGCCCGAAACGCCTCCGCAATTAGTCGGCCCGTTGCTTTGAGCTCCCGACCGCAAACGCTCGCATCACTTGGGTTCTTGCCAATTGCGCGGTTCCTTCTGAGGATTATGCAATATTAGACGAACGGGAGTGTTGTGTAATTATTTAATTTGATGCGGCCTGCGGCGACCTTTTAGGAGTCTCAATTTATTTGCTTGTCAGCCTCCGCAGCGAAGGAGGAGGATCCCCTGCTATTGTTTGCGAAAACAAAACAATAGATGTGATCGCTTTGCCACCCATGGGTTTGGGGGACGGTATCTTTTGCACCTTAAGTAGTCAATGGGGGAGGGGAAGATCAAAGGCATGTTCTGCCGTTCGGGGTGTGATGGGATATTTGTTAATGTCTCGGTCACAATTGCAACGAATTTGATGTGGCGTTTTTTTTTTTCAATAATTGCATTCAGGTGAGTAGAGGGTGCTGTGGCACATTAGGGACTTGTAAGGAATGCAGAAATGGAAAGATAATCCGGATGTTTCGACATGACACGAAAAAATTAGCCAATGAATTGTGAGTAGCGTGACAAGATGATCCATGTGGTAAGAGAAGTCTACAGGACTTACATGCTAGTTCAAAATAAAAATTTCCACTCAAAGACTGATGCATCTTAGAGTTATTTTGTGTTAATAGAAAGTCAGTTCGTAAACCACTTCATCGTCCATAATCCTATACAAATGCACTTTTCAGAAATCAGGCGATGAATCAAATTGGGATTGCTTTGTAATGACAACATTTTGGTCCAGATGACATGCTGTCTCGAACCGGCTAAGAGCTGTTTGATCCAGTACTGATTATCACCCTGTATCAAGGGCCATGCATCTATTTTAATTCGAGTTTGGGTCTTCGAGATTGAAAGCTCCTACTCAATTGGCGCTTGAGCTTAAAGAATAAGCAACGAGAAGAGTAATCATATGCTAATGTCCTTCCTTTGAGTCCTAGACTTCGTCAGAGTTTAAGATTGCCACGAAAACTTCCTGTCTTAACTTACCGCCAGACCTGTTTCAATGTCATGCACAAGGGAGAAAGATTTGTTTTATTTTTGCTTAGTTCCATAAGCTCAATTTTCCCGTTTAATTTAATGATAGATTGATTTTTATTCAAGTGGCGTAGGTTAAATCCTAAATATTGAGGATGTCCGATTGACCCAAAATTTGTGACCATTACACAACTTAAGTCACTTTCGTATTACTATGCAAATCACAGATTGTTCAAGCAACCGCGCTTGGATCATGTATTTTCGAGATGTTAGAAATGTTTCGGACTAGTCTAAGCATTTATTTCGAGTCAAATTATTTTTGTCGGATGTTCTTCACTTCCTCCCCAGTATTTTTTTAAATTAATTATTTGATGTTCTCTTGGGCAGGCCATCATCGAGTCACATTTGAATTAAACATAAAAGCATCCATGAATGGCGCCCGGTAAATGATTAGGGTACTGGTGGCTTGTGGCGCTAGTGATGGTCGACAACTAATGCAACGCAACCTCGCTGCCTGGGTTCGATTCCAAGCCGGTAGGTACGACCAAAAATAATTTTCACGGTCCCACTTCATTCGAGATACTGACAATGTTCGAAGAGTAATAACTGTCTAGAAAAAGCTTCTATAACGTGGTCGTTCGGAATCAGCATAAAACTGAAGGTCCGTACTAGAACAATATTAAGCACTCCAGTGGTTGCTGTAGAAGCTAGGCCCTTTTTCTCTACGGGCTGTAGCACCCCCTATTATTATTATTGGTATAACCTTGTGTTAGCCACTTAAGCAACTATCATCTTGGGTCGGAATGACGGATGACTGAACGAAGGAAATTTTTTTTCCTGTTGTTTGCCATCGATACAACACGCGTCTTGAGCAACTTGTAATTCGAATTCAAAACTGAAGTTCTACTGAAGTATATCGCGTTGCTTTATTGCGGGCCCGAAACGTTCCAATATATTGGCGACGAGGATTTTTCTTGTTTTGCGAAAAAATGGACGCAGATACGGTTAAAAAAATGTTGGATCAGGAACAAGAGTTTATGAGGAAGATATTGGGAGTGAACCAGACAGCGTGGAAGAAAGTCATCAAATACCGAAATAAAATTTCGCAAACATCCAGCGCTATAACATTTTCGTACAATCGACGAGCAGAAGGACAAATGATAAATTTATCTTTTCCAATTAAAACAACACACTTTAGTGCTCATTACATCGAAGAGGATAACTTGAAGAAATCCCTTTTTCGCTCCCCATGTGGTACCTATCTGAACAAATTTCTGAGAGGCTTATGGTCGGTTTGAAGCTCAAATCTACGTCCATACAAACACTGATGAAATTTTCGCACGCCAAATATTATGGATACCGCCAAATATTATGGACCTTTTCAATTTGGCTACATTTCTTTTGGCTTTCGTTCAGCGTCTTTGATGTGAAGGCAATCGGACGTTCCGTTCCATCTGGAAACAAATGGGATATTACTGCTCCTATGCTATGTCAGTGGCTGGAGTTAATTGAAATCTGTATCAAAGGTATCAAAAGAGGGCACAACATATGTATCTATGGATCCCAGTGCAATATACCCGCAACAACAATAATAAGTAACTCCTCTCATGCGAATTGGTCATCATTAAACATTCGAAATTGTGATTGAAATTGTGATCACATTCACGCTTCCGCTAAATCTACCACTAGCCTCTACAGTTGGCACATTCATTATCGGTACTTGTTATGTGCGTTCATCGGTTTCGTGGCGCATCCTCTATTGCAATAATAATATAATATTGGTGGCGCGAACTCCGAACGGCAAAGTTGAGAAGCTTTTTCTAGACAGGAATACTCTTTGAGCATTGTTAGTGACTCGAAAGAGGTGGAGCCGTGAATTATAAAAGTTGCTCTCTGCGTAGGAGTCGACGCACTAACCCACTCCTCTATTACAATGCCCCCTTGAATACACTTCGGGTTGTGGCATTGTTGTCCATAAGGTTTGCATGGCCTAGCCATCATTTAAAGCTTTTAATCCATAGACGTATGGATATACTCATGCACTTTTACAGCCCATACAGTTCGCAGTTGAATCTTTCCTCCGGGTGTCATCAACGTAAACAGGACCAACAACTGAAAACATAACTTGAAATTAGAATTTAAACTCTTAATGTTGTCTATATGTCTGCCACAGGCGAACAGGACAGATCAGATCAAGGTATAGAATATAATTTTAGTTTAGTCCTTCGAAACGTTGAAATTGCAGAAGTCAAGCTTGTGTTTAGTATGTTCTTCCGCAACCAATCCTAATCCTTTAATTCGATATCGCATCTGGCACAACTTGCAACAATATATCCGGACCTCAAAATTGATAAACTGGTTCGTATGGTTCATTTAATCTTCAAACATTTCGATGTAGTTTAATTAGTTGATGGTTTTAGATTTCGATGTCTATCTGTTTACTTTACTTTATTGTAGGTAACCTGTGGAAAGATCAAGGCAAGAAAAATTACATTCTTTCTTTATTAAATGATTGCTTTTTCTTGCTACTTTTCTTGCTCTGTAATATTGAGACTTTCTAAATTTTTTTCAGCGGCAATAGTAGTTTAGCTAATGTATGCTAACATTCCAAACGACGTATTCGAAACTACGGAAGAATTGTCAAAAGTGAGAAAATGTGGTAATAATATGTTCGCCTTTTTAGCACAGCCAGATGCCAATTGAAAATGGAAAAAGGAACATGCAACACATTAAAGGGTTTGTCATTGTATGATCACGCAACACGTTATTTGGCAGCACTCAAGATTTTAACGAATGTTTGCTTCGTTTATTTTACTACAACTATTCTCTTTCTCTTTGTACTTCTCACATCCGCTTTGTATCCTTATATATAACGTAATTAAACGTATATATAAAACGTAAATAAAAGATTGGCTTTTTTAATCTTATTCATTTGATGACTTGATTCAAGTTTTTTTTACTTGAAATTAATCGCTCTCATCCTTCTCTTCTCGTCAACTGGGCCCAAAACTCAACTCAAATTTTGATTGAAGGGTTTTTTTTTTTATCTAAAACGGTTAAAATACAGTCCACATATAGGTAACAAATTAATAAAAACAATTCATTAAAATTATATCGCATAACAGTCGACGAAAACTTTAAAATTTTGAAAAACTATAAAGATGACTATCATGATTCAGGAGATGAGGAAACGTCAATAAGTTTAACAGATGTATATCCACACGACGCGTCCTATTGTTCATTTCGTTCACGCCTAAGTTTTAGAGAACAATATTTTTGTTTCTATAATTTCCTAATCTGACAACAACAAGTCATAAAATGTGTTACCACTTGGCCCGTAAGTCTTAACTTCAGCCAATTTCTCAGTGTACATATTTTCAAATTCGAGCCAGCCTCTCGTGTACTTCAGCCAAATCACAATTCATAATAGAAAAGTGACACTCAAAAGAAGAATATGAACGAAATATAAAATTTGGTCTGAAAGGCATTATTGTCGCATGTTTTGTCCTATTATGAATGATGATTTGGATCAAAACTTTTTATTCACATGTCGCTATGCATATGACAGTACCAGACGCCATTCATTGTATTGACAATGAAATAAGCCTTATCGCAGATTTATGGAAAGTGACACCGACTTACTAATGGCCAAGGTGAAAGCACCTGTCGATCCAAGTACAGGTGCAACATGAGGCAGCAACATGATAAAACCTTTCGTTATCCTTTCGTTTTAATTAAAGATCTGAAAGCTTGTTGTACTTCAGCAACGACTTATTGTATGATTGTTGACTGCTTTATCGACGTCACACCTAGATAATGTTCAAAATCTTGACATTTTCTTCAAGGACACCATGTCATAAGATAAAGTTCGTAATGAACCCGACCCTCCACCAACGTCACATGTGAAGTCATTCAATCCCACAAAATTCATTCCCTCATTTCATCAGTTCAGGCGATCGGACCAATGGAATTCTCAGAGTCCAAGTACAAGTGCAAGTGTCAACACAAAACACATACGTAGTTCCATGGAATTGCTGATCGTTCGGAGCAGTAAGCTCATGTCTCTGTATACTATTTGTATTTATTTATTCTTCAACATAAACAAACTATTCAAAAACAATGACTAAAAGTCTGGAATCCACTAAATATACGCCAACTACATGTGTCCCGAGGCTCCACTTTGTCTCACACTCACTATCCAATTCTCATTCATATTTTCTTTATTTTTTATGTATATTTTTATGTTGGCCACATAAAAGTTTAATCGTCAGAGAATAATAATGATCGCACAGAGTATGAGAATAGAACTCATTGATTTAAAATCTGAGTCATCAAGGGCCGATTTTATGACCGCAGACCATTGGGGGTCACAGCTTGCTCAATATAACACTTCAAATATGGTGATAAAGGTGTCACTGTGACTGGACTTACAACCCAAGAACTGTAGTACCCCCAATAGCTTCAGCTTTCAAATGGAATTTCGATCTTTCTGTTTCACTTAAGCGAACTTATTGGAGTTCTTGTATGAAGTGTCGTTCCTTGTTTACAAATCGATATGATGAGACCTAACTCGTCGTTGGCAGATTTTATGTTCTACTAAAAGACACACACACAAAGAGGCACGTTCAATGTCTGTACAACAGTGAGGCAGATGATATGTAACTAATTCTACAAAGTGAACTGTCAATAAGCATTCTGTGGGTCGAGAGACGTAAGTAACTGGCGAGTATTGCTATAAAAAAGGGGAAACATTTCTTCGAAAATATACACGCAACACAATATCATAGGAGCCAGCCAGCAGCAACTACAAAACATTCACTTTACCCACCTATCTAACGACCAAGGAGGCCATATAGAACGTATAGACACCAGTGTAATACTCCTAGTTCCACTGGACGCATTATCTTCCAGCCGTGGTTTCAGCTATTAGAATGAAGATTTACGAGGTCAGCGAGTCGTCATGTAAGGCGTGAGACGCTTGATTGTTTTAAGGCGGAAGTGTCCAAAATGGGTCTGACGAAACGAAATATATCCTGCCCTCAAGAAAGGACTCACAAGCCACAAAAGGGTGGCCAGCTATAACTTCGAGGTAGTCAGGGACTTCGTTTATCGACTACGCAGTAAACAGAACTAACAACCCGGAAAGGTTCTGCCAACCGCTGTTTCCTTGGTCTAAAGAGGCTATTAAGGAACAGAGGCTTCTATAAAACATTCAATCAGGCTTTAAAAATTACATTGATCATCCCAGTTCTTTTCTACTCTGCCGTACGTCGAAAATGTCTGCCTACGGGCTTTAGCCCTGCTTATGTTGATAGCAACACCATGAACTGTACTGACTGTACACTGACGTGAGTTTAGTCGCGCGTATACCGATTCAATGCCTATGCTGGTTGGGCTATGAAGAGCGCATGAACAAGTTGGCGTCGGCTATAATTCTTCGCTATCGAACCCGTGGCAGAAAAAAGCAGTAAAGTACGATTGCGTCTAGGGTGGCGGACGTAGGTGGAAAATGCCGTATGTGCAACTGGCGGCATCTAGCCAAAGATCGCAGTAGCTTAAGGATGGTTGGTTGGTTCACAAGGGCACCGCAGCACACAGTGTGTTATTTTGCACATATAGCTGAACTTTCCTCTGTGAGAGAATAAAAGTAATTCTATCAAGTATTTGAAGCCTATAACCATATGTGGTTGGGGGTGATAGGGGGAGTATAGCCCGAGTCATTCATGCTGTATCTCTTACTAAGAGACCACTGGATTGATTTTGTTCAAACATTAACATAAATACATCCCAAGATATTTTGATGAAACCAACACACTCTACGCTCATCATCAACTTTATTATAATACTTACGTCATAAAACGTAAACAAAAGATTGGCTTTTTTAAACTCATTTATTTATTTATTTATTTATTTATTCTTCCGTCTTTCAAGTACAGAGCTTTTTAAGACTACTGATAATATTAATAACATTTCATTTCTTATTAATAATAATGCCTAGTATAAGCAGAATTTAACATACAATTATAATGTAATTTAGAGTAAATTGCTACTTAAAAAATTTAAGATTTCATTTTTACATTTATCTCTACTCATATTTAAGTCTATAACATTTGCAACTAAGTTGAATTTTATGCAAGCATTAGTTATAGGATCATTTTGCCCATAGTTTGTACTATGCCTCGAAACATAAAAGAAATCTCTAGTCCTCAGATAACGAGACGGGGTGTAAGCACTGAACATGGAAAGCAGCACCGGACAATCAATGTGAGCAGTAATGACGTCATGAGCGAAAATAACTGAATAATAAGTCCTTCTTACATGCAGTTGCTTTAGATCGATAAGCTGACATCTAGCATTATAATCCGGCATATTTGAATTCCACGACATCTTTCGAAGAGCAAACCTAGTATATCTTTTTTGTATTCTCTTAATACGAATAGCGCTATTGTTATATAAAGGATTCCATATTAAACAACAGTATTCTAATATAGAGCGAATTAACGAAACATACACAGACTTAAGAGTGTAAGGGTCTTGAAAATCTTTTGAATTTCGAAACAAGAATCCTAGCATGGAGTTGGCCTTTGAAATAATATAGTCTATGTGCATAGAAAAAGTCAGTTGAACGTCGAATATAACCCCTAGATCTTTATGCGAACATACTCTTGTTAAGATTGTATTATCAATCTTATAATTATAGATTATAGGAGATAAAATTCTAAAAAATGTCATAACTGAGCATTTACTAATATTGAAATGTAGTCCATTCAAATCGCACCAATTCTGTACTGATGAGATATCATTTTGCAACTCCATTGCATCGGCCAATGATCGGACTGATTTAAAAATTTTTAAATCGTCAGCGTATAAAAGGCAGTCGGAATGGGAAACATAGGAAGGCAAATCGTTAATAAAAAGAAGAAACAGAAGAGGGCCGAGGTTGCTACCTTGAGGTACCCCAGAGAAATTGAAAATTACACGTGACAGATCATTACCTATTTTTACAAACTGTCTGCGATTTGTAAGGTAGCTAGTTATCCATTTCAAGATTTTAGAATGAAAACCAATCATCTCTAGCTTTTTTATGAGCACATTATGTTGAACACGGTCAAATGCCTTCGAGAAGTCAGTGTATATGGAGTCAACTTGTAGTCTCGCTTCCATGGAACTCAGGCAAAAGTTTGTAAATATAACCAAATTGGTCGAAGTTGATCTTCCACTCACAAAGCCATGTTGAAATTGGGATATTTGGTTTCGAACTTCAGCATATATTTTTTTCTTAACAACAGCTTCGAATAATTTCGGTATTAATTGGAGTTTAGCTATTTATTTGTTAACTTAAAATACAATTTTTTTTATATTTGAAATTAATCGCTCTCATCATTGTCTTCTCGTTTATCAAAACTACTGGGCTCAAAACTCCTAACTCGGAGGACCAAAATTATGTCCTACAAAACTTTTATTTTGCAAGTCCTGCTATATGGAGCCGAAAGCTCGACGTTAAGCAAAACTGCGGAGCTAATTCTTGGTGCCTTCTTGGTGCGAGGAGAGCGAATGGAGGAGAAGACATAACCGCGAACTCTACTATCCGTACCAGGATGTGGATGTAGTCCGGAAGGCAAGAATCCTTCGACTGCACTGGCTTGGCCTCATCGAGCGCATAACCACCAACGCTCCAGCTCAGGGGGTTTTCGAATCCGAGCCTCCTGGTTCGTGAAGGAGAGGAAGACCGAACCTTCGGTATAAGGACCAAGTCATCGCGGACGCCAGGCAGTTTGGCCTTGATGACTGGAAGCAGCGTGCCCAGGACCGCCAACGATGGAAGGAAACTTTAGCTCAGGCTCTGAGCCTTCAAGGGTCGTTCGTCTGATAAGTAAGTAAGTAATTTGTTCATTATCTTCATCGGAAGGGGTAGTAGGGAAATGGAAATTCTTCGGGAGTCATCAACAGGGCAATACTTTCTTGAGGTAGTGGGTTCCTTTATCCTATGGAGCGCACTGTTATATTTCGAAAGATAGGGATCTGTTGAAATTAAGAACCGTCCACCTCTCCACGAATTCATGTTTCTATACCATTAGCAAGTTAACATAAAATACAATTTTTGCTGGAGATATGAATTCGTTGATATCATATTTATCATGCTTTTCTTGACTTGATTGATCTTTTTCAGATTGGTAGCCCTTGCAGGAGAACTGAATGCAAGCTGCCTTACCAGATTTGCTGCATATTTCCACTCCTTCCACATCCCCTAAATTGAATATTAAAGACACTTCTTTGCTAAAAGCAGTTTCAAGTTTAGTGCATATCCGTTATTTTCATTCGTGCATTCGGTCGTCTAGGATTCGATGGCATGTTTGATCATGAAACTTGATTATAGAACTCTACAGGCAATCCAATTTCCTGATCCAAGCATTCCACATTATCTTTTCGAAACGTTAGCATTTCTCGCTTATTTTTTTCCCCGCTTTGGATGTATCTTGCAACTCATAGACCTTACATAATATGTCTGTGGCACTGTAGGAGTTTCTAAAATGCCAAAACTGAAGATTATGTGACCGGAAAATCGCCTATTTCGATCCTCAACCCAACCAGCAGTATTTTATTGATCGTATGCAGATAGGTAACCATTTATAACAAAAATGTATAGGGTATGATGGCTAAGCAGATTCTGATTAGCACGTCAATGTGGATACATGCGGATACATTTTGAAAACTCAGCACAAAGTTACAAAGCAAAAAATAACGGATAGGTAATTCTAAGACCTTCGATAATTACTACCATTTGATGAGGTCGGTCAAGGTTAAAACTTAACGAAAAGATTCCTGAAGTAACAGGAAGGAAATTTCAAATAAATATCGTAGCTCCTTGCTTCATACAATCACGATTTTGGATGCAGAATGTAAATAAGTGAGGTTTTACCTCTCGTTTTATACTAAAATTTTGCCATTTGCACAACTTTCAATTTTGAATAAAGTTCCACTATATGTGCAAAATAACACACTGTGCTGTGTATGATTCAGAAGAGCGAGCCCTCTTGCCCATCTCTCGTTCGTAATTGGTTTAAGAGATTCAAAATCAGAGAGACAAGCACTAGAGGCTGCAAAGAGTTTGACAAGGATCCAGTCAGGGACCATCGAGAGAGGAGAAGTCAAGGAGGAGAAATCCCCCTACAGTCCAATCGAGCTTCCTTTCCGACTCATAAGGATTTTACGGATCTTTCCAAGTCAACTACACTCAACTATTTTCTAGAAAGTTGACTGTGTTTTAAGTGACCTTTGCATCGACATGCAAGCCTCACTAGCCATTTTCGATCCATTATCACATTATATCAAAGTTACGTATTCAAGTAGATCAGATTTCAATGCGTCATCACAAACGAAAGGCAAACAATATCTAAACTAAGAACCCCCCACAGTGCAACAGCCGCGATTGTGCAAACAACCGCTTAGCATATTTTGTCACTTAACATCAGCGCCTAACAAGTCTTTCAATTTTCAATCAACGACTGTCCTATCAGCCATGGGAACTTTTCTCATTAGTCCGATATTGGATTTCCCATGAAAGTTCGCCTATTTGCATGCGACCGGGCCACTTGCTCTTGAATAATTCACGGCAAAAATGTCAAAACATCTGAAGCCCCAAATGCTAAATCTGCGCCACCTACTGTTCCCGCATGCAAATCCAATTTAATTAAAGACACTGATACTGGCCACGGAACGGCCTTAACCATATCATTTTCAGGTTCCCGCTCAAGACCGGGAACATTTTTCAAAAACGCTAATATAATATTTTCTAATTATTTTTTACGAGCTCCACAACACATCTCTCCCGGTTGCGAATCGCTGCTTAGCACCATATCCCCGTGTTTGTCAAGCCGCTCGTCCGTCTGTCAGTCACGTGCAATTAAAGTCGACACAACGCATGACACTGTGCGTCTGCGGCGCGGAGCGGCGTGTTTCGTTCGACAGAAAATTTATCGGCACTCGCAAGCGATCGAGAACGGGAAAGTGACACAAACATCCGAGACGTGTTCGGATCGATGAAATATCTGCTCCACAGGTGGCAGCAGCATAAATCAATCAGGCATTATATGAGTATTATGGCCGGCTCGGGGAGCGCTGTATTCAGCGACACGGGGCGAGCACGAAGGTTTATGGTGTCAATACACAAGAAATGCGCGATGTCACCTGCCGTGTTAATTGGACTCATCTCTCAGAGATGTGTACGAGTTTAGTTTCTGATGCTTTGAGGTGACGATGACGATTTTTATGGGAGGCCTTGTCATGGGCACCGACGGAGCCCTTAATTTTTCGTGGCAGACGCTGCGGCTGGACCGCGTGTATGGGCTTTAATTGATTTTTACGATCGCCAGTTGATTACGGGATGGACATATCATTTGGGTTGACAGGCTGTCAGTACGAAATTATGTGGTGTGTGATGAATTGGATGGCATAAATTTACGTAAAGGGGTGGAACCCTTTTTGGCTATTTATGGGCGACGCCACCTGCAGAGAAGTTAATTACAAGTTCATTGCTGTGTTGAAAAGTGAGTGTGCTCAAGCTGAATGAAATTTTGGGACATTGCCTCTCATTATGGTTGACTTCATCTGTTCACACCGGATATCGGTAGATGGAACCTGACAACAACCTGTCAACCTAAGTACAAATCAATTTGTGTTATATACATTTAAGCAACAACTATGTCAAAGCACCAAAATCTCAACAGTGCAACTACGATCGAGTAATGGTATTATATGTTGGAGATTCTAACCAAGATTCCAATCGGGTCGCCGTGGGGTAGTTGGTAAGGGCGTCGACTACTACACAGAGGGTGCCAGGTTCAATACCCGAATTTACCACCTTTCATATTTCACGGCTCCACCTCTTTCGAGTCACTGACAATGCTGAAAGAGTATTCCTGTCTAGGCAAAGCTTCTTAACTTCGCCGTTCGGAGTCGACATTAAACTGTAGGTCCCTTCCACTCGTGAAAGAACAATAGCACGCACAAGACGAGTGGTTGTTGAGAAGCTAGGCCCAGGTCTGCCTCGGACTGTCGTGCCACCCCATATTATATATTGATTCTAACCGGTGGTTAGGTGTGGACTCAAGTGTCGAATAATTTGCTGTCTCATATGCACACCTTGGCACATTGGCTGCCAAGCCAATTTTGACAAAATTTCATGGGGTGCCAGTGCAAAAGATTGCGTTGGTTAAACGTTTGATCTGAAAAAAACTAAAAAACATGGACATTGGATATATTCCATTTCCAGGACGAATTTTGACATCCCTATAATAAGAGACGGACATGGCACTACACGAGGAGATGCCGTTACTATCATTCAACAAACTATCATACTATTGTGGGGTCAGGCAAAATAGCCCCATACCGGATTTGTACGTAGAGGCTATACATTTTGCAAACCAGAGCTTCGAATGAGATTATAGGCGGCTATCATATTTGCTGACCATGGCAACCAATGTGTTAATCTCCACTTTCAGAAGACCACTTGCCATATGATGACCATGCATCGCACTTGATCCCCAAAGAAAAAACTGCAACAACGTAAAATCTCATCATCTGAGGATCAACCCTGATTAGCAACACGGTAATTTACGTGATCACCCTTCAATAATTAAATTGTTTTTATGGCTTCAACAGCTTATTGTCACGATCACATGTCGTTATCATACAAATCTTCCAATTTGGGCTCGACTAGATTTTTCGTAATAGTGAGTACCATTGACTCTTAATGTTACATTCTTGAATAACCGTCGGGCGCCATCCGGGAGAGGGTTTTAAAATTCCCCGATAAACAATGACATGATGAAGGAAATGGGTGTCATTGCTGAAAATAAATACTCTCACCGTGGCTGCGACTAACTTTACGATAGACAGCTTCTCGAGCTAGGAAAGGAGTTTGCCTTCCTCGTGAGATACGTGAGTTCCACGAAGGCTGCTACTTCGGCGTATCTACACAACTCCAGTCGAACCTCCTGACTTGAAGGACCATAATCTCAAAGAACCTTATCTTGCCACTCCTATTGTAGGGAGCTGAAAACTGGTCGATAAGCAAAACAAGAGGGCTGAATCTTTGCGCCTTGAAAGAAAAAATTCCACGTCGAATATTAGAATGGAGGAGAAGACACAGACACCGCGAACTCTACGAGCTGAACTAGGATGCGGATGAAGTTCGGAAAGGTAAAATGCGTCGACTGCGCTGGCTAGGCTACATTGAGCGAGTTACGTCATGTATGCATATCCATCAACATAAACTACCGTACCAGCAACATAATGCCACTTATTCGCTACGTTAAGCAGAGGTGCAGCGGGATGCCAGATCGAAGATCATCACTTTTAACATGATATCAACGTGGCCTACCGACAACATGGACCCGTTGCTTACTACTTGAGAGAACTCTCTTTGGGGCAGCAGCAGCGTGGGTGAAAATTGTTATTTGGAGTGGAAGTCAGTCTACTGATATATATCAATACTTGTTCGGACTTATTTCAAAATAAAAAAAACGTTATAGTCTTTCTAATAACTAGCGCATGGAGACCAATGCTTCATCCTCCTGGTTGGAGAAGGAGAGAAAGGCTGAACCTCCGGTGTAAGGAACAATGATTACAAGCAGCGTGCCCAGGACCGTCAGTAATGGACTTGAGCGATAGCTTCCTTTCAGACCCGAAATGGGTCACAGATCTGACAAGTAAGTAACTATTCCGGTTGCGAATGAAAAAAAACAAGGAATGCAAGATCTGTGGCCTAGTTATCTTGGGGTTTCTTAGGAGAAGCCAAGTGAGAAGAAAGAACTTCTTAATTCATAAGTCTCCATATCTCACCCATATCATTATTTTGATCGCCCTGCATGAGTTCCATCGACAAAAAACGCAAGGCAGATCCATAGGACAAACATTCAGATTAGAGAATACAATTATTATTAGAGAACTGTTTTCACAGCTAGGTAGGTTTTGACACTTAAGGATTCTTAGTTAGTTTTTAAATTTTTGGCGCGGAGTGTGTATCGCTAAGGCATAGTGGGTATATTTATCGACTCCTACCAATGACAAGAAATAATTTTCAACTCGCCACTCTACCGGGTCACTGAAAATGTTTCAAACTTGACCGTTCTGAGTCGACGTTAGACTGTAAGTCCCTCTCACTCGTAAGAGAACAACAATTTACATGTTCCCGGTGAGATTTGTAATCGTTTTCTCATCGGCAGTATATCGGGGTCTCGAAGGGATAGCTGCATACCCAATCTTCGCCAGGAAGACGTTGCATTTTGGAAAATCCATTCTATGCAGTGGTTTTTCATTTTCATTTTATTTATTTATTTTTGATATCTATCGCTGTATATGAGAAACAAGCGTTACCTATGAAGGTAGCTTATTCCATAAATGAACAGCATGAATGAAAAAGTGCCTACGTGACATTAAACAGGTATGATTAGAGGGTTTCAAGGTAATATTACGACTTGATCGACAGAAGGTGACCTTTTCATATTAATATTTTGGTTTTTCTTGTGAATAATTTTGAAGAGTTATAAGCACGACCCAGTTCGCATCCTAAAAACATACCGTGCAGCCGCATTAATTGCTTTTGTCAATTTTAGGGAGGAAGAATAATCAGAGTCAGCGAACAACTCAGATCCATATGTCAAGATTGCCACTATGACTGCTCTGGTAAGTTTTAATTTGATGTTCACAGGGAGAGTGTATTTGCTGATTGATAAGCCTCTTAGGGATGTATACACCTTTGATACTACGCTATCAATGTGGTCAGTCTACGTCAGTACACTATTGCACATTATTCCAAGGTTTTTTACACATGTAACATATTCAATTGCGGTCGAGTTCAGTTCTTTTAGCGGGAAATTTGACAAGGAAGGCGGTTGTTTCGAGAACGGGATGGCTTTGGCTTTGCTAGGATTGAATATTAGACCATTTTGTGTAGCCCAGTTTGCAATAGAGCCGAAATCCTATTTTAGCAACTGAGTCTTCAACCATACCAAGAGGGAAACTTAGGTAGATTTGGACATCGTCTGAATAGATATGGAATATGGTTGACAGTTGGTCGGCCTCAGTTGAAAATGAGGGTGGTCAACCACTGCCTGTACTAATGCTAGACATCGCGATATCTTTCGGCCGCCATGATATTGATGTGGACAATATATGGTTTCAACAAGACGATGCCACAAGCCATACACCCCTTGAAACATTTTTTGAGAGAGAGACATTTCTCGGTCATATACTCGTTCGTTTCGGTGATCAGAATTTACCCTTTTAGATTGAGCAATTTAATCCCATTAGGTTTCTTCTTATTTTGGGTTTTTTGAAGTTAAAAATCGATGCCAACAAGCCCAGAACCACCACAACATCGTTTAATGTGAAATTAAACGGTATTAAACGGCACATTTACACAGAATGGTCATGGAACGAATGCGTATATGCCAGAAAAGCCCTGGAGGCAAAAGACTAAAAGCTTGTTTTCTCTTTAATTCAAATCTTTCTTTGGGGAAACCTTTTATAAAGAATGCTAGAACAAACCCCAGTGAAAGAAAATCAGTGCATTATCAGTTCAGCTAAGGTATCAGCAATTATAAATAAAGATTCTCGTTTTCGATAGAACAGATTTCACAATAATATCCGCTGTAATTTGGTCGTTACCCCCGACACACTCCGACTACGAAGTTCAAGGTGACACATTGCGATAGATGACAGATTAAGGCCTTAATTAGAGCTTTGGTACCTGTACTTTAATAGGCCGCGTTAATATTTAACTTTATTACGCTTTGAAGTCCAGAAACACCTATTAAATTGTAGCGATCCTGAAACCGGATAGAACCGTCTATATTTTCTAATATTATAACATGAACAATGTGACATAGTTGCTAGAGTATTATGTAATTTTTGATGGGAGAATTATTGATTCTAATCGATGGAATCTAGCTACTCTCAATAGCAGGAACAATTTGTGTTCATCAAACTCCCTTTACTCAAAATGAAAAAGATCTGTTGTGAGATGCGGAATCCAAAAAAACAACTCTCAATTTCTTTCCTCTAATGAATCGAGTGCAGTTCTGACTCAATAGTTAAATTAATAAATTTCACATTTACTTCTCGCAGTGGAAAATGTTTGCACGCTCAATAAGCATTACTAATTTTCCTGATATGCATTGCAGTCAAAATTCTCCTTACGAACAACTTTCTAAGAAAGGGTTCTCTCCTTACGCACAATTAGTCATTCCCCATGTCCTTCAGAACGGACACCCTTGCATAATGGACAATCATGATGGTCCCGCTGCTGTCTTCGAGTTGTCTACTTCAAGAACTTAATAAAAATACTTGATCAGATTTTTTTGCCTACATCGCGGCCTTTGTTCGACTTTAGCAGCAGCCTGCTGCGCTGTGATTTCTTTGATGATGTAGAAGTGCCTGAAATTAGAAAAGTATGCACATTAATATATTTTAGATTTTTGAACATATTTGAAATTCTTAATTTTTTCAATTCAATTAAGTGTTTCGGAACATAATCTTTCTTGAGTTCATATACTACTGCAATTTGCACCCTACCAACTCCGACCAATACTCAGAGTTATCCTCGCACCACATATGGTAAGACAGCATTATCAGACTAATTTTTAGGACTCTAATCGGCGTTATAGCTGTGAACTGCGGAATTTGAGCTCAAGCCTTTTGGTCAGTTATACGTCTACCCTATAATAACATTTGCAGAGACGGGGAAAAGAAGGAAACGATGGCTTATCTCTCCTCCTGAAAAGAAGAGCGCTGACCGCATTAATAATCTTGAAGAACAAAATATTAGTCTCAGTCATCTTTGTCCATCCAACTGGTTTGTTCTGTAGGTTCGACTAGATCCATGTAGTAACACAAATGGTCTGCACTGTGTCCTCCTAAGAGTTGAAGAATAACTCGGATGTAATGTACTGAATCGTAGAAGGTTGCTTTTAACTTGTAGAGGCTACTACACAAACGAGCTACTAGGCGAACAAAACTGGGTACATTATTTCAGTTTTTCTGGTTTTTCATCTATAAAATTGTTTCCTTACTACGACGACTTCATTAAAAGGTTCAGTTACCATCGGATTGAAACCTGTTGATTTTGACTTGTTTGTAGTCTCCTGGAGTTCAGCCTTGATGTTCTTTGCAGAAACTTTCTCGGGCCTACATATATTTTTTTTACTATATTTTGAGGACAATTCTGTTCTTTTTATTTTCTATGGCGGACACTAACCAACTCTACGGAATGTCCTTTTAAAAGTCCTTTCGCGTAATGTACACAGTTGCTTTTGGTATTTTTACATCAGTTCTTCCAAAACGGATCTAAAAAAGGTGAGGATCAACAGTGCTGGGCATCCAACTTTATTATGCATGGTCTCAATTTCTTTTCCCTTTTTGTTACATATGTACGGCACGATAACATAGACCGAATTTCTGTACAAAGTCCCATGATTAAAGACGATATTGTTGTCAATATTTCATACATACATATTTTTTATATTATTTTTTAAAAATGAAATCTTAGAAATAAAAACTCCCTCGCTGTTACCGCTCAGTATGATGCCAAAAAAGAGTGTAAGTGGCAAAATAAGTAAAGTATGATACGCCAAGCTCAGACCTAACCGTAGATACAATTGAAGTGATTTCTTCAGTTGGCTTAGAAGCTAGGCCCAGGACCGCCTCGGACTTTCACGCCACCTATATTATTATTATAATGGTGGAAGTGGAAAAACTAAATAAGTAACCAGTCGGATGCATGTTTCGCGAATTACGTACTGGGGCACATATTGCGAAGACTATAGACACCACTAATGACCACGTTCGTGTTAGGATGACCAGATAAATGTCGGCTTATAAGCCCAAGGGTTCTAGTTGACTCGACAGTTTTCATTTTAGATTCAACAAAAGACATGCAAAATTAAATGGTTTTAAATTATGGTTTTGTCAGGTTAGTAGTAATTTGTGACCGAGCAATTGTAACTTTCGGATCAATCTTGATGCAGCAAGCAAATTCATCGGTATTCAGAAATTAATGGATGGATGTACATAATTAATCAAATCGCGTATAACAGGACTCCCCCCCCCCCCCTCCCCCCCATTCACGATTTAAAATTTCGACGATTTTTACTCTGCTGGTGAATCAACATAAAAAAAAAATTGTTGTTGTTGTTTTTTGTGATCAAACAAAAGCCCTTCTTTTCGGCGGCGCATGTGATTTCCGCTCACTGGAACATCTGAAACCAAAAATTCCAACAAGATTAGAAAGAGTACATATTTGGCTCTGGTATGAACTAGGATTATTAGTTTCTCACACAAATTAACAAAATGGCGGACCTTTGAATTTTTTTTTGAAAATCGCCTTTTTTCAGCCCCGAATTAAAAAGTAAAGAAGAGCTTCACCGATTTGATTTATCCTATGTCATACCATAGCTATATATGTATAGAATAACGTTATTAATTTGGAACCGATTGGATTAATAGTTTTTGAATAACCTCATGCGCCAGTCGCAAAAACACTGTTTCGAGAAAAACGGGTTTAAAGTTTTGATAAGCAAATTCTTGGGTATAAATCCTACCTCGCTTCTACCATAAATTGGCTATATCTTAATGAGTTTCTGAAATTTCACTGGAAATTTTAAAAGAACATTCTTGAATAGTTATACAATCGATTTTTTGAAACCGAGAATTAAGGGAGTGGGTCGCCGTAGCGTAGTGGGTAAGTGCGTCGATTCCTACGCAGAGGGTGCCAGGTTCGATACCCGAATTTACCGCCTATCATTATTCACGGCTCCACCTCTTTCGAGTCACTGACAATGCTCAAAGAGTATTTCTGTCTAGAAAAAGCTTCTCAACTTCGCCGTTCGGAGTCGGCATTAAACTGTAGGTCCCTTCCACTCGTGAGAGAACAATAGCACGCACAACACACGTGGTTGCTGAGAAGCTAGGCCCAGGTCCACCTCGGACTGTCACGCCACCCATATTATTATTATTATAATGGAGGGAGTCGCCGTAAGTCCACTGAGGGCTACTGACGGAAAATCTTAAAGTAACATCAGCATTATCTCATTTAAATTAACCCGCATGGTCTACTAAAGGGCCAGCGGAGACAAAGTAAGAACGAGAAATCATCAGGATACTCGATCTTCTGACATAGACTTGGGGTTATGCCCAAGCTCAACCAGGCGAGTTTTTGGCGAGAGTTTGGTCCAAAATGAGGTGTCATCCTGGGTCTACCAAGCCGTGGGGTCGCATGGGCTTTCGTCTCGGAGGTCGTGATGATGACCATAGATGCATTTTCCACATCATTTTTTTTATTTATTAGTTCGAGCCTGCTTAATAAGTTGTAAGATTGAATATCTTATAAGCTAGTTATAAGCTTATGTCTACGAAAATCAGCAGCGAGTCAGTTGACGAGATCTATTTAATCTATTTGAGGTGGCGATTCTAATTTTTTCGAAACAATAAGTTGGTTGGCGTGTAAACTGTATATCAGATAGCAGAATGATACATCGAAAATCAATATAATTATCAAGAGACGTGTCAAAGAGGCGTGTAGAAAAATCAGATAATCGATCGAGCCTTCGTAGCCCGAAAAAATATCGTACCGCACTATTGTAAGCATCACTGAGCTTTGCCTTATTTATATAATTAGATAAGAATTTATTTATTTTATTAGATTATTAGAAACTCCCAATGTTTTCGCAAGAACACATCAACAGGGGTAAAAGGATAATGTCCCGAAAAGTACTCACTTCCGATTTCCATTTTTTTGCAAAATTAACTATAACTTTAAAACATTTTAACGCATTGTATCTCAAATGAATGTTTTTAATTGTAGCTTTAATTTGAGATAGGATACAGATATTTGAAAATTTGTTTTTAAGGATTTTTAATTTTCAAATGTCCTTTTCAGTGGTTTGCGCCAAAAACCGTTTTGGTTTTAAACTTCCTAAGTGGTAGTCTATGTATGTATACATAATATATATAATATATAGTATAAAGAACTCAGAACATGATATACCTTGCCTAGAATTACATTAATGTACTATAGTTAATCCAAATCAGCAACCGATTAAATGTCACTTCGAGGTTTTTTGAGTTATTGACGTATTCGATGGAAGCACTGTTCAGTACGATCGGAGGAAAATATGATCGATCCAGCATTTTTTTCGAGATTATTTGGATTTTTTAGGATTTAAGATGAAAGCATTTAATTGCGACCATTCTGAGATTTTTTCAAGATCATCGTTGACACAGCAAGCTGCATGTTCAGTGAGACGAAGTGGACACTTAAAATATATTTGGATATCGTCAGCATACTTATGAGTGGAACATTCATTAATTAAAGATTGAAGTTATATATATATTAAAATACAATGAGAATAAAAGTGGACCAAAAATGGAACCCTGAGGGACACCAGTGTTATTCGGGAGAAAGTCAGACGAGTATATATACTTGCACTGATTGTTTTCTGTCTGTCGGGTAGGGATGAATAAGCTTCGTACCGCTTGTAGAAAAATTAAATGAAAAGTTGAACACCGCAAACTTGGCATCGAGCTCGTCCATTGACAAAAATTGCAGGAAATCTCAGCATTACTCCTTGTACTACTCTTCAAAAAGACCCCGAGATACTTAAGCTTCTAACCCTACCATATCCTCGGACTATTCCACATTAACCTTCACTTCAGGATCAAGACAGGAATTCCGTCTGTCTATTTCCGTCTAAAAAAAGAATATAACGAAAATGCAGAAGAAAATGAGACCTTCTGGTCAACCCTGTATGTCTTGTCTCATGCTCACAAAACATAAACAGCGCTCACATTGGGCAAGTCACTCTCAAGTCCACATCAGACACCATTTTATTAAAGAATGACTTATTAGTCAGTTAATGGATCAAGAAGGCAAGAAGACACTGCTTACTGTCACCTATAATTGATAATTTTTCTTAATCGGACTTGGGGAACTGAGTAAAATAGCCATCCACCAGACTTTGCTGAACGAATGCATGGCCTTGCTGAACATGGATGAATGTTGAATGAATGCCACAACGATTGCGTTAAATGACGATTGTCGTAAGGTGATGACGTGATTTTGCCGCTTCATCACGTGACGTGGAGCACTTAAAGCAAAGTCTTTAATATCATTCAGATGACTCTAAAGCCTAAAGTGAACGTTTAAAGCAGTCAGTCCCACCACCACCTGTTTGCCATAACGTCACACACCACCATATCGTGTCGTGTCGCACCAAAGTCGTTTATCGTATTTGAATTTCAAAGTAATCACTGTGAACGGCCGCAGGCCTTGCAAGTCCTATCTTCAATTATTTAATTTAACCAAACTAATTTCGTTCGCTCTCGTAACCCATCATCATCACCATTTGCGCCAGCAACACTGCACTCCACTCGATTCGAAATGGGTATGCAAAAATGACGACGCGAGCCCATCAGCGAGTCCTCGTCCTCGTGTGCCTTTGCAGCTGCCACCGCCGACGCCGCCGTCGCCGCCATCACTACCAACACTGGGCACACAACATTCGCTGCAAAAATGGCACCAACCCCTACTGCAGCCGAGCCAACACTGAACACGGTCATTATAGCCGTCGTCAACCCACCCGAACCTGACAACACACATTCATCTGGGACATTCAGGCGGTTCTTATGGCGCTCATAAACGCATATTCCACAACACCACGTCCAGCGTCCATGATGGCAATGACGGCGACTGCGATGGTGATGACGATGACGGCGGCAGTAGCAGCAGCGGCGACGGTGGCGGTAGCGGTGGTGATGGTGGTGGAGGTCGGCCCACTGGATGGATGCGTAAACGAGGTCTCCATTCTCTGCCATCGGACGGGCCGAGATGCACGCTGGACAAATGATTACTCGCTGTTGATTGTTTCCCACACACAACACTCCGAGTGGCAACAACATGCCCAAATTGCCATTTAATGCCGCACTCGATGCCAGTGCGAGTGTAATTTTGTGCGATAATCGAAATGGCCATTCCGGGATTAATTCTGGACGTGGCGGCAAAAGCAGTACTCGCAACCAGCACAGTGGTGGAGGCTCCTCCGTTTGTTGGAAATTAAAATCGAATGGCGATGGTGGGCTTTGATAGCCGGCAATATCGCCCAAAGCTGTCGGCTCTCATGTGTCCCAGCAGTGCATGCGTGCCGAGGTGTCGTTTGAACGTTTTAATCAATTTCAAATGTGAAATTCAATTACGGTCCTCCGAGGCGGGCCACCAATACGTTCGTCTCTCAGTCTCCCACACTGCAGCTAGCCAGCCATTGGTTCTCAGCTGAGAGAAACGAATGCGCCGCATTCCAAGGAGCTGACCCGGCGCGTTGGTGGCCATGTCCAATCGCTGATAGTTCCCGAACGTACCCAACCGAATCGCACAAATCGGACAAATGACCGGCTAGGTAGCTGACGGAACCATTACACCCGGTTCTGCTTCACAGCTTCTGCAGGAGGCTTGGGTGCAATTTTCAAATACTCCACGGTCACAAAGCAACATCCAGCATCAAATTGCGGTGTCCGGCGCGTACGTGTGCGCCTCGAAACTCGAAACTGACGCCAACTTGAAGCTGGACATCGGGTTTCCCACAGCTGGTGGTCACGTCTCGGCTCAGCTACCTGTTTAAGCCTTTCCCAAAGCCTCACTCTGACCCGCACGCTAACCTTTACGTTTCTATCGATTTTGGCAGCAATGATGTTGCTGCGACGGCAGTGGCGGTGGTGGCGGTGGTGACGATAGTGGTGTGGTGGTGGTGTTGGTGGCACCAATGAGGATAATAAATCAAAGTGGATGTGTCATTAGTCATTCCTTCGACGGATGAAGGAGGAAGGACATGTGTCATGTTGTTGTATCTCAAGTTACACATGCAAAGATACACATCGCACAAGTGGCAGTCGTCAACTCTGGTGGTCCCACAGAGAGGAAGCGCCCACTCGAGAACACCAGCGATTAACAAAATACTCTCGCAGGACTCCTTGTTCGGGTCCTCGCTAATTCATGTGTCTCAGCCCTCTCATGTCGGTTCGACGACCATTCGAATGGGTCTTGAGGTGCGAAGAAGATGTATCTAATAGAATCATTAGGCGGACGAGGACTGTGTGAAGAGGAGAACTCAATCCAAATTGGTGGCACTTATCCTTTCGGCGGCAGCTGTGATGTGCTGGATTTAATTACGCCGGCTTACGACGGCCAAGTGCGAAAAAATCAACGGGAGCGGGATTGATTGAGATTTAGTTTCGGTCCGTTGCGCAGATGTGAATCGGTTTCTTGTTCTTCTCTTGCGCTCGTCCGTGTTTGTGGCGAGTTTACGATATGTCATTAAGTTTAGATGGGGAATGTGTCGAATTGGCCGGGCGAAGGATTCGCATTGGCACAGCGTGGCTGCGATTAAGACTTGAAAATGTTGGGCGTTGCCCCTTTGTTGAGTTTCTTTCAAGTGATGTGGGTTTGTTGGGGAATCAAGGAAAACTGGGATTTATGATTCCTCAATGAGATCTCGATCAAGAATGGATTCGAGATCGAGCACGAATTGGTTCAATGGTTTGAGCAGCTGTTTACCAAAAATCCCATTGTCCTCAAGTGCAATGTATCTGCCGGTTTATGTTCTTGAATTTATGATTTGTGTACGCCTTTTGAGAAGTATCACGACCATAACAACGGGTTCATTGAAAATATGAGAGGAAGCACCACTGTTTACAATTGGACATGCAATCGGTCTCGAAGATAATGAACCTAAAGAAAAATAGACAAGGAACAACAAGTTACGGGCTCTTCAAAGTCATTTTCGATGTTCCGGTAGAGAGCATGTATCAGATCTTCTGCAGACTCTGGTGGAGGAATGAATTGAAATATCAGCTTCATCATCATCACCTTCTGATCCATGGGGTCGCAAGGGTAAACCACTCACGAGAGATCTCCAGGCAACTCTATCCTCCGCCATCTACCCGAACTCATCAGGGGTTATGCCCAAGCGTAAACAGGCGAGCTTATAGACTTGGTCCAGCCATCTCATCCTGGGTCTGCTAAGTGGCCGCCTACCTGATGGAATCGCATTAAAGGCCCGCCTCGGAAGTCGTGATGGTGGTCACATTCGTGACCAAACCAACGAAGCATAGCTCTTTCCGTTCGGAGAAGCAGCTGCTCAACGTTGAGTGCCTCGCGCACTATCGTGTTTCTCACCATATCCTGACGAGTAATTCCCACAACAGCACGAAGAAATCTCATCTCACCAGCTTGTATTCGCGATCTTATTCTTTGGGTCATTACCCAAATTTCGTGACCATAGGTCAGAGTTGGAACACATACTGAGTTGAAATCTGCTAACTTGCCTTTCACACTAAGCTCGGCCTTCCTGATTACAGATCCCCCAAGCTGTGTCAAAACTGACCCAGCTTGACCAATCCTACAGAAGTTCAGTATTATCCCATCACTGGTGAAGAGGACCCCGAGATATAGTGGACTCTCCCTTAGTCGAACTCTCCCTAATTCGAAACTATCTTTAACTCGAACTTTTTCGCCATATTTTGCATACATTTCCCACAAATTTCCAAACAAAACCCTCTCCCTAAGTCAAACTCCCTCTAACTCGAACAGATTATGGTATCCCGTGACAATTCGACTTAGGGAGAGTCCACTCTACTTAAACTTCCCCACCGGCTTCAATGGGACTCCACTTACAAGTGCAGAACATTGAACAGGAGTTCTCGAAATTACCATAACCTCTGATTTGTTCACGTTAACCTTCACCCCGGAATCAGCACATACGGCCACAAGCCTATCGAGTGCGCGCTGAAGTTCCGTCTGGGAAGATGTGACGATAACTAAGTCATCCCCAAAAAAAAGATGACTTACCTTCAACTCTCCCAATGTGAAATATTCCTCGCCTCGGCTGCGCTGCAACATCCTATCCAATGAAAAGGATAGGTGACAAGACTCTCCCTTGGCGAAGTCCAACGCCCACGATGAAAGGCATTGATTTAGCACCGTTAACCCGAACACAGTTGCTACAATTTGTGTACAGAGATTGAATGGTCCTCAAAAGAGGACCCTCAATCCCATGCTCCTGCAGAACACTCCAGAGTTTACCTCGAGGAACTCGGTCATTTGCCTTTTCCGAATCTACAAAACAGCTGTAGATGGGTTTGGCATACTCCCAAGCCTTCTAAAGTACCATTCTTAAAGTGAAAAGCTGGTCGGTTGTACTTCTGCCGGGACGAAAGCCGCACTCTTCATCCCCCATCCTTGGCTCGACCATAGCTTTAGAACGCGCTTCCAAAACCTCAGACTTTCCCGGGGAGACTTAAGAGGCATATGAACCTGTACGTGGAGCAAAATCTTTTGTCCCCCTTCTTGAAAAGATGGACAATCACCCCAGTTTGCCAATCGCCAGGTTTGTTACCGTGTTCCCACCTTAACAATAAAAGAGAGCCAAAACTCACCCTTTACCCATTGACTTAAGCACTGGCCGAATTTCATCCACACCGGCGAATTTGACAACTTTAAGCGATCTCCAAAATAACTCCGCCCCACTTAAGACTTCGGGTCTTTTATCTTCAGTGCCCTCAGCTTCATACATATTTATTTCCAGTCGATTAAAAAAGCGAACTTACATCCTCCAGAAATTAGGGTGGGTGATCTTGCATCGATCTGTTGTCCGACTCGGAAAATGTTTCTATCTGCAGCTCTCTAGACAACGCGGCCTCAACTACGGCCATTAGGCTACGGGCCGTACGTAATGCCAAATTCCAGCTAGCTCTCATAGGCAGACACAGAGATAGGGATGCACTGACAAGAAAAACATTGTTCGATGGGGGAATAAAACCCTGAAGACTGAAAGCAACAATCCCGATATGGCGAAAAAAGTGTCGGTATCGATACGGAAAGAGAAGAAAGTTCGGTCGATGTGGACAGAACAAACTGGACCAACAGACGCCCAGATCGACCTAGTACCATCCATTCGGCAAAAAGGCTGAGTAGTATAAAAAAAGACGGGTTGGAAAGCTGAAACGCAAACCTGAATCAGGACTACAAGAAACTGGAGATTAAAAGAACCAAACGTTTAAAAGGCCGTGGTTCTAGATAAAGTGCCCTAAGACTTTGATGAAGATGAGGGACGTCGAAACGGAGCCGACCCTTCAGCGATTCGCAACGGAAAACTTTACTTACGGGATCTCCGACCTTATCAACGATGAAGGCAGAATTAGCGATGAGAACGCTAGAACCCGTTCGAATACGTCATATTGAAACCACATCAACGATACAGTACTTAACGGATATAAGAAAAACACATATAAGAAAAAAACGCTTGGAAGAACCAAAGAACAATGCACCAAGTCCTTTCCCATATTAATAATAATAATAATAATAATATGGGTGGCGCTACAGCCCGTAGAGGGCCAGGGCCTAGCTTCTCAGCAACCACTTTTTTTTGTTTTTTTTTTTATGGTTTGCGCCAATGGATGTGGAATCTTTTTCAAGATACTGGTAACCCGTGTTACCAGCATGAACGATTTACGGGATATTATTCTCCTTTTTCCTCGCGCCTACGTCCTAAACCACACCTCTGCACACTTCTACCACTCTCCCCGCGGAACTGCCGTTAGGTATTACTTCGCGGGGCTGGTTAGCATATCACGCTATGTGATCTATATTTGCCAATTCGGCCTTTCTTTCTTTTTCCAGCCTTCTTAGCTCGATCTGCACCCTTGTAATAAAGGAACATGCCACCAGCCATTTGTCAGCTGACTCCATCATATGGCTCACTAGGAGCTCGGGAGTTGGTAGACTTCCTCTCGCCACGGCAAAGCGTCTGCAATGGAATATTACGTGCTCTGCGTCTTCATCTTCGCGCGCGCATTCTGGACAAGTGGGTGAGCTGTCGTGACCGAAGAGGTATTTTCGGTAACCCCCATGACCCGACAAGAACTACGTGAGGTGGTAGTTGCAGTTCCCGTGAGCTCTCGTTGTCCAGGCTTCTATTCTGGGTATCAATTTATGGGTCCATCTGCCTTTGGTTGTGGTGTCCCACCTGGTTTGCCACAATGCCATTGATGTTGCCTTTTCTTCCTTTTTTAGAACTCATGCGCTAGTCTCCGAGTGATTTGCAGATCACCGTAGGTAGATCCTTTGCATTTCGGTGGCGAGAATGTCGATCGGGACCATACCCGCAATGACGCAGGCTGCTTCGTACGAAATTGTTCGGAAACCGCTGATTGCTCTTATCACGCAGAGCCTGTATGATGTCGAGAGCTTCCTTGCTGTGTAGCATATAGGAGGATTGAGCTTACCACTGTGGAAAGCAGGATCCGTCTCTCGTATCCAGGTCCTCCGATGTTGGGCAGCATTCCTGAGAGCGCTGCCTGCATCCTTGCTGCCTTTTTGCTGCAGTACTCGACGTGAGTTTTAAAGTTAAGCCGGTTGTCGAGCATTACCCCTAGGTATTTCAGAGCCATCTTCGATCGAATTATCTGGGAACCAACCCGGAAGCTAGCGTATTCCACCGTCTTTCGACTGGTTATTAAGACAGCCTCAGTCTTGTGGTCAGCTAGTTCTAGGTCGGCGGATTCCATCCAATCCTTGATCCTGGCGATCGCTTCATTTGTGGCTGCTTCCACCTCGTGGACCACTCGTGTGTGCGTGGTATTGTTCTCTCACGCGTGGAAGGGACCTACAGTTTAATGCCGACTCCGAACGGCTTAGTTGAGAAGCTTTTTCTAGACAGGAGTACTCTTTGAGCATTGTGAGTGACTCGAAAGAGGTGGAGCCGTGAAATATGAAATTGTGGTAAATTCGGGTATCGAACCTGGGACCTGCGTAGGAGTCGACGCACTAACCCACAACTCCACATCGACCCACCCACTATATACTGCAAATACCTCCTCAAAAAAAAATAGCTACAAAATTTATTTCATACAGTACATACAATACCTCCTCTAACTTCATACAAAACTTGGAACTTGACAGCTCAAACGAAATGACAGTTGGTTTTGATTGTTTTTTCAATTCGGTTCGCAATATGTCCAAAGAGCAAAGAAATGCGGTCTCGTTTAAAACAAAATTAAAATTTTTAGAAGAGGTGGGATGTGGAAAGTCGTGAGAAGATATTTCGCAAAGCACAATGTGCAAAATTGTAAAAAATGAAGAACACATTGAAAAAGAAAAATTTGCGTGCAAAAACTTAAACAAAAAAAGAGATGGAAAGGGAAAGCACGAACTTCTCAACAAAACGATGGTCAAGTTGATCCAACAAATGACTGAAAAAAAAAATGCGAAAATTACTGGCCCCATTCTGCTTGAAAAAGCACAACAGTTTTCCATACAGTTAGAAATCCCAGATTTCCAAGCTAATTTAGGCTGGTTACAGCGTTGGAAAAAAAATCAAAATATTTGTTTCCGAAGAGTCGATGGAGAGGCCTGTTCTGCTGATACAGGGACTGTGGAACATTTCAAGGAGAATATATTGCCAGACTTATTCGAAAAGTACGGAGCAGACGATATATTCAATGCTGACGAAACAGGTTTACTCTACAAGGTGCTTCATAGTGGAACTTATGTTCCACAAAATAAGAAAATAAGGGGACAAAAAAACAGAAAGACATAATAACGCTGCTTTTGGCTTGCAATTCTTCTGATTCGGATAAATTTGTGGTACGAAATAATTAAGGAGCTTGACGATGGAATGAGGACAAAAAAAGAGACAAATTTTACTTTTCATTGACAACGCTTCGCGCCACAAATTAGACTTACAAACCTACTAACATTGAAATATGTTTTTTGCCTGCAAATACTACAAGCATTTTACAACCTTTGGACCAGGGTAAGTCACTTTAATATTGTGGCATTTGCTAGAACTCAAGTTAGATAGATAGATATGTCTTTATTTCGTATTAAAAATACAATGTGGTTGTCACACAATTTACATACAGAGAATCGATATTTAAATTTTTTATCTTTCAACTGAATTATTATCTTTTAGGTTTTTAGGGTATACAAATGTAAAGAAAAGTGATTTTGAAGAAAATTACAAGAAAAACTTCAATATAAAGAAAAAAGAAAAAAAAAAAGAAGAAGAATGGATAGATTGTTGAATCTATTATATTAATAAATAAGAACATTTAAAAAATGAATTATCGAACAGAATAAGTAAATAAATAAACATAAATAGATAATAAATAAATAAATAAATGTTCAAATAAATAATGAATAACTAAACAAGCAAATAATAAATTAATAAATAATTAAAATATATATAAATAAATAAATAAATAAAAACAAAACTAAATAAATAATGTAATAAATGAAATATGTATATATATAAATAAATAATTAAATAAATAAGTTAAATATTAATTAGTATTATGACATATATTTGAAAATAAACAAATAATTACTAGATATTTAATTGGTTTATGAGAGGATTATCTGAAAAAAACTTGTTTTGTCGAAATTTATCCATTAATTTAATTATTCTGTCGGAGATCAATTCAACATTCGCCTGGAGGTGAAGATCCGAAGTTGAATGGCATCAAGTTTAAGTACGGTTTTCCCATATAAATGCAATGTTTAAAATCGAGTTTTTCCGTCTATGGATATGGCCAATTTTTTAATTTTTCATTAAATTTTTATGTTTTTTTCAGGCATCATTCACTCGTTTAAGACTCAATAAAGACAATGTTTAGTTGGAAGGCAAGTGCTTGCTATTGAAGGCGGTCGCATGGAAAGCTTTATTCGTGACATTAATATGTTTGTAGCCTTAAACGTCACAAAACGATCTTGGTGACTTGTGACACCCCAAACTTCTTTAGTAAGGCTGGCATTTCTAAAAACTCTCAAGAAATTGAAGTTTCGGATATCATTTTCACTGACAACAATAATGAATATGCAAACGATAGGGAAGTGGAACTAGATGAAGAGGAAAACAGAGATTGATGTGGTGAGATAGATAAATCACAAAAAGATAACGATGAAGACGAACACGACGAGATTAATGAACACGAACAACAGGGATTACACAAAATTGGTCGAGATGAGTCAATTAATGCATTTTTATACTTAAAGAATACAGTGGACTCTCCATAACTCGAACTCTCCCTAAGTCGACATTCTCTCTAACACGAACTTTTTCGCCATATTTTACATACATTTCCCCCAAATTTCCCATACAATAACCTCTCTCTAAGTCAAACTCTCTCTAACTCGAAACGATTATGGTATCCCATGACAATTCGACTTAGGGGGAGTCCACTGTATCTGGTCACAGAGGAAGAATGCTTGGATATAGTTGAAGAAATCCTTTTTAAAAGGCGTGAGGAATCACTAATTCAAAAGAAAATACACCTAAGTCTGTTTTTACACGGCCTTTTTTTACACGGTTTTGATATAACACAGTATGAAAATTGAATATTTTTAATTTTTTAACACGATTTTATTCCATTTAACACGATTTGAAATTTTATGTACTTAAATTTTTTTTGTCAAATTTAATTTTTGCGAAGTATGTTCATATCACAAAAAAGTATTTATGAAAGAAAAAAGTCTGAAACCATCGATAGTATCGATAGTGCTATCGATAGTTTGCGAACACTAGCTTAAAGATTTAAGTGAATTCCCTTTTAGCGCGTACAAGCAATTTTTACTGGTCAAAGCAAATGTGAATAGCACTAATTTAGGGGAATTCCCTTTATGTGCATACAATAAAATTGACTGGTCAGAGCAATTGAAACGTGTTAATATTTTGTGAACTGTCAATGCAATAAGAATAAGAATAAGAAATAAAATAAACATGAATTCTTGTTCTTGAAAAATTCTTGTTTTTCACTAATTTTAATAGGTTTTAGAGATTAGGAACAAATCACCCATTTTTGTATACGATCAATGTCTTTTTTACACGGTTTTTTTTACACGGCTTCTTCTGGAACCAATCTACCGTGTAAAAACAGACTTAGGTGTAGATAACTATTTTCACGTTTCATCAAATGTTAATTAAGACTTTTTTTTCTATGTTTTATTAAGACTTCCTATCTATGTACATGTTCGTTATGTACATATTTATTACTGCTGTGAATTGTTTTTGATGTTTTTTCAATAAATATTTTATTTACCTAAGCCCAATGAAGAATACTTTTTCTGAGATTTTTTTTATTGCTTATTAGAAATTTTTTTTCTTATATCCGTTTTTCTCATAAAAGATACAAAACGGATAAAAGAAAAAAGATTCTTTGGAATTTCAGTTTTTCTTATATCCGTATAATACAGTACAAACTTTCAGCGACGCTGGTTGGTTCTCCAACGGAGTTAAGCTCATATAATGTCACGATCAGAGCTCAGTCGAGTGGCTGAAAATTGCGATCTCCAAATTTTATTGGGTATCGTAACCGGCTTGAATAGCCGATAAACAGCTTTAAGTCTTTGACTCCAATCCAATACTTGGAATGAAAATGGTGTACACTCCTAACTGCTCCAGAACTCAGACAGCGAGAACATAGGGATGTCCATAGCTCCTGGGTCAGTACCGCAAACCAAAGTTCGTCAAATTGATATCCGCGAAAGTCTCTAACGTTCTCCAGCAGACTCCCACGGACTGTGGTGATGTTTTCTGCAGGTTCTAAGTTTCGTTGACCTACTGACTGTTGACTGACCGTTTTGTCTGATAAATACTCGACTGGGAAGGACGACCATGTCAACCGGCACAAGCGGGCAACAGGCACTTGCTTCCACAAGAGAACACCCATTTTGATAACATTGTCTTATGTTCTGCTCGACGCTGGAACTAGATATGGTGATTTGTCTCTATTTTCGGCACTGGCGTAAGTAGGTTAAACAATAAAATGAGACACTTTATCAAAATCACACTTCTCTCCCATAAAATCCACGAAATTTCCGACCCAACATGCCACCAGTGGAGACACCTTATAAAGTCAACTTCCGCAAAGGCCTTTTAAGTCAGCATCCCAAAGCAAGCCTAGACGTCATCCGCACTAAACTGTCGCTACGCTCGTATATCACCTCCCCTCACCCCTTCATTCGTTCCACCCCAACAGACAGCCTCTTAAATCTGTCAATATATCATACTTTATATCACCGGCAGTAGTTATAGATCCACCTCGACCGCGGAGACTGTGCGACTCGTTCCCATTATGCATGTTCTTCGGAGACGAGTTTAAATCGTCGGCCGTAACACGAAAGAGGCGGTTAAAGTCCGTCACTGCTCTCGCGTGGGTTTTATTGACAACGTCGATGAATGTGTCGATCAATGAGCGCGCACACACGCGCATTGCGAGAGGAAATCTGACAGAGGAAGCACGGACCATGTCATCAGAGATCAGAACCAAAAACAACGACAGCCGAGCAACACGTCGCAATTATGCTCAGAAACACGCGAAAAATTATTAACAACATACAAGAGTGGTCGCCGAGGGCGGCCGGGGATGGGCGACAGGAGTAATGGCGTCCAAAGTGGTCGGGAACTCCATCATATTCACACTTTAGAGTGAGGTGAGAAAATTGTGCAACATTAATATTTGCGCCAAAAAACAGGAATGCAGCGGAGCACTCCCGGTACCGGCGAGTGTGCGTCATCTTGCATCGAGTACTCCGCAGCACTGGAACGACCCATTTCGGCGCATCATCATCGCTCTCGCGCCCATCATCCTTCACCATTAACCTGGCAGAGACGCCGGCTTGTAATTAAATTTTTCGCCGCCATCCAAGGCGGAGGAAGATCCGTTGGGTAGCCCGCTAAGAGATCATTTAGGGGCTCCCTGACACCAGCACACCCCTCATGGCACGGAGCACTCATAACGTTCTCGGCGAACAATCCCGAGCTACCAGGATGAAATATTTCTTATTAGCCTCCTTTCGTGGGCACCGTGCGCGAAAAAGGGTGCATCGACGACGACCTCACGGCACGCAGTCGTGGACCTGCACTGCAGCACGGCGCACTACGTGTGCGAATGTGTGCCACGGCAAGATTGATGGGAATCTTTCAACCGAATTAAAAGCATTCACCGGCCGACAAAGATCACTCGAAGATCATGCGTCGACTGATTTGCGTAAGGCGATCGTTTTGATGACTTATGTCGTGCAACGACGACGGTGCGTTGGACGGCGCGGCGTGAGCTGGAGTGGTTGGGTGCTTGCAAATTAGTGTGGGATCGGCGAAGGGCGATGATTGTGCTAAATGCTTGTGGAAATTTATTAACAAGAGGAAAGACAATGCGTGTGCAACGATCGTGAGGGTGGGAAAGAGAGAATGTGGGCTTTCGTAGAGGCAGTGCTTACTGGAAGCAATTTTATGACTCTGACAAATTGAAAGTATGTTAAGCTCTTCCAATTACCTCCAGGTTTCCGGGGATTGTCAATCAAATAACCCGATATTTACAGCACATCAACTGAGCCACTGCGAAGCTGAATGCTCTCTAGACAAGAAAGTTGCTATAGAGCTTAGAATATTCCACTCGATTGGAAAATACCGGGAACGCAGTTCGTTCTTCGCCACTTGGGGCCATGACTTAGTTATTCAAAGGTTTTTTTTTAACAAGGACAGCATAAGATAAAGTTGGGTTAGGTAGGGAGATACTTGTGCGTTTACCAGCACACTTAGACCGTATTGATCCATTGTGATACCCATAGTCAGACTGCTACCTCTGATTGACTATTCAAGTGATAGTGCCATTAATTTGATCCCAACGGCAAATGGTGACTGGAGCAGATTTGAAAACAGATTAAAGCGCATTAACTTTGCTTTCACTGGGATTCGAACCGGGGACCCCGCTAACCAAGGGCAGGCACTCTTTTTTTTTTCCATGTAATTTTATTTATTCTGAAATATTTTACTTACATGCTAGACAAAATTACTTAAATCTAGCTTACCTAACTTAAGAATTTACAATGTTCTTAATACTAACCTACTGACCCTATGCGGGTACTCTAAGCTAATCTAATCTATGTTATAACTGTGCCTTTCGGCTTAATCTGCGTTTTTTTAGTCTTTATGACAATCTGTTATTACCTTTTTTCTTTGCCAAGAAAACTTTTAAAAAACTTGGCTAAACTTAACTACTTACACTACCTAATACTAACTTAACCTAACATAAAACTTAATAACTATGTCCGTAACAGTACGGACACGTGCACCAGGGCGTATATGTCGTGCATATGCATAACATATATAATTTATACGCCGTGATGCACCTTTTTTTTGTTTTTGATTCATATATTGTTTTTTATTTGGTTTTGTTGTTATATTAATTTTTTTGGATTTTTTGTTTTTTACTTTTTTTTTTTGGATTTTATTTTTTTTTTTTCTCTTAATATCTACCTTAGAAACTATGTTAGCTGGCCACTATGGTCCGCTATCTGATCCTCTTGAAAAGCTAGCGGTGGCGGAGGCTGGTTTTGGTGTAACCACCAGTAAAATTGTCGTTCTTTGGCAGACTCTTTCCATTCTCGAGCGGGGATCGCTCTACTGAACCGGAGGAGATCCTCGGTGGTGCGAACGACATCCGGTTCGTATTGAAGTCGCCTATCCACTGTTCGGCGTACGACATGGAAGATGATAGGACAACCTTGTGGATCCTGTATGAGGCCAATTGTGTCTAGATAGAGGAATGCTTCGGGAGGAATAAAGCCGTTAAGGCGCACCCTTTCATGGTACATACTATTGGGGTAGTAAGCCCCAAAGATCAGACTGTTGGACGAGGTCATATCTCGTGCAGTGTACCTTCTGATTAGTTTAATAATAAAATTATCTACCCTATTCACGTTTGCCTCGTTGTACAAGATCTCGTTAGGGTAGTACTTCTTGTACTCACACTCGGGTGTGCGATACAGACGGAGACAGCTCCTAAGACACTGCCTCTCGAACACCCTCATCTTTTCCATCTGGGAAGGACTCACGTTGAACCACAATGGACAACCGTACACCATAATGGGCCGTACTAGGGCCATGTAGCAGATTACCTTCACTCTGGTATCAAGTTGGCTGCTGAAAAACAACCTTCTTGCCGCAGCAAAGGCTTTTTTTGGCTTCCGTCAGAGCAATATCTATATGTTTGTCAAAATACAGATATTGATCCAGCCAAATGTGGGGCAGGCACTCTACCAACTACGCCATGCAGCCGTTTAAGTTTTTTTTTAACTCAATGGTTGAAGTGCGGCACTCCGAATGATCGAGAGTCTTCAGTTCTTGAGTTAAATTTTTCATTTAAGGTTGTAGGTCAACATCTAGCATAAGCTTGCCACCATGTGGACTGAGGAACTATTCACACCAATTCTAAATTTGACTGATTTTGATCACAGTCGGAACAGCGATGGCGGTATAAAACCTCTTAGAAAACAAATTGATTTATAAGCAAACAATAGTTTTTGTTTAGTTTTTCGAAACTACTGGAGTGAATGTTCAAAAACCTTGTGTTTTGCAGAAGTCTAGCTGGAGTCATCAGAAAGTGCCAGCTTTCAAAAATACGTGTGCTTGGGCGATAGCAGAATGCGCATGTGGATAAGCCTACGCCTTCGGTGAACCTTTATTATTGTACTGATGCTCGCAAAGTGTATTTTGTGCTGCAGGTAATTGTTTAACAATGAATCTCGATACTCAGTGCAATAGTCGACGCATAGTACAGCCTCGGACACATAAAGTTTTTAATTGAGTCTGGAATAGCGGAAAGTCCAGAATACAGAGAAAAAATAAAATTCAGAAGACAACCGACAACTTTTCAAATACGTTTTATTGCAGATAGAATTTTAAATGTATCTATGTAAGTATGGAAAGTATGTGTTGGTTTTTGGCTGGAACGCTTTTTCTAAAAAACGTCTTTTCAGCCTTTCCACTTAACCTCTTCAGTAGAAGGACTTCCTTTTGAGATGCATTATTTTGTTCTGCTCCGAAGAATTGCCTTGCTTCTGCTGCAAGCAATTGCTTTTTGGAAAGGTTCTTGCAATCTCGTTGTTCACACCTTCTTCACTGCCTTCTTCGCCATCTTCAGCAACATTTCGTTGGCTTTGTAAAGCAGACTTAATAATATCTTGACCAGTTGATATAAATCATCCGTAGACGTGCTAACATTTGAATAAATGAGTCTAGTTATGCTATATTGTTCAAGTGATATAATGTTTTCATTATCCCATTGGAATGCCAATTCTGGCTATAATACTTACCAACTCTTCGAAATATTTTTCTCTCTAATACTTCTACAGGCTGAATCCAAAACGAAAACCGCATCTTACAAATTAAATTTTGTAAGCCACTAGCGATGTTATTACCATCTTCCAGTAGAATTGTTTCAATAGCTGCTTTCTATATGCTACCTTTATATCATCGGTTCAATTTTGATCCATCGACTGCAATACTGCCGTACTTATTAAGTGGTAAAAATAAAACTCTGGAATTGGGATCAAAGTTTATTTCGTCCTATTTAAGGCGCGATAAGTCATTATCCAATACTAAAAGTGCTTTCAATGGCCTATTTAAATACTCTGCCTGGACTGTAGAGGCAGCATTTTGAAAGTGAAATGTAGAGGTGTCCGGGCTAGCGAGTGGACAGACTTGCGACGCTGTACTGTATAGTAATATCTGACACAGGAACATTCAATATTGAATATCGCTCCACTGCGGCAATCACACACAGTCTGACGTGACAATTATTACGACCGAAAATTAATAATAAGAATATGGGTGGCGCTACAGCCCGTAGAGGGCCAGGGCCTAGCTTCTCAGCAACCACTCGTGTTGTTCGTGCTATTGTTCTTTCACGAGTGCGAGGGACCTACAGTTTAATGCCGAACTCCAAACGGCCAAGTTTGAGAAGCTTTTTCTAGACAGAAATACTCTTTGAGCATTGTCAGTGACTCGAAAGAGGTGGAGCCGTGAAATATGAAAGGTGGTAAATTCGGGTATCGAACCTGACACCCTCTGCGTAGGAGTCGACGCACTAACCCACTACGCCACGGCGACCCACCGAAAATTAAGGACTGCGAATATTAGAACTTCTACTATCTATTCGGAGTTGCAGACTTCTTTTTTTCAAGCGTTGTTCGTTCGGTGTCTTCTTCGTAAAAAAAAGTAGGCCTTCAATGACATTTTCAGATTCATACTTGCACAAAATCATTTAAACGTGAGTGAGAAATAAAATATTGTAACGCATTAACGAACGCGCCCAAACTGAGACTTTGACAGCAGCTGCATTTGACATTAGAATCTGTCATTGTAGATAATCCCTCATGATTGCATTCTTTGTTGAAGGTTATAAAATAAAGGTGTGCTACATTTTTGTGACTTGCGACGTTGCTTTAAAATCCACTATTTTCGCTGCCATCGCTTCTTCGAGTGTCTCTGAATCCGCAAATACGCAACACTGGTGTCAGAAGTGGGATTTTCAACTCGATATGGCGGAGTTAAATGAAAATTTAAAAAAATTTTTCGCGAAACTTAACCATTTGTGCACTGATGCCAAGTAGTAGAGCTCTACAATAGCACAGCTAGCACAAGAATGGCAGCGACAATCGGAAGAGCTAAGAACGAAGATTGGTACAACCTTTGCTAAAAAGGTGTTCGAATGCCCCACACCCGTAAATCGGACGGCCACCGAACAAACACAAATTCACCCAGAGAGCCCAGGAGAGAAACGTACGCCACCTCCTCATGGCAGTTTACCTCCCAATAGCTGCAATCTGTTTCCACCACCATTTGACAGCAGCACGACCCGATGGAGAGACTATCAATTACTTTTTCAGATTATCGCAGAAGCCAATGGCTGGTCGTCTCTACAAAAATACTCGGACAATTCCCCTTCACCCTCAATCCGACGGTCTTGAGGAGCGAATGAACCGGACTATTCTCCACTATCTCGCAAAGTTCGTTGATGATAAGCAGCATAACTGGGATGATCTTCTTCCTCTCTTTGCTATGGCCTATCGTTCATCAACTCAGGAGTCAATGAAAGAGGCGACATTTGCCATGCTGTACGGTCGTGATATGCGACTACCCCACGACTTATTTTTCGAGACACCACCGGAGTCGGATCCAAAGGCATATCGAGGGCTGCAGCTTCATGAGCGACTCCGAGAAATTCATGAACAAGCTGCGAAATTCGGCCCAAAGAATGAAGGGCAGGTATGATCTAAGCTAACATTCTTAAATAACAGGTTGGAGACTTTGTGTTGTTTCATAACCCGCGCCTGAGACTTCGAGTGTGTCCAAAGCTACAGTGGGATTGGGATTAACCGTACCAGGTTAGAGAACTTATAAACGATATCACTATTCGGATCCAGAAGACTCCGCGTTCACGATGTAAAGTTGTGTACATTGACCGTGTCACAAAATACCGAGGCAACAATTGAAATTGCTGGCCTTCCGAGTACCTTGCTCCGACTGAAGAGGGTCCCGTTCAAGAAGGGGGGGAGTGTAACGCATTTACGAATGCACCCAAACTGAAGCTGTGACAGCAGCTGCATTTGCCAAGACATTAGACTCTGTCATTGTAGACAATCCCTCATGATTGCATTCGTTGTTGAAGGTTATAGAATAAAGGTGTGCTACATTTTGGTGACTTGCGACGTTTCTTTAAAATACAATATTTTCTCTGAAATCGCTTCTTCGAGTGTCTCTGAATCCGCAAATACGCAACAATATGAAACTGGTATCTTCCTACTAAGAAACTACTACATACAACTTTGTCGGAAAATGTTCGAAGTAATGGGGTCATATTGGTTTCTGAAGTGTTGCTCATACTTTAAGATGAAGGTATCGTTCTTAGTCTAGTTTATGGCCTTCTGGCTGCCCGTACTTTCGGTAAAGTCACTCTTAGTCTAGAAGCATTTGGAAAAAAAATACGAAACAATTTATAATAATTAATCTTTGATATCTGGAATGGAACCATCAAGAAGAGATGGAGGTGGACCAACATTTTATAGCCGCAATGGTTGCCACATCGGCGATTCCAGTACTTGAGGATAGACCTGAGCCTCAACAAACAAGCCTTTCTAACTAGCCTCTCTGACTAGCTGCCCCCAGTTTCACACAACAAGTTGGTTGAGGGCATTCTTCATTTGATGCGCAACATTAGATGTGAGCGTCCTCTGTTGCGTTGCCCCACAGGTTCGGAGTTAGGGATTTCAGAATCTTTGCGGGACATGACGTTAAAAAGTCAGTTTTTTTCAACCTTTTCTGTATTTTTGTATCTACTCAACGATAAAAATTTCAGTAAAAATAAAATACATAGGTGCACTGTTTAACATTGTGTTTTTCGACAAATGATTACGTTCACTAAGCAAAAATGTACCAAATACACAACTCAAGCGCATAGCTCATCGTCACTGGAATATTGTTCTTGCAAATCCGAATCCATCCATTGAGGTTGTAAAGTACAGACAGAGTTTCCCTATTGTTGAATCTATTTTCATATGTACATTTATAAAAAATAAATACATATAAACAAATTCAGTCGAACTTCCCCAAGTTGAATTGCAAGGGACTAAAAAATAAGTTCCAGTTATAAACACGTCGGCTTATAGAAATTACGTAAATGTACGGGAATAAAATAATTCGTGTATTTTAAAGAATTTTATAATCTTGGTTTTCCAGTTCTCTTTTTCTGCATCCAATTTCCACTCCATGATATGTGTGAGAATGAATATTAAATAACAATAGGCACATCCCATTTACGCTCCTGGAAAACGTAGTTCATTGAGTAAAGTTCTCGAAAAATTCGACTTATGGTTGTAATATCTTCAAAATTCAGAAATTCTAGTGAGGGAGTAAAAAATGTATGAAAAATGCAACGAAAAATCAGCGTTTACGATAAAATTTCAAGTCAGGGAAGGTCGACCGTATGTACCTTCTTGCGGCGAAGAGCTTCAATTTTAGTTGATTTTTGAATCGATAGCGTATCAGAAGCCATTAAACTATCGTTATGACTATCGCGTGGCATCCCTATCCGGAGTAGAGGACTCTTCGGGCGAAGTCCATTTTGGGCCAGACATCTTAGGCGTTAAATCTTTAGACGTCTGCTCTCATGTTCATGAGCATGTCATTTTACATCCCATATAGTTTGTGGTTGAATCTTCTCCTCCAGATCCCATCAAAGCAAATATCGTCGATACTTATAAACGCAAATTTCTAATTCTTCGAAAACAAAAAAGACTTTTAGAAGACATGGAAGTTAAGGCAAACCTTTGTTTTGTCTGAAAAGACTGATCGTTCCCAAAATCAATAAAAAAATATGTTGGACTATCGAAGAGGTTGAAGCCCAGACACCACGTACAAAATTCCTATTACACCATTTAGGAAGCTCGTCGGTATCACCAAATCTCCAAACTCAATCCGCCTTGTCGCAGTAAAACAATGATAACTATCATTCCCAAGCATGTGTTCACAATCGTCCTTTCATCAATCGAAACCACAATTCGCACGCTATACATCGGTACTCTGTCAGCTCTTCGAAGTGAGACTCTCATCACGTACGAATAACATAAAAATCCTGCCATCGATAAGGACAGCCGTGCACGGCACCGAATTCCGAATACACGCAGCAATCAACGACGACAGCGACTAGTGCCATACATCGAGTCAGACGACACCTGCTCGCCAGACATTCTAAATGAGAATTAATCCGAAGGAAAATTAATATTTCAATTCAGCACCTTTTCCGTGCTGCGAGCACCCGACCAGGCAACCCTTAATGAAGTTAATCCGTTCCTCGTTCGTAGTTCGTCGTGTCGGTGCGGTGTGAGATCTGTGCCAAGGATAAGCACACCACTCACCGGCTTACAATGCAATAACATCCCCCAACCCGGGGGTAATTTAAATTGGATTAATGAATTCGCCAAAAAGACACCGAGGTCCCGTGTTCGGTTACGGTCCGGGCGGCAGCTGATACGCGACAACTTGTCATAATCAATGGCTGACAGGAGGCACGAAGCTGGCTGCTTCTTATCGCAAAAAGTGGCCGCCCTACGAATGCGAGAAACACAAATTTATGCATTCACACCCCGCTTAATCAAAATTATCAGCAAGTTCAGATGAAGAAGACAATGATGGAGTTTTATAGCCGCAAACTTGCATAATTAATTAAAAACTTGTTTTGCGCGGTAATGTGATCCACTGTTTGGCTTTGCGCCTTCGAGGGGACACGCTCAAGCACTTGTGCATGGTATTTACCGTGGTCAAGGGGTTGTAGGTGATATCTCGATGAGCTCTCTAATCGAAAGACATTATATCATGGGCACTTTGAGTTGCCCGAGTGTGTCGAGCCGGAGCGGTGTTGTTTATGTTGTGTCTACGTCTGTACGCTGTCATAGGCAGCCTTGAAGTCAAAGAAGAGGGTGTCTTTGGCGTTTTTTGGTTGGCATGTTCCAAGTGTGAATTTGGTTGGAAGCCAAGAGTCAGAACTAAAGATGATTTAGGCGCAAGAGCAAAAAGTCAAAGCAGGTGCTCATATAACCTTCATTGTGTCCTTCCACCTTTATGTATTCGGTTAGAAACATTCATCTATACCGACAAATAGATCGTCAAACAAATGAAATAGTTTTCAAACAACCAGGAGTGTATTAAACAACAAGAACTTTGATGGAACAAAACTATCATCCCAAACGAGCCAAAGAAGCTCGAGAAGTAAAATATGTAATTACGGCATGTAATTACGGCCTCTATAAAATGGGCATTATTAGTACAGGGATCTCTAGGCACTGTGGCCAGGCGGAAGAAACTATGGAACCCAAAGACTTGCCCGAAAAGGAATCAAACAGAACTTGCGTATCAGAGAAAACCCTCCAAGAAATTCCATCTCAAGAATTTGTAAGATATCTGAAGGCTACATCAAACCTAAAGAACGGGGTACAATACATTTTTGTGGTCACTGTACTTGTGTATTTTATGACACACCCTGAGTTCTTCAATTCAATTCAACCCTTCTTCTTTGAGTAGCGCTACTGTTGGAACTGCCGCTGGACCTCAACTACAGAGCCTCTCTAGATGGCATGATCTGCCATCCCGTCCGTCTCCAGTTGCACACACAAAGTTTCGCTAAAGTCTTTTTCCAAGTGTCTTCTCATATGGAGCTCGAATTTAAATATTGGACGAAATGTCTCTGCTTTTTGTACCTTTTGATGGCTATCAGTCGTAATTTTGACCAATCACCAGACACTGTTTCACTCAAAGTATTAAATAGAACATATGTCCTATATATGCGGTTCCTTAATCAGTTTTTAAGTTTTGTGATAATAAAGCGATCGCTTCAGAGATTCGAACTTTGTATGATAGTGAGCAGGGTTGAGTACGAAATGCCCAATATTTAAGTCCCCAAAGTAAAGCCGCCAAGGGTAAAATCGAGTAAATATCAAACTTGAATTATGGACTTATAACCCACCCACTGGGTCGCCGTAGCGTCGTGGGTTAGTGCGTCGACTCCTACGCAGAGGGTGCCAGGTTCAATACCCGCATTTACCACCTTTCATATTTCACGGCTCCACCTCTTTCGAGTCACTGACAATGCTCAAAGAGTATTTCCTGTCTAGAAAAAGCTTCTCAAACTTGGCCGTTCGGAGTCGGCATTAAACTTTAGGTCCCTTTCACGCGTGAGAGAACAATAGCACGCACAACACGAGTGGTTGCTGAGAAGCTAGGCTCAGGTCCGCCCGGACCGACCAAGCGTTGTTGACCATTGTGGACTTATGGCCTGTGAACTTTTGACCCTGCACTGGAATTTATTTGGATATTTTGGATTCGGGGATTTTGTAGTTGGGGATTATAAAATCGTGCATTTTTCATAAGGTGGCGATTTTGCGTTTTGGGGATTTGGATTTAAACTGGAATTTTTTTATTTTAAGGCTGTACTGCAACTTCCTTGGCCCAAGTAAACATCGGAATCAGGTGCTACTTTCCCCTTGAGCCCTATACGAAGACATTATAAATGTCTAATTGTTCTGCGTATTTATCTCCTCCTCACATAAACATCAAAATGCTGTCCAGTTTCTTCACAAGCTTATATTTCAATATTACAGTACTCTAAATATGCACAATGTAAATTTAAATAAAGTTATTATAAACATAACCAAAATGACAATGAAAGCGTTTCGCTCCGTAATATGGACACTAAAACGCCAAAAACCGCCACGACTCAAAAAAACGACAAGAGTCGATACACTTAAATGCCAGTCAAAATAACGGTGAATCAGGCTGATTATCTGGTACGGAACCCTAAAAAGACAACCGGAGTTTAATTCACAAATGCTGCATCACATTTATTTCATACAACATACAAAACTGTCATACATCATACACATCATACAAGTTTCAGTTTCTCAGATTCCACTGGAAATATTGTATTGTATTTTGACGTTTAATTTTGAATGACAAAATCACATTGATTCCGTGTCGTCAATCGTTCAAATAGTAGGCAGTTTGAAAACTACTACACACGTTAAATTTCATATAGAAAACGAAATTTATGCTGTCACTTTTAAAACTCGTTGTTGATTCGCCTATTCATTTCAAATCCAAATTCGAAAACATGTATGTAAGTCTTAAATAACTTCTTGTCAATTAATTGATTTATTAATTAACACTCTAGGTCAGCAACAACATATGTGAGCATCCTGAAATGGGAAACAAATTAAATGCCAAGAACCACACAACCACACAGTCTATTAACAAGCTGTTTGCAGATTTGGCTTAAAAACTGAATGCCATTGGACTACCCAATAAGTCTGTACCTGCTTGGAGGAAAGCATAATGTGAACATCACAAGTTCAAGTTAAAAGTTCAATTAATTTGTTTTAAGAATGGATGGATTTCAAATATCGAACAAAAAAGAAATGCAGACATTGCATTTGCAAAAAATTAATATAATTTCATTAAAAAAAAACCAGAAAACATCTGGGGCCTATTATACATCACATACAATTCATACAACATACAAAACTGTCATACTTCATACAATTTTCTGTTTCTCAGATTCTACTGGAAGTATTGTATGATATGTTCTTTGTTGTATGATATGTATTTTTTTGACGTTTAATTTTAATTGTCAAATTTCATTGAAAACTAAATAGTGCCGTGAATTAAACCCTGACACCATATAAGTGGATTACAAACAAACAAAAAACTAAATAACCGAGTTTCTCAATAATGAAGAAAAATATGATTTCGAAATTATTGAGGTTAATTCAGCTAAAAAAAAAAAAGATGAACAATCATTCATTATTCAAATATCATAAGCCCAAAAACGCTTATTTTTGTGTATTTTCTCATTTAAAAACTAATTTTTGTAGTGACTACATCAGTTTTAAGTGCTGTATGAAATGTATGTTCAAATTTGAAAGAAACTGCTGTATGTTGCGTATGATATTTTTCTGTAAAACAGAATCATAAAACTTTCCCATATTTCCAGTGTAAACTTTAGGTGATACACGCTGTATTACAGCTGCTCATACAACAAATCTGAGAAACAGAAATCATACAGCGAAAGTGTCAGAATCATACAATGTATAAGATGTATGTTCTGTGAAATAGGCCCCTCATCAAATTTCAATATCCGAGCTGGAGGAAATAGCAATTCAGATGCCTTTTCTTCACAGTGCTGTGCAGGTAGCAGTTCGAATTGCTTTGGTGCGGTTGAAGTGCACGGAGAGCCGAAGAGAGCTAACTGTGAGACGGATGAAGATGCGAACCAACCATTGGTAGCTACCTCCAGCTAGGATCTCCTAGGTAGCCCCAAGTCCAAGGAATATATGTTGACCGCGAACCGATCCTTGGGTTTACCGTTTCTAGCACTAGTACAAACGCCTCTTTTGATGAGCGAAAACGTAGCAAGTTTATTGTTTGAAAATAATAATATTTTTTCCTTTTCGTGTAAAAGTGAAAGAGGATCGGATGCATCTCTAAGCGTCCTTCGCTTTCGCAACAGTCCAACAGAATTTTCATGCATTGTAAGGCCTACGCATTTTTTTCAATTTTTATTAAAAAAATTCCAAAAATGAAACTAAACAACAACTAACCACTAACTTTGAAACGATTGTAAAATAGCAATCGTTCAATCAAAATCGCTTAATCGTCGGCTTTTGACAGTTCAATAAGTTATACCAGAAATGAAGTATTACAGAGACACCTCTCTATCACCCTTAAGATTTTAGACAACTGTTTTTTTATAACGTATTCATAAACCAAATTGACCAATCAGAGGACGGCATTTACGTTATTCCGTGAATAACCGTCAAGAATTCATGAATATCTGTCAAAATGGCACTCAAATTCGTCGATGGACTAGGGGGCAATCAGCTGTGAAGTCGGATAGTGAATCGTCAAAAACGACGTCGACTAGACGATTCAATAATTTTAGCATTACACGAAGTAATACAATCTTCGAAATGACGTCGTCAAACGATCGTCGTCTTACACGATGAGATCCCTGGATTTCATGCATAGAAAAGTTTCGTTTTTATTGTAGTGGTACCCAAAAGTTTTTTATTAAACATTTCATGATTTACACGAAGTTTATGTTCCTTACTTCTACAATTTCATGAAATTTTTCTGTAAAAAATAATCATAGAGCTTTCCCATATTTCCCATATTAAGGTGATAGATGTTTAATGACAGTATTTCATACATCCCTTGCAACACCACTTCACCCGCTTCCTTTTTCTCTTTACAATGTGTCGATTTTACTTCCGTAGGAAATGCGATCTTGTCTATTAAGTCTAACGCTGTAGGACTTGATGGTATAAGCCCCAAATCTATAAAAATAATGTTGCCTGTCATATGTAAGCACATCACACACATTTTCAATAGAATAATAACAACAGGTGTGTTTCCTCTTAAATGGAAAGTTGCTACGATTCTCCCTCTTCCCAAGTCGAATAGTACGGACCTTAGACCGATTGCTATCCTCCCATTCTAAAGTAAAGTTCTCGAAAAAATAATTCTTCTTCATTTGGCGCTACAGTCCGGGGTGGACCTGGGCCTCAACCAACAAGCCTCTCCAGCTAGCACGGTCTCTGGCCAGCTGTCTCCAGTGTCGCACGCCAAGTTGGTTGAGGTCCTTCTCCACCTGGGTGCGCCACCTTAAACGCGGGCGTCCTCTGTTGCGTTGTCCCACGGGTTCGGAGTCGAAGACTCTCCGGGCCGGAGCTGAGTTGTCCATGCGCTCTACATGGCCTAGCCATCTTAGGCGTTGGATCCGAAGACGCCTGACTAGACTCATGTCGCTGTACAGCCCGTACAGTTCGTGGTTGAATCTTCTCCTCCAGAAACCGTCAACGCAAACAGGACCAAAGATCGCACGCAGAGCTTTTCTCTCGAAAATACCAAGGACTTCCTCATCCGCTGTTGAGATTGTCAATGCCTCCACGCCGTACAGCAGAACTGGGATGATCAAGGTCTTGTATAAGGTCAGCTTGGTCCTTCGAGAGATGGCTCTACTACTCAATTGCCTCTTGAGCCCATAGAAACAGCGGTTGGCAAGAGTTACTCTGCGTTTGATCTCGGTACTGATGTTGTTTGTACTGTTTACTGCGGAGCCGAGGTAGACGAAGTCCTTGACTACCTCGAAGTTATAGCTGCCCATTGTGACGCTCTGTCCAAGACGTCGATGTTGTGTGTCCTTTCCTGATGACAGCATATACTTCGTTTTGCCCTCATTCACCGCTAGACCCATTTTAGCCGCCTTCGCCTCAATGCCAGCAAACGCCTGATTGACGGCTCGCTGTGTTCTTCCAATCACGTCAATGTCATCCGCTTATGCTAGTAGTTGTACGGACTTCTGGAAGATCGTGCCTCTAGTGTTGGCGTGTGAGTCTTGCACGATCTTCTCCAGGATGATGTTAAAGAAATCACATGACAGCGCGTCGCCTTGTCTAAATCCTTTTTTGACATTGAAGGTCTCGGTGAGTTCGTTACATCGTTCCTACCGTAGCACCTCTCCATCTCCTCGATCGCGCGCTTCTCGTGCTCTTTCTTCTTTCTCCTGAGAAGCCGGGTCTCATCCCTTCGTCTCTGTTCGTAGAGCTCACGAACAGCTCTCGTCGTTCGTTGCAGCGTTGCTTTGTAGGCTTCCAGCTTCGCTGCATGTGCCAGCCTACGCTCGTTGTCAAACCATGGGTTTTTTCTAGGTGGTGCCGTAAAAACCAGCACATCAGTGGCAGCATCTTTGATGGCTTCTTGACAACGCCTCCAATCTTCTTCGATTGTTTGCGCAGGTGGCGACGAACTTAGAGAGAGATTCCGGGAGACTCGATCGGCAAAGATCCTAGCAGTCCGTTGCGATTGTAGCTTTCCGACGTCAAACCGTGGTGTCCTTTCTCGACGCCGTTGATCTCTTGATATGATTGAGAGATTACGTCCCGTAACAAAGTCCACCAGCCTGAGTCCATTATCGGATGTAGTGTCGTGCAGGCTGTGTTTCCCGATGACTTTGCCGAAGATGTCTTCCTTACCCAGCTTTGCATTGAAATCTCCTAGAACGATCTTGGTGTCGAAGCTGGGGCACTGATCGTAGGTCCTTTCTAGGAGATCATAGAAGTCATCCTTGCTGTTGTCATCTTTGTCCTCTGTCGGGGCGTGGGCGCAAAAAATAATAAGTAAGCAAATAAAAGCATACTTCGAGAAAGAGAAATTGGTGACGAAGTTACAATCAGGATTTCACAGTGAGCACAACTGCATTTCGGCGCTTCTAAAAGTATCCGAAGATATACGACCTGGACTCGATAGTGATATGATGTCTGTGATTGTCTTTGTGGACTTTTCAAAAGCTTTTGACTCTCTTGATCATTCTATTTTATTACACAAGTTGAAGTTACAATTTTTCTTTCAGGAATCCGTTTGTAGACTCGTGGCGTCATCTCTTGATGGAAGAACTCAGATGGTAGTTAATGGTAATAAGTATTCAAAAAGCTTACCCCTGCTCACAGGTGTACCAAGGATCTGTTTTAGGCCCACTCCTATTTGTTTTATTCATAAACGATATCTCTCTAAGCATTAAACACTGCTAGCATCATATGTACGATGATGATGTACATTTTTATAAAGTTTTCAAACTCTCCACTCAGGCAAACGCACTTCGTGATCTCAATACAGATCTAAACTCCTTATTTATTTGGTCCCAAATGGATCATCTATCCCTGAATCCTTCCAAAACTAAGGCTCTCCAAATAAGCAGAGGAAATCTGTTCAATGCCGTTGACCCAGTTTGTATTAACAACAGCACTATCGAATATATCTCTGAAATAAAAAATCTTGGAATCATCTTTAACGAACATCTTATCTTAGCTGGATTGATCAAGTAAATGGTATGGTTCGCAGAATCTATTGTGTGTTACGAGGTCTCAGTCCAACCAAACTTTTTTTGCCCGTTGAAGTCAAACTAAAACTTATAAAGTCATTCGTAGTTCCTTTCATATTATACGGCTGTGAAATTTTTTCAAACATGGACTTTGAATGCTCTCACAAGTTAAACGTTGCTTTCGACAATTGTGCACGATATATTTTCAATCTAGATCGGTGCGCCCACGTTTCAGATTTCGCTAAAAGAATTATTCGCTGCCCACTTAACGTATTTCTTCAATATCGTACAGTTCTTGCTTTGCATAAAATTATAAACCGCCAGTCACCAGAATATTTATACACAAAATTACAATTTGCGCGTTCTCAAAGAACATTGAATTTAATACCTAAACATAAGTTTTTGAACACTGAAAGGCAAGTTTTTTTTTAGCGCAATTCATTTATGGAATGCACTCCCTCCGGAAATTAAAAGGGTAGGTACAGGGAACTATTTGGAAAAAAGAAACTTTTTGAATTTTATAAAACGAATTAACCACTTACGAGTAAATAACAATGATTTTAGTATATGCTTTCTTTACTTTCTTACTTTCTCTATCTTCATCTTTCTCTTTTTCTTAATTTTACTCCTTTCCGCCTCCTTATTTCCTTTCCTATTCTTTCATTAGAATTAAGTAAGGTTAAGATAAGTAAAAATTTGTTATTTTAAGAAAAAATTACTGTACAAGCTTATAAGTCTATGCTTAATTGTGCAGAGTTACCCGAATAAATAAATAAATAAATAACGACTGAGAAACTGCCTACATCCTACATCAGAAGTGTCAGAATCATATAATGTATGTGACGTATGATTTGTGAAATAGGCAACTGCACGCTTTCATTTTAAACGATATTAGTTTTTAATTACATTCGTTAATGTTTTCTGTGATGAACTCAGTAATACTTTTACATGCCAGGCAACGACAGAGAAAATAAAGAGTTTTTAGAGAATAAAATTGACTCTGAATTATCAGCATTTGTAATTCATACTTTGTTTAATATACAAACGCTTCTAATGAATAAAACCATATTTGGACATACATTGGCAACCACTTGCCAAAAATATTTGAAGTGTCTAGCACAATGAAAGTAACGTCCCAAGCCAACTTTTGACATAAAAAAGTGAAGTGAATACAAAGAGAGTAAAGAGCGTTTTTTTGAGAATCCTTCCTGAGCTGAGTATAGATTCACAATAAAACACGCCTAGTGTTACTACCAAAAACCTTTGTTTGGACATATTTATTTTCAGCATGACTCGTTTTTGATGCAAAACTGGTACGTACATGTGTATTTAAAATTTCGAAAACTTTAAAGGAAGAGGGTCTTGTATTGTCCTCTTAAAAAACCAATAATCGTACCCCTATAACTTTGAAATTTCGCTCGACGAGACTATTGCCTTAGCCAAAACAACAAGCCTGACGGATATCCTATTTAAGCCGGGTTCCATTTTACAGACAAATGAAAATAAACCGACCCAACACTTTGCAAATCACTACTGTCATCGTTCTTCTCCTATGGTCACTCTGGCGCGCAGTGAACACTGTTTTTTAACTTCTTTTTTATTATTCAATTCATAATAACTTACATACTAGACAAAAATGCTTAAAACTAGTTAGACGAACAATGTTTTATTTCTAACTTACTGGCCCTAGGTGGGCACTCTAAGCTAAACTTATTGTTAATCTATGTCCTTCGACCTAATCTAACGGAGCAAAATATAAATGAAAATTTAAAAAGAACAATTCACGTATAATTTACCGTTTATATAAAAACTTACAAGCTAACTTAAGCTAACCTACGTACATATATATGCATATATGTACACCTGTCTATACCCCTATACACATGTTTATACGCATATATTTTTAATATACACAATGTATACACATATACATTCTAGCTTTTTTTTTATACACCTATATACAACTTAAAAAACTACCCTAAGATATATAAGACGGCTGATAGATTTCCATCTAATCCGCTGCAAGACAGAGCCCGACTACGCCCCATAAGGGGGAACGCACTACACTTCCTACCCCGGGTCTAAAGGGTTCGACGCTAGAGTTCCCTCGCTCCCCAGCCACCAAAAATGTTGGTGCTGCCTAGCAACATCCCGATTGTCTCGGCTGGATACCGCCGTACTGAACCGGAGGAGACCCTCCTCAGCTCGTTGTGCGACGGAATCTCCGTGGCTGAGTCGCCCATCCACAATTGATCTGGCCATGTGAAAAATGAGCGGTACCGCATTCATATCTTGTAATAGGCCGTACTTATCTAAATGGAGAAAAGCTTCTGGGGAACGAAGCCACTGTGGCGTACCCTTTCGTGGTATTCTGGATTGGGGTAGTAAGCCGCTGAGATCAAGTTATTGGACGAGTTCATCGCTCTAGCAGTGTGACCTCGAATCAACTTCAACATGAAATTGTCCACTCTTATCAGGTTTGCCCTGTTGTATAAAACCTCATTGGAATATAATTTTATGTACTGGTACTCTGGAGTCTCTCAAGCAACCGAATCTTTTCCATCAAGCTTGCACTCTCGTTGCACCACACGGGACACCCATAGGTGAGCATTGGCCGGATGAGGGCCATGTAGCAGATAACCTTCGCCCTCGCATCGAGTTGGCTGTTGTAAAACAGTCTCTTTGCAAGGGCAAAAGCGCCTCGGGCCCTGGCTAGAGCAGCATCTACATGTACAGTGGACACTGTTCTATCATCTACAACGATGTCCTTATCAATTGTTTGCTTCTTTGAGGGTTAGCCTTTTCCATGCGTTTTACAGTATCTCTCTCTATTCGTTACGTAAAGTGTGTCTATCCAATACAAATGTGATCTTTTCCTCCTTCTCCTCTCCAAAAGCTTATGTAACCTCTTACGAAGCAGTTTACCGTCTCCTGAGGCGCGGTGGTCTCATTTTCCAAATTGCCCTTCACAGTTTCGAAATACAAAATATCGAAAACGCCTCATATCTTGCCAAATCGGCCGAAATCAAGTATCACCTACTACGGCCGCACAATCAGCTCAACGCATCAACACCGGATATTAAGTTATTATAAACTAATTATCCATTCGCCGCACCGATTCACACCAAACAAAGATACACCGCGCCGCCTACTGGAAAGGCAAACGACAGCAACAACAACAAAAGCAGTGACAGCAAAAAAGTCCAGAGAATTAAAAACAATTACGGAGTTTTGACGTTTTGTTTTCGAAATTTTGAAAACCGATAACGCGATCTCATTACCCCCAGTAATTTGTTTATAATTGGAAGTCAAACAGACAGTTTACGTGTGTGTGTGTGCTGGCCGCTGAACCGCTGAACCGCCTGCCGGGGGTTGACGCTCGCCAGCGCGTGTATTTCACTCTACACCCCATCAAAGCCACTCCCGATAGCCATCGGATAATTTCAATTTAGAATTTAGCGATTAGGCTAGCGCTGCGCTCAGCCTACCCCCGGCGGGTATAATGTCAGGTGTCAGGCAGTTTGTCGAATGGAAAACCATTAGATCGCGCTTATCGCAACGAAATGAGTGTTCCCGGTAATTACACACGAATTATCCGGCACAACCAGTCCTCGGCTGCCCCACTTCCGATGGACCATCCCGAGGTGCCCAGAGTGGATTGTCCCTCTGGCCGCTGCCGCTGTCGCAACCACAGCGCCCTGCCAATGGTGTGTAATGAAATCGAGAATTTCTCTAATTAGTAACCAATCACCAGGAGTCATCGTCGCATTCGCATGATACGAGGTGATGGAGCACATCATCATCATTATCCCCAGCATCGTCAGCTTCTTCGCATCTCTGCGGTTCGGCCGCGGCGGCGCAGCAGCGCGGCGTGGCCTGGATCCTCTGTCGGTTAGACTGACTAACTCACTCAGTGAGTGGCGGCTTTTGCCACTTGGATCAAAGATAAATGGGTTGCCCTGTAATTTGGTGCGCGAATCCCGACTCGGATGCTTGGCCTCCACGAAATTATATCAATTCAAATTGGAAGCACAGAGAAGATGCCCTCTGCAAGATCTCCCTCACATCGTCCGTCCATCCGTCGATGCGTCCAGTCGAGCAGCTCGAAGCAGTGCGCTGCAATGCGTGACGAGGTGAGATGTGAAGTTAATTTTCGCCCCAAGCCGTGTGTCTAGAGTGCGGATCCACCCCAAAACCCACCGCACCATCGCTCCGTCCAATAGAACATATCCCCAGACAATCATCGAGGTAACAAAACACTTTACACACCCGACCTGAAGATGGCGAGCGCCTCTCTGGTGACTGCTGGCTGGTGGCTGAGCCGAGTATCTTTTCGGCGGCGGCGGCGGTTTGGCGTTTAATTGTGTTTTGATAGCTCTAATTCGACGCCAGGCATTCGGAGATTGCGCTAATCGGCCGGATAAAATCCCCAACGGCGATATCACGCACACGGTGTGCACTCAAGATCGATTGATCTTGTGGCTACAATGTAATCCTCTCCATTGTTGATTCGTCACAATTGTAAGGGAACGATCTGTGCTCGTATCTGTCTGTGTACGGCCGTCGCTGAGCCCAATCGATCATTGCTTGCTCATTGTTTTGCGGCTTTCATGAGGACTGCGAGGGAATACGCCGGCCAATGTGTCCTACAATGATCGATAGTGAGAAAGGCCAATAAAAGGACACTTTCACTTGTGAAGCGGGGTTGAATGGGAGATTGTGTTGTGATTGACTTGCAAGTTGGATTGTTCCATTGTTGCCACGGGTGCATTCTTGTGGCTGGGCAGAGGCAGCGGGGAGATGTGCGTGGTTTTCGAAGTTGTGACTGTCGGTTTTAACAATTGACATGGAAAATTGGATATTTGATGGATATTACTGCGTTGGGTGGTCTATCAGATTACAAGCGGGTTATGGATGAGATTTATGCGAATGAATTCATTAGGTTTAGCAATTTTGTGGGAGGATTAGCGCCACAATGAATATGGCTATGTGGCATGGATTAGTGGAGAGAAATGTTGTTCTTCATAATTTTGTTAATGGGAATAACGTGGTATTTTGTGTGATATGCAAATGAATAGGATTTGAGCTGGAGTGACGGATTTCACCAAAATGGAAGCAAAATTAAATAAAACCTCAAGTAAGTGGTCGATTGTGAATGGAAAAGAATGGTGCTTAAAGCTCCAAAATCTTAAGAAACAGCATTCATTTCCCTTTGGATTTGTTGAAATCGTACTGCGTATATTGCCCCATAGCAATCAGTACCTGACGCCAGCAAGAGAACGTCATTCGTTCCTGCTCTCTATAGAACGAAATAGCAGCGCAGAGAATTAAAAAAAAATTTAAAAAAAAATGTATTTTTTTCCTCCTTTTTTTTATACGGCTTTGAAGTCTTGTTGATGGCTTATGGCTTTAAATTCACCGTCTAACCACGATGAATTATAATTTCATCTGATCGCTGATCACTATTCACATATGTACCACTTCCGTCATGGATCACTGCACAGTTATTTATTGGTAGCAATTTTACTCATTCCTTAATGTGACCTGTGACATATTATTTGGTCTAGAATGAAGACGGGCACAATGGGCCAATTTCTGTTTTTTCGTCAGAATTAATGAGCAACTAAGGAATGATACGAATACGCATTTTGACAGGGGTAAAGAGCGCTAACAGTATAATCTCTACAAACGCATTAAACAACCGGACATTTTAAAAAATTTCAGAAAAAATTTCTCATTTCTCAATGGATTAAATGAGTACGTCGAGATTATTTTATTCGGAAACTAGACTCTATAAGCTTTTGTAAAATGGATAACACTCATGTATTTATTTCTGCAGCTATAGATAATGAAGATGTTAAAATGTTACGTCTCAAAACTATTCAGGCGACACAACTTCTCTTGGAAACCTTAGGCATATCTTTTCGATATAACGGTTGAGAGCAAATGTTTAAAATTTTTCAACATCCATCCGAACGTTTTCAGTAATATAAACATTGAAATCCAAATTTAAAAAAAAAAAACAATTTTTGAGACGATAATCGCTGTTTCGTCCCATAGGGGGGCTCTCTAAAATGTTCTCTAAGATGCTACACGACAGGAGAAAAGGCCTCAAATGAATGAGTGAACTGTCCTAAAAATGCTGCTGTGACAGTGAAGCTGTTTATAAACAATCTGATGGGGAAGTTCACCATCGATCAGATTTTTACACCACCGCAGATCCTGGAAAAGACACAAGAAATGCCTATTCGTCGATTTCAAGGTCGCATGTGACTGCGTGAGTTACCTACATGTTGGCAACCCTACCCGTAAATCTGTCCTCCAGTCACCTGATGTTTGTTTGACTTATTTGTTTACATTTCATGTGCCACGTGGTCCCCTCTCCTATCGTCCACGTGTCACCTGATTATGTCTCCGCCTACTAATCACCCGATCTCTCATTTGCCTGGTGGCGTCACTTACCCATCGCCTGATCTTTTGTTAGTCTTACAAGTTTAATGCCACGTGATCCTTTGCTTGTTCTACTTATGTAATGTCACGTGACCCATTTCTCCTTGTGTATAAAAGGAGGACAGTTGGTGGAGAGCAAGCTAGTTTAGTGAAAACTGTTAAAGCGTACAAAATAAAAACCTAATTAAGAACAAAATCGCTGTTTCATTGAGTCTATAACTCGTGCATAGAGACGAGCTATAAAACGCGATGTCTAGTTTTGATATCCCTGCGAAACTCGTCAGATTGAGCAGAATGACGATGGAGAATTATCGCTCCTCCATTAAGGTCGGTAACGAACTCACCTAAGCCATCGACATTGACGAAATTGGACGAATACAGCGAGCCATCAATGAGACGTTTGCCGGCATTGAGACGGAAGCGACTAAAAATAAAATAACGTTTTGGACAGAGCGTCACAATTCGCGGCTATAACTTCGTGGTAGTCGAGGACTCTGTCTACCTCGGGATCAAACGCAGAGCAACTCTTGCCAACCGCTGTTTCTATGGGCTCAAGAGGCAATTGAGTAGTAGAGCCTTCTCTCGAAGTGCCAAGCAGACTTTATAGAAGACCTAGATCATCGCAGTCTTGCTGTACGGCGCCGATGCATGGACAATCTCAAAAGCCAAAAAATGAGGAAGTCCTTGGTATTTTCGAGAGAAAAGCTATGCGTGCGATCTTTGGCTCTGTTTGCGTTGACGGTTTTTGGAGGAAAATGTTCAGGAAGCCTCAGACGCAACCTAATTATATTTACTAATTATGTATGGTGGAGAGCGGGGCTAGAAATAACAGGGGTTAGAGGTAACAATATAAAAAAATAGTGGTTCTCTGAGAACTAAGAAACCCGTAAAATAGAGAAATGATTATTTTTTCCACACCATTCGGGATGTCTCCTTTATTTGCTCATCGATCGTCAAGGATGGCCGGGTTATGCTTGGGAATAACTCCTGATGAGTAAGAGTCGATGGAGGAAGATTGAATTACTGCCTGGAGATCTCTCGTGCGCGCCTTACCCCCTCAGCCCCTTTAGTGGTTCATGTGGGTCAGAAGATGCTGATGATGATTTTTTGGATCTCCACACGAAAGATTGTTGATTGCATTTTTTATCTTGCTGTTGTGTTTTGGTTTTAATTATGTGTAAGTACAATTTTGTGTGGGTTGGGGTTTTTTGTAAATTGTGTGCTTTATTAAACATTCCATGCCGGGGCAAGTTGTAACATTTTCTCGGGATGAGTTCTAACCTGTGACAATCTATTGAGGTTTGTTTTATTTTTTAAACATAGACATTCTTCATCAGGCCAATTGGGGCTGAGTAATGAGGTAATAAGACCTTATTCGAAGACGGAACGAAGAAAGCAGAGTGTTTCTAGGAAATCAAAAAAATTTGCTATATTCCCCGATACACCAGTGAAGGAAACACTCTTGGAGGAAAACATAAAATAACCAGTGAGAAAAAAAAAGTTTCAGATTCCTCGTTCGAGAACAAAGATGAGCAACTTGTGAGACTCATTTGTCGCCAACCATTTTCTCAAAGTTTCCCAGGTCAATGGGCTGTGTTTGTATCACACTTTTATATGTCTGAATTAACAACGAATTGAACCGTCGTTCAAGCTTTTAAGGAACAATTTTAAGGTTTACTTTTCTTAAAAAATAAATTATCATCAAAATAAGACTTAATATTTATTTTCAAGTTCTTATTACAACGTACCCCGGTCTATACTACAACTTGCCACATATACGGGGCAGGTTGTAACAGACGTACTTTCGACATATTAGATAGATAGAAATGTCAAACATATTTCGCTGAAATTATTTCTTTGAATGAAATGGTAAATAAAATCCACGACCGACGAGTCAAGGTTCGTGAGACATCTACGATTTCAGCAACTTACAAAAAAATTCAAATCATGTATTAATTACCAGGTGGGCATCAACAAATTATCGACAAGACGGGTGTAGCGTTTTCGGACGATTTCCAAACATAATTTGTAACTTTTTAAATGCAGTTTAATTGGATTCCAGAAATGAAGGAACAATCAATGTGGAATTGATCAGATTAATGTGTTGCAAAGAAAGTTGAATATTTGCGTCGTGGAATGCTACAGTGATTCAGGTGCACTATCGGCCACACAAGCGTTTAAGACCATTGGGACTACTATTTATGCTACTACTACGAATTTGTAACAATACAATAACCATAATTTACGTAAACATTCATAACTCCGACCAATAACTATCTCAGAATGACTGTAACGTGAGAGAATGGAATACATAATACCAAACAGGGGCAGACTATGAAGCAGTCACCTCAGGTGCCTCCGGTAAAGCAACCTTACACCCCTTAAACAATTTAAGAAAAAATAAGAACAAAGATTTTATTTAAACCTCGGAAGAGCTTTTACTGCACTTAATGTTTCGATTAAATTATTGAAATCCATGTTCTTGGTGTTCGTGTTGATTTTCGATTGAAAGTGTAGCCAGATTAGTCGACGTATTTTGGATCATTGCTGATCTTAGATAAGTCGTAATTTATTTTCATTTTGAAAATTTTCATTTACACGATGCCACTGAGATGGAGATTTGTTATGTAAATTCTCTTCGCCATAACAGACTCGGTAACGACTCTGAAAAGTTCCAATTAACAATAAAGCTTAGAAATTCAAATATCTGCCTCTTTTAAACTTATTTTTGCAACTACCATGTGACGACGCAGTCGCTCGATTTCGAATATGATACTGTTCTCTGTTAGTTCTGTAAAAATCGAGGTAACCAACAGCTGAGAAAACTGACAGGATGTCTTCTATCTCCTTAGACCGATGCTAGATTAGGGTAGGCAGAAGGGCTGCCAGTGCATTCACCAGCACACTTAGAGCATACTGGTCCATTGTGATACCCACAGTCAGACTACTACCACCGATTGACTACTCCAGTGATAGTGCCGTTAAGTTGATCCCAACGGCAAATTGTGACTGGACCAGATTTAAAATCCTGTTAAAAGCGTATTAAGACCGATGCTAAGTTCAGTATAGAAAGTATCCGGACATTCTAACATGGATCTTCCTGTTTCCTCTTCCAACGTCAAACAAGCAACCTGTCATAATTTTCCTCCTTTTTGTTCTTCCCCGCCTTTCAAATCTTCCAGCTCATTACATCGTTCTCTTGCGTATATTTTCGCCTGTTTCACGGTTTTGTCACTGTGTTCATGAAGAAAACTTTCGAGTGCCTTAAGTTTTATTACACGTTTTAGAGTGATCCTGGATTTCTAATTTCTATGGATCATCAACTACGAGGTGATCACTGAAAAACGTACAAAATGTCACTGGCCCAAGAATTGACCCTTGCGGAACTACTTAAGCATAGGCCTTTTGAGGAAAGGATTTGCCCTCTTAAATCTTACTGATAAATAGGATATAACGCAAATAAGTTTGACAGCCCTATCACTGAAACCAAACAATGTTTTAAGCTTCCACTTTAGAATGCTAGAATTCACGCGATGATGTCATGCATCTGCCTAGCACAGCTTATTTACACAATCCCACATACATTCCTTCACACTTGCAAGCTGCAGAATATGTTTTCATACATAAAAGTCACGATAAAGTCTGCCAGCGGACAACTCTATCAGAAGCAAGATTGCTTCTACAAATGAAACGTCTCATTTAGCGTTCTCATAGCAGCAATTCCATAAATTTCATCTTAATTTAATTTGTGTATCTTTCCATCTGGACGCTATCTTCTCACCCCGATTGCATGGATTTTTCCTTTTTTTTGACGTGAGTTACTTTCAAAATAATGCCCCGGACATGGCTGGCCTTAATTACAAAGGGGCTAGTTATAATTTCTCAGCGAACTACACTCCACTCCAGCAACCGGTTTAAGTAGCCTCTCAAGCAGTTGGCTGTCGCCGTTCCAAACCTAAGGCGGCCTTAACACTGGATTAGCGCCTTAAGCCACAATAAATGTACAAACTGTCGTACGGGGTTATTTAAAAGGATAATTATGCAACACTCCTGCAATTTGCACAGCGGCGAATAGCTTTCCACAACAGTAAGCACTGACAGTAGCACCAGCGCTGCCACCGCTAATAATGGCGTACCAACTCATCTCGTCAACTCGCTGTATAATTTTATGGCAATTTCTGCGATATTAATGATCTGCGAATCGTACGTGACAATTTGTTGCGCTCTATGACTTCTCTCCTCTCCCGTCTCCCGTCGTCCCGCCGCCCTCCTTTTGTTTTGCGCCCAAAGCCTCTCGTATTTATATGCACAATGAGCACATAATTAGCACTTGCATTCGAATGCGTTTGCGTCTGCGTCTGTGCGCGTTCACACCAGCAGCAGCAGAGCTCTAAAGCAGGTGTAATGTGATCCGGAAAGTTCCGCCAGTGCTTCAGGAGTTGGTGTGTTCCAAGTGCAGTAGCTGCGCGAGAGCTGTGTGAAGGAAGTAAACTTCGTTATCGCCAAGTGAAATATACTTTCAACTCGGCTCTGACAGATGATGCACTAGTTGTCAGCTATCGCGGGGATCGTTCACCATTTGTCACTGACGATGGCTTTGCATTGTGCATTTCGCGAATGATAGCACAATGGGAAATTCGTAATTACCGAGATGACGACGAATTATGGAGTGTTGCAGGTTGTAAAAAGTGGCAGGTATGCGTTAAGCGAAATGTGAACAAGGAAGTTAATTCGTTCCTACAGCGAGTGGGTCGCTGGGACGGGATAGGGGAGGGAAGGAGCCAGTAAACCCATTAGCGTCGTTGATAAATTAGACGTCCATCTCCACTTGATAACGAGAGACTTGATTTATAACTTTCGCCTTGTCAGTGGCATGCAGATGGTTCGAAGGCGATATTTTGGCAGAGTTGACTGAAACACTGAAACACTGAGCTGTAAAGGCTATCAGGCTGGTATGCTTGACTGCCCGCTGGACTGCGCTCAAAGGAGGCTGATGTATGTGTACAGTCACAGGATCCACTGACGTGTGAAGCAAGTAGAAGTCAGTCAACTCAGGAAGAAAATACAATATCCATAAAAAAGAACGGACCACCTCGATGCAACAAGCGTCTAGCACACAAAACAAATCTGCCGGAACACCGACGTCACATAAACTCTCACATCGCATGCCCAATAGACATTCGGTCACCGATATCACTCCTTTCATTTCACATTCCCCAACAGCCCCGATGACGATACTTTCTCATCACAGAACCACCCGCAGTTCCTGCGGTATCCCATCGTGTACCAATAATTTCCCCCCAGAATCTCCAACCCCACAGCGAGTCCCGAAGCCCAACCACACAACTGCAACCACGACAAACAATCTCACGCAGCGTGTAGCCATTGTGTCTGGCATTGTCCACTCGCTCTGCTCCACCACTCAATTGTCAACTCTTTACTCGTACCCCAGACACCCCTTCGCGAGAGTGCTTTGAATAACAAAGCCGAGGCTCTCCCAAGGGGCAGGCATAATGGCCAGTCGCTTAATTGAGTTAACAAAACGTCTCGTACCCGTGGAACCACAGTGAAACCCTTCAGATTGGGTTTTTACGGATCTCTCAAGATTTTACTGCCACCAAAAGGTCTGCCAATGCCAGCGTTGATCTGGAGAATATGCCCTCATCGATGAATGAAAACCCGGCCAAAGCCGTACTCGGAAATTATAAATCAAAAACTAAAACACACGAGGTGAGGGTCCTTACGATCGCATTCGTTTATGACCGCAACCAGACCGTTTCACACCTCGGGGAGTCCTTCGCGCTCCCCGAGCAGTGTCGTAAAGTGTGTACGACTGCATTCCGGTCCGGAGACGGGGGCGGCAAAATGGGGGCCTCGAGCGCACAAACAAACATGTCAACTCGAACAAATTATTGGCGGACAAGCGGCATATTCCGAGGTGTTACTCTTGACAGATACTCGAATGTCGTGCAATGTCTGCAGGCGTTTCTTTTCTCTGCGGCCATCGGAATGGTCGTATCTTTTGGTAATTTATGAAGCTGCAGTTGTCGGGATTCTGCGCCGCCGCACCACACTGTTCGATTGCGAATGAAATGCGCACAGATACACAATGCCGAGGTGACTCACGCACAAAAGCCTCTGTGCTGCACTGACAGGCCGAAGGGGTTGGCCAATTTAGTGACAACTGAGGCATTGTTCTGATTGTTGAGCTAATAGGACAGCCCCCATGCCACAGGCCGTCATAAATTATCAATTATATGTGAGCTATTTTCGCGTCCTCAAGCCTACGCGCGCCGAGTGACTTGTGAGTCTCTTGACATGTACCTTTTATTGGCATAATGGGCCTGTGCCTGGGACTGCGCCTGCGCCACTCTGTGCCGAGTCATGTGGGCTAAGAGAAACACTGTGCGCTGCATTCACATCGGGCCACAGAGGTGCGGTCTAATGAGCGAGTTGAGGAATTAATGAGCCGGCCACACAATGAAGGCATCTCTTCTCCTCTCCTAGGCGGCACGTGAGATGATTTAGTGCGGTTCGGCCCACGGACGAAAGGGCCCATGTCGTGAGACGTTTGTTGCGACCGCCGCGGTTAGGGGGTAATTGATTTCAACGGAATGTCATCGATACTTGACTACTTCGGATTTATATTTGGGAGACGGCTATGTCTTGGATGCGATTTGCATACGGACCCGCTTTGTTTGTCCTGACAGGGCGTGAGAGGGCACCTCGTCAGGCGTGCCATGCTGCGACGCCAACAATGGTGTGTTGGTTGATTATGATTTCATTACTAGGGGCGTTGGCTGTTACAGAATTTATTTGCTGCCGCACAATAACATGGGATATCTTAGTGCAGAGTTTTGGTTCTATTAGTACAAAGGGATACAACAACGCTAGCGGCTGGGGGGCATGGAGGCGTCACGGCAACTGGAAGCGGATGCCGTGGCGGTTAGAAGAATGTGAATGTGTTACTGAGGCTGGATACTTTCTGTGGAATTAGTATACTAACTCAATTAAAAAGCATGTGAGAAAATTTAAAAAGGAAAGGAAATGGATTCGTTTGGGCATCAGTAAATGTTGTAATTGGCTAATTGGCTAGTTCATCCAACAAAACTTTGTACTGTAACACATCGAATGCAAATTCTCGCCCTCTGAAATCAGAAGAAAACCCCGATAAATCATATGATCAGATATGGCCATAATGAGGAGTGTAAAAACAGCTTGATACTAGCCAAAAATCTATAAATAGTGAATTAGGATTTTGCACGTAAGGTACATGCAACAAACCTACTGCTTATAATATCGGCACTGAAAAGTGGCTGCCGATAAAAATTCGACTTAGAATATTTTTCATACTTTGTTGTTACTTGCAGTGATGGGACTTTTACCACTTAAGTGGTATTTCTACCACTTTTTTGCAATTGAATAACCAACCAACCTCAGCTCTGGGACTTACCAGATTTTTGTCCACAAAACACAGTGAATAATGAAGAACTTAATGCAGAGTGGAGGAAATTTATAGACGGAAGATAATAACAATGTTCTTTAATGGAAATAAATTCCATTTCCGAATTATAAAAGATGGAATGGAAAACTATCCCTACAAACCAGATTGCATCAAACATATTACAAATTTGTTGTTGATGGTACCTTTTACTCCGCAAAAAGGATATCATGTAAGCATGAAAGGGTAGAGAAATTTGTTCAGCATTCGAGATCGACCCTCAAAATGGTGCGGGTATTCCTACAGCCATCACAATATCAAATGTCATAAGGTTCCCCACGAAAAACATCGCTTTAAAGATGATAACCAAATTGAAGGTCTGTCCATAAAAAGGCCCTGCAAATCAGATGCAGAGATTGTGTGTTGAATTAAGATTACTAGTCTAATCCCCAACACAATATATAAAAAATACTTGAAGAAGAAAATTACTTCGGTAGATGCTCCAGAGTTACGCCAGTCCTTACCAAAAGGACAGGATAAGCCGTCTTAAATTCGCAGAAGACCACTTAACTTTCAACATAGTGGTTGGACCTTTATAACTAACCAGATTGTAAAACATGCGACTTAACGTGTGAATTCAGTTACGAAATTATCACTAAATACAAAAATGTACATGTATGTGAGTGGTTGGTAGATTGCCTGTCCCTGACTAGAGAGGTCCGCGGTTCGAATTCCAGGGAAAGCAAGGTTAATACACTTTTATTTGGTTCATCATTATCAAATTAACGGCACTATCACTGGAGTAGTCAATCAGTGGTAGTAGTCTGACTATGGGTATCACAATGGATCAATGTGGTCTAAGTGTGCTGGTGAATTCACTACCTACCCAATGTGGTGGGTATCTCAAACAAATATTTTCATTAATCCGGTATGACAAAAGCTAATATGGACTGATCTGCTGATCAAAGGTAGAAATGGCATTAAAAAATGAATCTACTACAGATACTCAGTGGTCCTATTGTTTTGTCCGTTACTGTACATATTCAATATACATGTGTTTTTTTGTTGATTTTGCAAAAAATGAATACAAAAGTGAATTAACATGGAAATCTTTTTTGACTTTACTACTACTTTTCTGGTTATCTACCACCATTATTAATTTCCCAAGTCCCATCACTGGTTACTTGTCATTAACATTAGACAAACAAATAAATTTTCTTTTTCATATATTTGACAGATAAAAATCAAGGCCACGGCGAATAGTGTTTTTGAATCTTACTTCACTTCACCGTCGATATCTATGGAAAAAACAAAATTACGATGCCGACAAATTCGTGCTCAGCGTTCACAAACAAAATGCCTGACAGACCTCCGTTTTGAGAGAAACTTCGAATTTCTAAGTGCTCGAATTTAATGGTGCAGCATGCACTGCTTTCTGTTTTGCTGATAGATGAATATGTACTGGAAATAAAAAAAAGCTAGAACGGAGAAAAGGCTAGTTTGTAGAAATATAATTTCTCTTCCACAATCTTATTAGACAATTAAATGAAAATTCCAACGATGATTTTCGCAATCACTACGAATTGGTCTCTATCTAGATTATTTTACATACATCTCTCAATTGTCCATACAAAGCCATCCTATCTAAGAAAAACTCCATATAACTCGAACAAATCATGGTATCCAGTGATAATTAGACTTAGGGGTAGTCCGCACAAAATAGAACTGAAACTGTTATAGAATTAATCAAAATAACGATTGTTTGTATTATATGTTTTGAACTCATAATTACACATTACAACGTATGTACTGCGATAGTATAAGTTAGCTCTCTTTCGGCAAATGCCAACCAATAAATACCGAAAAATCTAAACGGGGAAGCCCCAAAAATAAAATACATAATTTAAAATATGTACCTTTTTTGAAAAAAACTCAAAGCCTATTATGCTCGCCTTTTTTATTTTACTAAGTTCGGTTCATGCGATAATTTGTTTTGTTTTTTATATATGTGAATGGGTATTTTGAGATTGTAGTACTTGCATAAATAAATTCATTACTAAATTCACGCATGTTTTTCAATTTGGAAAAGCCCAATGCACGATGTTAATTGTGAGTCAGACCTTAACGTCAAGTTTTCCTGCCCAACTTAATTTGACATTTGCTTGTTTTAGTGTTTGACAAATTCAATCATTGAGAAGTACACAATTGAGCAGCACGTTCAAATTGTTAAAGTCTTTTACTAAAATGGGCGTTCAAATCAAAATTCATTTCGTGCACTTCGTGATTTTTTTTGTCAGCATAATCGACCAAATGTGTCCACAATCTGTAGAATAGTGAGCTTTCAGCTAACCGGGTCTGTAGAATATGCATACTCTCCCAGTTTGTTATGCGGAAAACATTGCTGTTGTTCGCGATAGTGTGGCAGAAGAGCCGTCAACCTCGACTAATCTTTGTGCCCAACAATTGAACATCTCAAGACAGATTAGGTGGAGGCTACAGCATTCTTTTTAAAGTATAATCTGCTTCTTCTTATTCGAAAGGCATTCCAATCGGCGCTAGACGTGAGCCAAATATACCTCTGTAGCTAGCCGTGGCTATCTCTAGTTGCCCGTCAATTCGAAGGTGAGGGTATTCTATTGTATACATGTACTACACTTTTCAATTTAAAGCTAAGCTACCATATGCGATGTTAGATCTTTCAAACGTCAATATTGACATTGTCATTTTAAAGACTATACGAAATTCATTTTCCCGATTTCAATCCACGATAAGCCAATTTTCTCAATTTCCCATTCAAAAACTTCCCTCTAAGTCAAATATCACGTGAAAATTCTACTCAGGCGGAGTCCATTGTACTTATGTTCTTCACGGTCCTCATCACTTTCAATCATCCCCTTGTAAATTCTCATTAAACTAGGGAAGCCGTTCCGTACCTACTACCGATTCAATATAAAATGAGGATTCTTGCTCAAGTAAGTTGGGTTCTGCACAGGGAATGCCAAACCTCATGCTATATCCATGCATTTAAAAACAAAATCAACGTAATGCTGATGTCCTACTGATCGGCATCGTTGATCTTTCAAGTCTTTCCTGTTTCTCTTCTCAGTGAATCCATCAGAACAGGATAATGTTGCACAAACCACGTCCATCCTAATTGATGCCATCAAGAGCGTATTACTTGAGTTCAGTGCCTCTTCTAATCTAACATTCCTCGCGCATAATTCCACCCACTTAAAAATAGCTGCCACTAGAATTACAAACGCCCTCACCGTGTCAACCTAACCATAGTCAGGCACCACCACACTGACACAAGAACCACTATTAGCAAGTAGTTGCCTGCAATTATTCCCACTTCATCTAGTCCGCGGACTGGGCGCACTCGTATCCTTTCCAATAGCACAAACCCCATCGGCTCCTCGCCTCCATTAAGTCATCGTGGCTTCACACATTCTTTGTTCCAATTCAAACCCGTGCACACTCCCACCAATCGCCTGCTCCGAGGGCCCGTCCCTCCCCCAACTTGCTGCGCCGACACAAAAAAAGGCGCGCACACATAAAACAAAAAATGAAATACAAGAAAAACTCACCACACTTCACGATCGTTTTGTTCTCCAACTCACCGCCGCCGATCCGCGGCCACTATCCGCGATCCGATCCGGTCCGGTCCGGTCACCTACTCTTCAACTTGACTCCGGCTTTGGTTGGTTATGCCAGTAAACTTCATCTTAATCGTGCAATGGGTTCGGTTTGGGGAACCGGTTTTCGGCGATACCTTACCTTCGACTCATGCTGCTGCTTGGGTACCGCCCAATCGCGAAAATGGCTGCGAGGCATTCGCACCTAAACTTGACTTGTCTTGTGGCTTCCTCCCTCCTCGTCAGTGGCAGTCAGCGCGTTGTTTGGTGTTTTGATTGGCACTCTGTCTTGCTGCTGCCGCCGCGCGTGAGCCAGCATAATTAGAGGCTCGCTGAGGAGGTGGAGGCAATTTGAAGAAGGCGCCCACGGACTTTTCGAAGAAGAAGATGTTAAGCTGAGAGTTCGTTTTGAAAGTGGGTGGGAATGCGATGCTTCATCGGCATCGGTTACGAGAGGGGTCTTGGTGCCCCTCAATTCGAAGGGGATTCAAATGCGTTTCCTCTCATGGCCTGTTGAGGTGAATCCTTGAATGTGATATCCGTGAAAAATGTTTTCCCTATCCCTCTCCGTGTCCTTCGGCTACGGATCGTTGCTCGGAGGATTCTCACTCCCATAACGAATGGCCACACATCCTGCACTTGTTTCAGCTCACTTGTGCATCCCTTCCATTGTGGAGCCTGTCAGTGCGGGATTTCACAGTCGTTTGGAATTGTTCCTTGTGTGTCCCTACTGCTAATCCGAGTTTCCCTTCCCCCGTCCACCACATGAGCATGGTACCTGCTCCGCTCATATGGGATGGTTTTCTTTCTTCATCCTGGGCTGCTTTAGACGCAGGCACACACACATGCCTCGTGAACAAGAGTCACCGTGAAATGGTCCGTTCAACGTGCACCACGGAGATGCTCAAGGTTTCTCTATCTTTTTAATTAAAAACAAAGCACAGTTCCAGAATCCGATTACACACCATGTCTCCATGGCCATCCATCTTCGGTGCGTAACATGTTGCTCTCGAGGTGGCGTGTCATTGCGTCGTTCGTCTTTCACGCATTTCACGGGTAATTTTTTGGTACCAAACATTTTCGGATTTCGGTCTTGGATTTATGGACAAGACTTTTGTGATTTCTGCTTTTTTTCTTCACGTTTCTGTTCGGTTGGTGTTCGGATTCGTTGTTTGAACTCGTGTGGTTATCATATTTTGATGTGGGAATGATGTTTACAAATTACAGCTTTTTTGTGGGCTCTTTGTGCCCCGGCCTGCGACTACATCTTGAGCGTGTACATAAACACTTTTTGTGTAGAGGATAAATGCGATCTTAACGCACCCACATCAAACAGTCTCATTGATGTTTCGCTTCGGATCTGGTTAAGTAGATCGTGAGGGGAGGCATTAAAACTCTGGAAATGATTCTCATTTGTAGGTTTGTTGCTGAGATTCATTGATTCTGCGAGGATTCTGATTCAGCGGATGAGTACATCTGTAGTGGATTTGGGTGAATTTCGCAATAATTTGTGTTTTTTTTCTGGTAACAACCTTTGTAGCAGTCTATCTACAGCCGACGGCATTTTCAAAAGCGTTGATGCTTTGAGGACTCTTGGAAATTTATTGTAGAAATCAACTGTTGGGAGAATGACTCAACGTATTATCAGCAACTTGAGTTTCTCGAAGAGTGTAATGAATGAGAATATGTTGAATGGATATCCATTTAACAGCAATGAAGTAGAGTGCTAGTTCTGTTTTGTATTTTCTGATGCTGGAAGTATAATTTTCATCATACGATACTATGCCACAAATGTGTAGGTCGCTCCATGGAAATCGTAGTTGCTAATGTAGAGTACGCAAGAAGATAAATTTGGCATTCCATGAAGTAAACCTTTGTAAGTGGTATAGATTTGAGGGACGGCCGCAGCATTGTGAGTGGTTATGTGCGTTCAACGTACGCATATGAACCTAGGATAAACTACACAGTAGCGAGCCCCCATAAGGAAAGTTTTGACTTCGTTGCTCTCTCAAAATTAATTATTAAAATATATAAAAATAATTTTATCATTTAAGGAAAGCTTGATGTATTACTGTTTGATATAAACAATAACTTTTTGTAAGTATACCACTCAAATTTAATAAATTTAAATAAAGTAAGAAATGAGACATAAGCCAATACCGAGCCCCTCCCTGTTCCAAATTCGAGCCCTTAGCGTTCCAGTAACGAGCCCCTCATATAAATCATAGCATACAAATGAAATCATAGTTATTTTATAGTTAATTTATTTAAAAGTTTAAAAGGAAGACATTATTAAATAAATTCATGATAACAATTAGTCAAAAACATAAAAAATGCACAAATATAAATTACGTTGTAGATTTGCGTCCATTCTTTTCTTGTTGATACATCAATGGGTTTTAAGTGATTAACCAACGGATAGAATGTACAAATTTTGGCTACAAAACATAATTTTATTTGAAATGTAACATAATTATAATAATAATAATAATGTGGGTGGCGCAAAAGTCCGAGGTGGACCTGGGCCTAGCTTCTCAGCAACCACTCGTGTTGTGCGTGCTATTGTTCTTTCACGAGTGGAAGGGACCTACAGTTTAATGCCGACTCCGAACGTCTTAATTCAGAAGCTTTTTCTAGATAGGAGTACTATTTGAGCATCAGTGACTCGAAAGAGGTGGAGCCGTGAATTATGAAAGGTGGTAAATTCGGGTATCGAACCTGGCACCCTCTGCGTAGGAGTCGACGCACTAACCCATTACGCCACGGCGACCACCACGACATTAAGCCTTAATTACGTAACTAAAAATTAAAGAAAATTATTTACCTTCATAGTCAAAGCTTCTAGTTTCTTAAGAAATTTCACAAATTACACTGATTTTTTCTCAATTATGAAACACTACTAAACACTTTGAATTTTCCTTGCCAACTTGAATCAACCTTACAACAAGAAAAAGTCCTCAAAATAATTTTCGGGCAAAAGAGTCTCAAATAGAGACCCCTATAGCAAGTGTCAAGAAATTAACGATGAACGATACTTCATCTTCATCAATAAATTTCACTTGTTGGTATTGCGATTGTTAACGATTAATAGTTATCAATTTTTCGATTGTGAATAGAGCCAAAGTGGTATTGTGAGTGCAAATTTAGATTCATTTTTGTGATAAACGTCAATTTTTTAGTCAATCGGCTTTTTGAGGACGCGAAAGGCAGAGGTTTGAAAAAAATGGTCATTACAATACAATAACAATATATATTTATTTAATATATATAGACTAGTTATCATTAATGTAAAATCCTTCTTTCGAAAAAATATGCCTTTGCCCACAATTACTCAACATTGAAGAACATACTTACTTATTTACTTATCAGGCACAGGGTCCGAGCCTGATCGATAGCTGCCTTCCATTCTTGACGGTCCTGGGCACGTTTCTTCCAGCCATCAAGACCAATCTGTCTTGCATCCACGCTTACTTGGTGCTTATACCGCAGATTCGGTATTCCTCTCCTTCTCGAACCAGGAGTCTGGAATTCGAGGACCCTCTTAACTGGAGCATTGTATCCATGCGCTCGATATGACCGCGCCAGTGCAGTCGACGGATCTTTGCCTTCCGGACTACATCCACATCCTGGTACAGCTCGTAGAGTACGTGGTTGTGTCTTCTGCTCTATTCACCTTCCTCGCACCAAGAATCAGCTCAGTAGTTTTGCTTATCGTCCAGCTTTCGGCTCCATATAGCAGAACTGGCATAATAAGGGTTTTGTAGAGCATGATTTTAGGTTAGGGTTAGGTAGGGGGCTGCTAGTGAGTTTACTAGCCACTTAAACCATATTGGTTCATTGTGATACCCATCAGCCTACTACCACTGATCGACTACTTCAGTGACAGTGCCGTTAATTTCATCCCAACGGCAAATGGTGACTTGAGCAAATTTGAAAACCAGATAGAGCGTATTAACCTTGCTTTCACTGGGATTCGAACCGGGGACACCGCTAACCAGGGGCAGGCACTCTACCAACTGCGCCATCCAGTTTTTAGAGCATGATCTCGAGACTTCGAGTCAGGAGTTTTGACGCCAGTTGTTTTGACAAACTGAAGTAACACCGGTTGCCAAAGGCGGTGCTGCGTCGGATCTCCACAGTGATGTCGTTTGTGGAGGCAGACATACTCCTTTACTACCTCGAAATTGTATCTGTCGATTGTAATATTTTGTCCTAGGTGGTATGTGACAGATGGTTTTTTGGTCGAGAGCATATACTTAGTTTTTTCCTCGTTGACCTTAAGACCAGCTCGCTTCGCCTCTTCTTCAATTGACGTAAAGGCTTCCACTACGGCACGTTGGGAACGCGCGACGATGTCGATGTCGTCTGCATATCCCAACAGTTGGACTGACGATGTTGATGTCGTCTGCATATCCCAACAGTTGGACTGACTTGTAGAAGATAGTGCCTTCCGTGTTTACAGCTGCACTATCTTCTCCAGTACCAAATTGAAGAAATCACACGACAGCGCATATCCTTGCCGAAATCTGGTGCAGGTTTCAAATGGCTCGGAAGTCCTCGAGCCGAACTCCACGGTGCATCTCGTGTTTGTTAGCGTAGTGCGGAGAAATATTCTATCTTAGGAGAAATATTCTATCATTGCCATGTATACAAGTTAGTGAGCAGACTGAAGTCTTTTTACTTACATCCATAGTCCAGGGAGATGCTAAACATTCGTTATATCAATTGTCAACTATTTTTTTCGTACGTTATATATAGACATTAATGCATCTGAAAAAAGTGAACGTTTTATAGATCATTATTCATATAGGCTTTCGTTATACAGGACCTTTATTATAAATGTTGTTGCTTTTAAAGGGCTAACTTTTAAGAATTGATTTGACAGTTCTCTCTAGAAAAAAAAAGTCTTTAAACTCAATCCATTTTATGGGTGCCGGGATATCGGGACATTTCAGAGCATTGCGTAACGGAAAACTCGCTAGGTCCGTACTCTTTCTCATCCGCGTTATAACCGGGAATTTGAACTCACGCATCTATGCAAAGGCTTCCTTAGCAATACTTCTGTGGGGCAGACCTTTCCCCACTGCTGGCCTTAGTGTGACTGCTGTCTTTCCGTACCAGTAGTCTTCCACTTCAACCTAACCTAACCTATCTTCTTAAACAATTTTCTTCATTATTGTTCATAAGAAACATTTTTTTCTTGATTTGTCCAATTTTGGTGCTTTCGAAAATTTGGCGACTGTTATTTTAGAATTGGCGATTTTGCTATTTGAACACTGACCAGCCTGCGTACTCAGCATTCCACATTCAATCGAGGATAACGAAGTAGACAAGCATCTCAACTTCCCACGTGAGTAATTTCAACACCAACAAAGATCGTCTCCAGAAAAAGACAAACACTTCTGACCATCGCCCTTAAGATTTCTGCTCATGCGCTTACTCTTTAACTTCTGATAGATGACGTTTTCAATTAATTAAAAACCCCCCTCGAACTGGCATCGCCATGAATACGTTAATCAAGAGCCATTCGTAGGCATTAAGTATTAACAAGCAGTTCACTCGTAATGCTGTCACTTTTTCTGTAATCAAATTTATCTCTGGCCCATCGCGCCCTGTGAGCCCATTAATTCTCCGAGCTGTACGTTCGTCCTGATTTCCGTGCTGCTCCCACATGTGTGTGTACAACGTGCCCAAGTCTCCCGGTGCACATCCATCAAATTACTCAAAAATCGTAATAATACACACATACGAGATGCTTTTTTAATCAGACAGAAACAAAGAGGCTCACGCCATCCTGATTGATCCCGGGTGTCGCTCTGCCTTGCGTTTGAGCGAAAACCAAACAAAAAAGACGACGGCAGGGATTTGCCTACCACGTGAGCTCGTGTGGCATTCACATCCCCACTGTACATGATGTACCTCATAAATAATTTCAATTTTTAAAAACTCTAAAAAACCAAAACGATAAAACGACGAAGGACCCCACCCCGGTAGTCGAGTGGAAGCACCTCTAGCCACCTACCTCTGGGGTCGTGGTGGCGCGGCGTGGCGGGGAGAGACAGGAAATAAAACAAAAACTGAACAGAATTCCGATCAAACTCTGACACGACAGTGACGCCAGATAAAATATTGCTCCTCTGCTGGTGTTGTGTGTGCGGATACTACTTTGAATGCTGCGGAGTTGTCTCTGATGATGGGTGGTGGCTGGTGACTGGTGGCTGGTGGCTGGTTGCTGTAACCGGTGCTGGGTAACCGGTAGCAACTGTTGGGAAGGATTCAGTCGGTTCATGTTGTTCTTCGCTTATTTGTTCGTTGTTTTTGAAGAGGTCCCAGTGCGGAAGGTTGCAGCAGGTTTTTACCATGTAAAAGTGTTATCTTTCATGACAGCGAATTTTTTACACATCACACGAATGTAAATAAATTTCCGAGCTCTGTTTTTTTTTTCATTTTCTTGTTTTTATATTTCCTGAGCTGCTTTCATAGGTGAGATACATGTTTTGTGTTTTTGTTGGTTGCTGCGGATGCAGATACATTTTGCATTAAATTCTGATGTGGAGTTTATACTCGCGTTTTTGACAGATGGCGGTTTCTGGATTTCGGTGTGCAAGGTGAGTTTGAATCGGCAATTTGGTGGGTCAGATGCTAGATAACTTTGCCATTTTTCACATGGAATGACCTTCAAATTGGAGGGGAGTCATCGTGTTGGCTGAATCTATTCTGCCTACGAATTTTAGCGATTGAGAGACCCTGTTTGTAAAGGAGGGGACCAATAAAACTTCCTTGTGGTACTCCAGCTTAGTATAGATTTCAATAGGGACTACTCTTTCCCATATTTCACTCGGACTATATCCGATAGACAGTTCGATAAAATTGTGTTAAGTTTTCTCGGGAGGAATTGTTGAAGCTTGTGTTTCAAGCCTTCGAGCCAAACCTTGTCAACGGCTTGAGAAACATCGAGAAATACAGCTGAGCAGACTTGCTATTGTTCAAACGATTTTTCTTTAACATCAGTCATGCGATCGACCGAACCGAAGTGTTTTTACAATGATTTTTGTCGAATTCTGCTAGCAGCATGTGCTGATCTGAAGCAGATAAATTTAATTTGAGACAGAGCGTCTTATCGGACTAAGGTATCGCATTTGAACTAATCAGCTTCGTCTACCAAAGCACCCAAGAACCCATCACAGCAAGCTGTTGAGCTGAAGAAGAAAGCCAAGGGAAAGGGATGATGGTGAACAAGAAAGAAGCAAACAAACTTGTCTGTATTCGAGACAAACGAATATATGTATGCACCTAACTACAAATCTGTCTGCGATACGATGCCAATGCTCTATCGAAGCTTACGTGCTATTGGCTAGTCAGTTAGCCCAAAGTGCTGGGTCCATTGTAGCCATATTTAGCAGTAATATACTACCGTGAGACCTACTACATTTCTAGAACCAGCCAGATTCGTGTGCGAATTTCCAACCAACACCGCTTAAGTCCTCTAACTCTGAGAAGAAGTGTTTTTTTTTTACAAAAGGGCTTCTTTTCACTGATAGGCCTGGGCATTCGCAGAGCAGATGGGGGATGGATTCTGTTTCTTCCTCGTTTTTCTCTGTCAAGTTGCGATGCACGTGTACTTACGACAGTGCCCGGTAAGGGCTGCTATTAGCGTACATACGTCCTTGTGACTAAGGTCAATCAATAATGTTGATATCTTCTTGTTCAGCTTCGACCATGGTGTCCTTGACGTGGCTGTATTGTGTGGCAGTATTCAGGCTTAACCAGTGAGTATTGTATCCAGGTCCTCGGCTGCTAGACTTTTCTATATGGAGCTGAGGTGCGTATGCGCGTACGGGATTGCCAGAGATTCTCTCCAGCTCCGAGTCCTTATTCGGGAGACTGGATTCCTTTTGTTACCTTGGATTCTCCCGCTAGTCAATAGAGGGTCAACGATTTTGCCAAGCACCGTGAGTACATGGAACATAACAATTTCGTTGTCGTCAGCGTAACCCAACAGTAAGACTGATTTGTCGAAGATTGTGATTTTCGTCTTTACAACTGCACGCTGTACAGTCTTCCCTAACACTTAGTTGAATAAATCATTCGACAGCACACGAAAAACCGATACAGTTTTCATCCTGCTTCAAAGTCATCGAACAGAACAACTCTGTCCATTGAGTATGCATACACAACCAGATCAATTTCTAGTGATCCGGAATTCGACCACTTTATCTTGCGATCACTGTTAACGTATGTTTCTGAAAAAATAGCCTCCCCGGGTACGCACAGGTTTGTGCAATGACATTTACTCAGTTCGTTTGACAGTATCTTATGGGAGACGTTTATCAGTACCTCTTAAGTTGTCTCCAGAGGTAAGATCGTTTGTTTCGTACATGGAGTATGTGAAGTAGAAAATTCCAGTCATCAGGCAGGGCTTCATTTTCACAAATTCATTCAACTATTGACCAAGTACATCGCATAACTGATGTTATAGAAAAATCGTTTAAAGAAAAGCAAGTCTGCTCAGCAGTGTCTCTCGATGTTTCTTAAGCCTTTTGACAATGTTTCGCACGAAGGCTTGAAACACAACAACTCCTCCCGAGAAACCTTTGCACAATTTTGTCGAACTATCTATCGGATAGAATCTTCCGTGTGAAATATGGGAAAGAGTACTCCCTACTTAAATCTATACTAAGCTGGAGTACCACAAGGAAGTGTTGTTGGTCCCCTCCTTTACTTATTGTATAGCAGATATACCGCAGGACGTAGGCACAATTGCTGACGACACCGCCATTTTGGTAACTGCCACAACGGTCGGAGAATCAACTAGAAAATTGCAATGTGTTCAGCGAAGTGAGCTTATAATAATATATAATATTGGTGGCGCGACAGTCCGAGGCGGACCAGGGCCTAGCTTCTCAGCAACCACTCGTGTTGTGTGTGCTATTGTTCTTTCCCGAGTGGAAGAGACCTACAGTTTTATGCCGACTCCGAACGGCGTAGTTGAGAAGCTTTGTCTAGACAGGAAATACTCTTTGAGCATTGTCAGTGACTCGAAAGACGTGAAAGCCGTGAATTATGAAAGTTGGTAGATTGGGGATTCGAACCTGGCACCCTCTGCGTAGGAATCGGCGCACTAACCCACTACGCCTCGGCGACTCAAGTGAGCGTAACGAAGCTAAATCCGTTCATATACATTTTACGTGTAAGAACGTGAATAACTTGCCCGTTTTTATAAATAATGTTCAAATACCCTTCGGCAATGAAGCGAAATACCTCGGAACGACTATCGATGTAAAGCTTAAATGGAAGGAGCACGTCAAAAAGAAACGTGAGGAGCTCCAATTAAGATACAAAGCCATGCACTGGCTTATTGGAAAATATTCCAAGCCAAGTACTGACAACAAATTGCTTATATACAAGCAAGTGTTAAAACCCGTTTGGACGTATGGTATACAACTATGTGGTTATACCAAAGAAAGTAATAGAAACATACTACAAGCCTTCCATCGTCAATGCACCCTGGTATGTACGAAACAACGATATCCACAGAGATCTCGGAATTTCATCAATCCAAGATGAAGTTACGAATTTTGCTCGTAAGCATAAGCGTCGCCTGGAAGATCACATCAACTCAGCTGTCCTTCCAATTCTCGACGAAAGAGACTCTCTTCGCCGTCTTCAAAGGACTAAGCCCCTAGACATAGCGCAGTGAATTCAACCCGCGCTTATCTGCGGCGTTAGCAAGAGCCCTCAGTGGAGAATCTCTTGCCAAATGCGTCTAAACCAAGAAAGTAAAACTGCTGGATAAGAGTAAAACTTAGTTGTAGTGGAAATATATTTTATTTGAAGGGAGGTGTTTTTACTGGGTAAAAATCCCTTTCGCTATGTGGGGACGATCGGCCTATAGAGCCTTTTGAAGATTTTCACCTACCTACGCGGAAAGAAAACAATTTCTGCAAATAATATGATGGATTATCCCTACAAGAACATCGCCACAGGGCTTGAAGAGCTCCGATGTTTAAATATTTGAGCCTGCATCGTCGTTGTTCTTCAGCTTTTAGATGCTTATGGTAACTTATTCAAAGTTGAGTACAGGACTTCTTCATACCCTATTACTCACTCATGGCTAAGCCCATTGAACCATTGGAAGTGCTCCTTTAGTGCATCCTGCAAGACAGTAGCAAGATTACTCTCAGAGTTTTGAAGAGTCAAGGTGTCATTCCTACAGCCAGCGGCCTGACTTTTTTTGTTAGTCCCCAGAATTTATCCTTAGCCGGGAGATTGCAGAAGCGTTTTTTCTTTTCAATAAGAAGTTTCTTTTTTATGTTTTTTTGCCCGATACTCCCCTTGCAATGTTAAATTGTGAAGTTAATAGACGAGAAATTGGAGCAGAAATGTATAATAACGGACCAAGAGTAGAACCTTAGGGTACACCATCGAGAACACCGCAAAAAGTGGATTAAATATATGAAATTTCTTGGTAAGGTACTGGAAGGACTAGAAATTAAACTCAGTTTCATAGATAGATAGATATTTATTTCCTTTTAAAATTTTTACAAGGTTTGCCACCACGCAATTTACATACAGAGATATGATATTAGATACATAATATTGTTTATAAATCTTTTTTTTCTGTGCTTTTAAGTATTTTTCGAGGGGAAACAACGAAAGAAAACCCCTTCAAATGAAGAAAAAAAAGTGAATAATTAAATAAATATATAAATAAATAAATACATAAATAAATAAATAACTAAATAAAAAATATTTTATGATTTTTAAATAATAAAAAAATAAAATTAATAAATTTTATTTTGCGACCGTTTCGTTCGTGCTCCTGACATCGAATGAAAATGAGTACTAGTTAAAATTAATAATTCGTCGCATGCTTGGCGATGACAATTTTAAAGAGGTACTTTTAAAGAGATCGCCGGCAGCTCTTACATTGTAAATTGGTTCTTAGAATTTTATTCATTCTTTCTTGACTTCTTTTTCTTTTTGCTACCATATTATAAATACGTATTTGAATACGAAATCTTCTAAAGCTTTAGAAATTCCAAAATGTGGTTTTATTTCCGACGAAAATGACTCAATCAGTAAATGTGGACCACACAAAGTATTTATTTATTTATTTATTTATTTATTTATTCCATCTACCGAGTTTAGCTCTTACAGATTTCGGAACTTTATGATAATATGCGTATAATCTTAGTACATGATAGGAACATTTTGATAATTATAAGTAAAAAAATATAGGACAACAAGTATTAAATAAATATTTGAATAAAAGATATTAAATTGAATAAATATATTTTGTAATAAATAATTAATTAAATATATGTAAATAATAATTAATTAAGGGAAATTGTCAAAGATTTTGGAATAGACTGTTTAAATTTTTGTCTCTCATCACATAGGTCTACTTCTACACAAACGGAATTAAATTGCATTATAGCCATGATTATATAGGTGTTTTGGTTGTAATAAGAATTTTCGGGTTCGAAGAATTCTTTCCGGTGCGTAAAATCTTACATTTTGCAGGAGCTCAGGGCAAATTACACGATACGAAAGAATATCATAAACTAACATTATGCTAAGATCACCTCGTCTTCGTTCTAAAGTATCTAAACCTATTAACGCACATCTTGTAGGATATGGTGGCATGATGTCAAGATTCCACCCCATTCTTTTTATAACAAATCTAGTAAATGACTTTTTAACGTTTTCTATGCGCACTATAGAGTTCTTATATAAAGGACACCATATTACTGAGCAATACTCGAGATGAGGACGTTCAATGGACATATAGACAGATTTTAGGGCATATGGACTTGAAAATTCAGCACATGTTCTTATCAAAAATCCAAGCATTGAATTAGCTTTTGCAACTATGTAGTCGATATGAAATGAAAAGGAAAGATTCGTCAATCAAGTATGTTCCACATTTCTCACAGATGGTCGATATTAACGACTTTTGAATTTTTGCACATTTTAGCAATACAATGTCAAGAAAAAATAGTCGTACCGTTGCGTTATTTTTTACTTAAATCGGAAAGAAAGCACTTTTTTTCAGCATTTAATGTGATACTTAGGAAATGAAAGCAGCACATATTATTGCCTGCAAGGAAGTACTCTATGTTTATATTCATCAATACCGCTTCATATATCGCCTCAAAAATGTGATCAAAGTGGCATGTTGAGTAAGCCTTCCTTGTTCAATACTCGACACCAGTAACTTTCATAACTCACAGTACAACCTCTTTCTTGTTATACTCAGAGAGTACAACAAGAAAGCGGGTCGCAAACATTGTTGGCTGCTAGAAGCTAGGTTCAAGTCCGTCTCAGACTGTAAAACCACCAGTCATCTTCAACAATGCTCTAGCGGCCTTAGAGAAAGCACCACCTTAACAAAGTCGGTGTGAATACAGTCGAACTTCCATAAAGTGAACTTCAATATAATGAAGTTCGCGGTATAATGAACTAATTTCAAAGACAGCTTTTTGGTTCTATTTTAAGTGTATTTTTATCTCCTTATAATGAATTTCCATATATTTCACTACAATGCATATACAGTTGAGTCCCCCTAAGTCGAATTGTCACGGGATACCAATCGTTTCGAGTTAGAGAGAGTTTGACTTAGAGAGAGGTTTTGTGTGGGAAATTGGGGGAAATGTATGTAAAATATGGCGAAAAAGATCGAGTTAGAGAGAGTTTCGACTTAGGGAGAGTTCGAGTTATGGAGAGTCCACTGTATTTCAATTTAGGTAACAATTTGACTTTCATTCACTTTTTGTCGCCATATTATGCTTTTTATTTATTTGTACAAATTTTGACCGTAACGTTAGGCTTACCCATTGTTGGTTTGTTTATGTGTTCGTTTCCGTCTTTTTGTTTTAATCACTTTCGATGCAATATATGATTCCTCAAAATCAGGGTCAGTCTTCTATCGCAGCGAAATAGTATTTCTCTTAAAAACGTATTGGTAATTAATAAAGTTGAGGAGGAAGTAACAAAAAGGAAAGACATTGGGAGGTGTGAATAAAAACTGAGTGTGAGCATATCTTCAGAATTTTGGAGTAAATCCTCCATCTGGTGTGAATAAAGTCACAAGTGTGAGCATATCTTCAGAATTTTGGAGTAAATCCTCCATCTGGTGTGAATAAAAATGTATTTCGTTAAGTTTAACGAATCCTCTCCGCTCAGATATTTTAACAGTTGAACATTTCCTCCGTTTTGGTGTGAATAACGATGGAATATGCTCAGATATCGCTTGTAGAAACTGAGTGTGCATATGAGGTGACTTCAAGAGGGAAAAAAGTGAAAACAATCTTAAAAATAATGAAAAATACTGCGTCGAAAGAGGAATGAACTTTGACGGATTAAATATTAATCCTCAGAATAAAGGAAATCTGGAATGCACGATGTTGTAATTTTATCCGTGCTTGCTGGAAAAAAAGCCAAACTCCAGACTTGAAAAGTAAAAAGCAATCGGAGTTGAAAGCTATGTAAGAAAAAATAAAAAATAAAATCAATGGGTTTATCTTGAACATCTCGCAAATAAAGAAAAAAATTGATAACACGATGGCTCGAATCAAATCAAAATGTGATAAGAAAAAGACGGGCAATCTTCCCATTACATTAAAAAACAAAAAAACAATCAAAGGCATGGCACCGCCACATGTTTCTTCAGGAACATCGGAAAGGAAATGAGTACTTGACCATTCCATGTTATCAAACTCGAATCAATACACGTTCTTGAAATTATCCCCTGTTACCCCGAAAGGACATGAGTTACAATTCTTTTAAAAAATGTTATTGCATATATTTCGCACCCACCTTTACCCGACTTTGCACTCACCCTTAAACGCCAAGAACCCTAGTTTTCATACGTCAACTGAAGGGAAGGTGCCTACTTTGAGCCAATTTTTTATTCACACCAAATTGAGCATTGCCTTTAACTCATGTTTTCTTACTCAGACTGTTTTCTCAGTTTTTATTCACACCACCCATTGCCAAGCAGCTTGACGTACTTCGAACTTTTGTGGAGATGAAGAGCAATGTACCGAATAACGTCTTAGAAGGCTTTGTTGAAGAAGGAAAGCGGAATATCCTAGAAGGAATCTGTTTTTGAGTGCATTTTCACGGAGACTTTTCGGATGAAATTACATTTAAAACCAATGAAACCTAACTAATAAAGTGCAATGAAAATCAACAATTCAGGCAGACCTCATCCACTTTTGACACAAATCAAATTCCCTCGCGTTCTGGACTCCTGTGAAAGTATAGAAACCATTACTCGCATCGTAAGCCACCGATTTCACTGGCAGTAAATTTCACAAAATTAAATGTTGCATTAACTCACGCCTCTTAACCACCGCCATTGCTCGAGACCGGTCGATTACCTTGCACCCCATTCACAGAGGAACAATCACCCCCATCCACCCACAGTGACACATAATCACTCGTATAATTGTTAGAAAATTTCAAAATAATTAAAGTGCAGCCATTAGACAGCCGAAACTAGGGTCCTCCACTCGCAGGCTAATTAGATGAGCTATGAGCATAATTGCGTGCAATTATGTAAACAAAAAGTTGACAAAACCACTGGCTGCTCGATCAGCGATCGCCGATAAGAGCAAGACCACAAAATGTCTGTTTGCTCTTGCTCAACCAGAAATTGCTGCCATCGCAGCTGAAAGATCGTATCTGTGTGTGTTCCTAAACCTATGGGCGGACGTCTGTGCAATGGGTATATCCACAAAAACAGTTTGCTAATGATGATCTTCGCCGATACCACCGCTGGCTACCTGGTTTAATGATCGCCCGCGAACTGCAGGTGAGAGTTGACTGCCTGGCTTTTCGGGTGTTCGGGTGTTTTCTCTGCTCCGAGGGTGGGTTGAGGTTGTGTCATTATTTGTTTGACGTGTGATCTGGAATACACCTTCGCAATCTTCGTAGCGGTGGACTCTGTAATTTGCGGCTGCAAGACGGTGCCACAAACTGGATTGGCACGCCGCCGCGGCTGTGTGGGGGGACATGGCAGATCATGCCAGCATTTCTTTTGACGCAACCCTCACCGCCGCCGCTATCATCAGAACGAAGGCACAATCGCTAATGTATCCGTGATCCCCAAATGATAGCCATTTGGTCATGACAAACGATCGAGATTCAAACGCGGCCTGCTGGCCGGCCAGTTGACCTCATATCATGATTTGTCAGACTTAGCCCCATGATTACGGCCTCATGACACGAGATTGACACGAAAATCTTCCCATGATAGCTCATTAACGATATCAATCATCACTCCATCTCAAATCGGTCCACGAGACTGCTTTCGAAACATCCAGCTAATCCGCTTACAAACTCTTACCTTCGACTCTATATCCACATCCATGGCTGGTCCACCCTCAGACAAATTACGATAATCACGGAAGAGAACGATCAACTTTGATCTTTCAACTTCGATTTCTCGCTAAAGTTGGATAATCTCAACAACACAACACGCTACAAGATACAAATGTGTTCTTTCTTCATTTCATTTTTGTATCATGCTTTTTTTCCCCCGTTTTTTTGTTTGTCTGCATTCGTGTCTCTCTGAAAGGATTTGTTCACCTTTTGTGGCTGCTTACGGAGCTCTAACCCCGTCGCTTATTGCTGCGAGTGAAACTCTTCCACGAATTAGGTCAGCAATTGTTGTTTAAGCCTCCCCAGAGATATACCGATGCCGATGCCGAAGCTGAAGCCAATGCTGATGAACATGGACAAAATGAATCCAAAAAATCTTAAAAACCTTATCGACGATTACATCTACACGAATCCCCATCCCAATCGCGGGACGATAGTGAAAAAGGTTCTGTTCGTCGGTGTCGGTGATGGTGACGGTGACGGTGATGGCAAGCAGCGACGGCAAAGGCGGCTGTCAAAAAGCCGCTTGTGTAAACATCAAATGCGTTGACATCGAACCGAAGGGGAAAGCGATCACCACCGTCGGCGCAGCCACAGCCGCTGTCTTTAGCCGTCATAGATGCGATACGGGTACGCTCCTCAGTCACGACTTCTTGTACTCGAAAAGTGCTTACATCGATACACTCAGTGTGCCGGTCGCGGCAGTGCCGATGGCGGTCGCGGTGACGGTGGCGGCAGCGGTGGCTAAACATTTTCACGCCATTAAATCTAAAGCAAGCCGGTCTCTGAGTGTCTCTCTTGTCTCTCGGTGAGTTGACAAGACAAGCCCCAGCCAGCAACACTCGGGAGCGGTGCACAAAGCCGCTGTGTCGTTTTGTCGGTTTTGCATAACCCCACCGGCCAGAGACCCCCAGATGCCCGCACAATCCGGTAGGCAACGCAGTCTATGACTTGACTACTAAATGCTCGGCAGCACTTACAGTCCACATCGTACGATGAGGTGATTGATTGCGGCGACGCTGTGGAGATTTCCATCATCCCAAACATCGTAAATCTCGTAACGCTGATCGAAGGTTATCTGTGGAAGCTGTTGGAAGACAGCATTCCGCGAGATACCCCGCACACGACGAGGTATGCACATCCACTCCGGTCGAAGGCTTCAATTAATTTAGTTGTTTAGACGATACACAAAGATAGTTTGGCAGAAACTCGGCTGTCTGTGGGGCAGACACAGCCCGGAGCTACGTTAAGGTCTGGTGAGCTCGTAACACGCTTGTGACGGCGGCGCGACGCAGTGTCACTTTCGTTGGTATTTTTTGCCACACGGTCAGGAATGGACTTTCACTTGGACCCGGTGGCACCGCTGGACCCAGTTTGAGCAGTCGATTGTCAATTGTCGATTAGTTTAGTGTGTGCATGACAAAGTGACATTGATTCGACTGAGTGAGCTGGCTAATGCTTGGGGTGGAAGTGGGTCGTTTGCAGATTTGGTGATCGATGAGAGACCGACGCAGAGTGGACCAGTGAATGTTGGCAATGAAAGCAAAATTCAAACCAAATGACTTCTCGGATATTGTGACAGGAATCAAAGGGAGTCAGGGGAATAGGAAAAAAGTTATGGGAGTCGAGGAAACTGTTTTGTCCTAGACTTGGGTAGATAAATGGGTTCTGCTGGGCCCCTTGTGATATCCGGTGGGGGAATGTGTCCTACATACACCTTCTTTGTACCCGTCATATTTATCCGTTGCTTAGCCATCCTGCCTGATATAATTATGGCTGAGACAGAGACAGATTTTTGTCGTATTTTATGTTCTCCTAGCGATCTATGTCTAAACTGGCAGAGACAGGGCAGAGGCAAAGGTAGCTCCAGTGCATCCCCGTGGTACTTCAGAGGATTATGGCCAGTTAGTCCTCCAACTACCATCGGTAGCAACCTTGTGTTATTTTTTTTTCATGATTTGCGCGTGCTCAATGGATTGCTAATACCCTTATGTGTCCGGGGTCAAGACACAGCACGGGCCGAAGGTATAGAGGGAGAAAGGGAGAGGAGGTACCTGTGCACATTGGTCTTAAATATCTGCGGGTTGTAGTTTGTGGAAAATATTAGGTTGGGAAGAGCATTCCATATTCGTGCAGTTCGGCTGAAGAACGAGTCTCTGAATTTAACTGTGCGTCCGAAAGTAGGCTTAAGGGTATACTGATGGGCATTATTGGCGTGACGAGTATTGCGGGTGAATTCATGGAGAGGAGGAATGCATTTGGCTAGCTCACTTGAGCATCGTTTGTTGAAATAACGATAAAACACGGACAAAGAAGAGACGGTACGTCAATGTTCGAGCGAGTCTAATGACTCTGCGATATTGTTGTCTCCTATAAGTTTTATCGCTCGCTTTTGGATTCTATCAAGTAGGTGCAGTGTGGTCTTGGGGGCACCAGACCAGATATGAGCGTTATACTCAAGCTTGGGGCGGATGTACGCCTTATAAATTAAAGCCAAATCAGAAGGGGTGAAATATTTCTTGCATCGATTAAGAAAATTAACATTTCGCAGCATTTTTGGCGACGTCAAATATGTGATCGTTTCAACTAAGTGTTGTGTTGATACACATACCAAGGATGGATGTTATACTGATTGAGTCTGTCGAATGTTGCACTGTTCAACTTGGACCAAAGACAACCGATCGGTCTCACAGGTGGTTAGAGGGTTCACGTTATTTCGCTCGCTCTATGATTGTGTCCATAGGGTTCCATCAGGGATTCATAGGGTTACTTTGTATGAGTCAGATTCGGTCTCTTTCATCCACTCTGCCTTTGTCGGATATGGTCCTATGGCCACGGACGAGTGCTGTTTCCTCAGTAGCTTAATTTCAGCATGCGACCAGCTTGGACCTGATTTCTATTGCATTGTGCGGAATTGATTTTTGTTTCTGCTAGTGTCACAGTTTTACTTACTAAATACACCCTCCCCTTCTGGTTTTTCTGTACTATAACTAAGTTTCTCTATCTAGTAGTTTACTTTTAAAGATGTTTTCGCGTGATGCAGGTCGACCTTCGGTAAAATCAGCTGCCATAACTATCGTTAGGATGTTTTATTACTATTACGCCAGATCGAGCGGTCTCGTACGTTGGAGTCGGCGTACTAAACGTCTCATGTCCAAAGTTTGGAGGATGGCATTGTTACAATGACCACCAAGTCTCATTCTTAGCTTTAGAGTGGAGTTTGTTATTTCTTCGTCGACGGTAGTTACTCCGAGGTCCCTTTGTATATCCATCATAGTATTTACTACAATAAAAGTGGAAAAGGTATGGCTGGCATGCTGCCCCTCCAACTCGCCAGCCTGGGTCGCCACAGGATTTGAAGTAGCAAAATTTTGATAAAATCTATTCAAAAAATATATAAAAATAAGCTTTTGAGCTACAGAACCTTCCGCCTGCTCTAAATTCTATAGTATCCTTGGTAGAGGGGCAATCCCACCCCCAATACCTCTTCCAGTGTTTACTGTAGAATTTTAATATTGGCGCTTCTCAGCAACCACTCGTATTGTGCGTGCTATTGTTATTTCATCAGTGCCGGACCTACAGTCTAATACTGACTCCGAACAGCGAAGTTGAGAAGATTTGTCTAGACAGGAATAAGTTAGGTTAGGTGACTGCCACAACTGAAGCAGATCTGGCAAACTTAGATCCTGATTGGATCGATTGTGATATCACTTATCGGCAGCTTATGTGCCGGTTCCTCTAACTAACTGAAGCAAATGAAGATACCTACTGATATGCTAGTGGTATATCCTGGATGATGCACTCCTTTGCTGGGTTACAGCCAATTAATTTTTTTTATAAATTTTGCTGCCTAGCGTGTTTTTCCTTGTCCTTGGAAGTGCTGGGCAGGTGCCGAGGTAGTGAAGTATAGTTTCTTCTTCGTCCCTACAGCTCATACAAAAGTCATTGTGCAAGTGCTTATTACTTGAAGAGAGTGGTAGGGGGTGTCCTGATTACTTGCCATTGACAAACCTACCCCTCTTCTAGATGAACTATTCCCAGGGACCCAGCATAGGGTAAAGTTGCATCTGACCGCTATCTCCCTAAGAGATAGACGGCAAAGTTTTACCATCTTTGATTTGATTGATGGTGTATCCAGAGTTTTGATGGCCGCCTGACTGTCTATGTATGTAACGATAGATAGCTCGTGTATCGGGTTGACTGACAGTAAGCGGGCAGCATCTTTGGGATGTTCGAACTCTAGATTATTTCCATGTGACCTAAACTGTTCATTTTGCTCCAGTGTACAACCTGATCGCTGCCTTGGTAGCCGCCAACTCCCCGTAAATGTGCATGGGATGTAGCTGTTGGCTGAAGGTGTGGAGCGACGTGCACCCGTAATGCAAATGCACGCAGATCTTTGTATACAGCTTACGTATTTCCTAATGCTGGCCACCAAAGAAGGATACCGTATGTTATGATAGGTCTAGCCGTATACATCCAGTGAGCCATTCTTGGCTTAATTCCCCATGTGGTGACAAGTTTACATGTGTAAACAGCTGCCGCCGCCTTCTTAATACGTTCCTTAATGTTTCGTTTCCAGTATTGGCCTAAGTATTTGGCCTGACTAGTGAAGCTGAGTTCCTTTTACTTCAGCATCGGAGGTATGATACGTCTTCTCCTGAACAGTACGAGCTCTGTTTTGGACGGGTTAACGTCCAGTCCGGTTTTCCCTGTCCGCTTCTCTATTTTGTTTAGTGAGACGTTCATAATATCCCTAACGGTGTGAAGAAATTCTTCCCTTACAACTAGGGCTATGTCGTCTGCATAGGCTATTGGCTTACGATTCAGTTCGTTAAGAATTTCGTCCACTACCAATATCAAGAGCAGGGGAGAGAGCACCCCCTCCCCCCCCCACCACCCTCTCCCACCCCACCGGGGTTTTCCACGGAATACCTTCCTGGTTATATTGTGCTTACCTAATTCGGACTAGATATGCCTTCGGGATAGGACATTGCCAATCCATCTTCGAATACTGTCTACTACATTGAGTCTATCTAGAGCGTTGGTTATTGCCTCAAATTTAACGTTGTTAAAAGCTCCCTGTATATCAAGAAAAGCAACCATTGTATATTCTTTGCTAATGAGAGATTTTGTCAATGATGCTTACTAGTGAGTGAAGTGCTGCTTCTGTAGAAAAACCTTTGCGATACGCATGTTGGGAAGGTGATAAGTATCTAAAGCTGATACTTTCCCTGATATGTAATTCCACTACCCTTTCCAACGTTTTCAAGAGAAAAGAGGAAAGGGTTATGGGTCTGAAATCTTTTGGTAGGCTGTGTGTTGCTTTAGGAGTATAGCTGAATCTTAAGCAGCTGTTAAAAATCCTTCTTCCACGGCGAGTGTGTCCAGTCCGTGCTTTAATTCTGCCAGTTTGACGTGGTTTATGCCTGGGGACATGTAGGGCTCCAAACGTTTAACCAACCAGCAAGAAATCCATCCGGTACGGTACTGCTGTATTGCAGTTCTGTCTGCGAGTTGCAGTTATCAGTTTCGCTGGGATCTGTGTTCCCGGGGAAGTGTGTGTCGACTAGGGCTGTAAGGGTTTCCTGAACGGATTCCGTCCATTCTCCTTCCGACGATTGAATTAACGTAGGAATGGTCGGAGATTTCGGGAGTAAATGCTTCAACCGACCGACAATATTTTCTATGTTTTCACAGGAAGCTATCCAGGCTTCTTTTTGCGCTGCCTTGACCTCGGTAAAGCGTATTTACTTTGCTTTCTCTGGGACTCGTCCCAGGGAAAGGCAAATGACATTATCCATTTTGGCTTAATTTCGTTTGGCACAATGTCACGGTACATTTCTAAATTGAGGAGACATTTGTCAATTCAAAAGCAAAATAACACACTGTCGAAAGAAAATTACTCCGTCTCATAGACATTGGACATCACCTTCGATAGTTACAATCATGAGGTAGTAGTTTGTCATCTTAGTAGAAATCCGACGTAGAATCGCTCACGGCAACCTTCGATGGGTCGCAAGTCGGAGAAGTTAAGTGAATAGGTACGATCATGTCGAAGTGCTAAATGCATATCGTTAATGAACGGCATTGAGTGCAATGAAATTTATTCAGAAGTGGCAAGTGGATCTTCTGAAATTTTAAGAAAATATGGAGTCTAGACATCGGTGGATGGCCCAAGAGAATTTTGCCACTACTCCCAGGAGAGCGAGAAAGGTGACCAAGCCTCCAAATGGAGGATTTCAGTTTGAAAAATCATCTATATCTCGAAAACTGCCACTTCTTATGAAAATCTAATGAAAATACGCTTTTTTGAGCCCTGCCATGCCGGTGCGCTACTGGTCGCAAGGTAGGAAAAAGTTACCATTGAATAGTCGCTCGTATATCCAACTTGCCGTCAGACCTTCATTCCTAACATCGATAAAGAGCCTTATGACACAGAATTTTGCTACGCTACGCCCCACCTTAATTTTGAAAATTCATCTATATCTCGAAAACGGCATAGCTTGACACAAAAACTAAGCAACGGCGAATCGTATGTAATATGTATCTACGTCGTAACATGTACCGACGCAAAAACATGGCTAATGTGTGGAAAATTCATGCACTCGCAACACACGCATATGTTTACCGATTTCAACCAAACTTCACACAAACCATATATAGACCAGAACCAAAGATATGTTAACTGGTTGGTTGAAATCGGTAAATGCGTTAAGGCGGGAATCGGTGAAAAAACATTTAAACAACAGAAGATCCTGGCAAGAGACTCAATGTTTATATATATAGAGAGCGATTAACGTAAGAGTAAACCACCGAGTACGTGCGACGTTTTATTTCAGACACTCACGTCAAATCTCAGGCTCTAATAATCACACCATGATTGTTAGCATGATAAGCCGACCTTATCCAGTTTTTCATGTTCGAACTCACACTTGTCGGGAATTTGGACCAACACTCTGGTGCACGATTGTATGATTAAATATCCTTTGAGACACTTTTATACCAATCACTCAATCAGGTCGAAGTACTACTTCTGTAGACAGACACATCCCTATTCCTCAATCAAATGCATTTCTGAGTCAAATTAACGCTCTCATGCATTTGAAAATGAAAACTAAACCATAGAACAATTTGCAAAGAATCAAAAAAACACACTCCGTCTCCATCGTAATGCACAAATGAACACTCGTCGAATGGTTTCCAGAACACAATCGCTCATATTAAACCATCCCGAGCGCCAGCTTCAAATCAATTTCCCACCGACCTGTAATCATCGACGTTATTGGGTTAGTGCTCGGCACAAACCTCTAATTGCCCTAAATGCGGTACCGCCGTGGCACACAGATCAATCGAAATTGCACGTTGCCAGCCGCAAGTGCAGAAATTCAGAAAAGAAAATCCAGTGTGGGATCGGCAGAATCATTTGTTTTGCTAGTTTGTAGGTTCCATCTAGCAGGCTACACCCAGAGCGGTGAGTTCCAATTCCTTTCAGGTGTGCATACCCTTAACTGCGATTACGTGACTCTCTAAACAAATTGTTGCAACACCTTTTCGATTCACAAACAATGGCCGTGGACGAGCATGTCCTTTGAACTCACCCTGCCCCTGCAGAGTGCACCTGATAAGCACAACCGTGCGACGGGACTGGGAAGCATTAGTTAATTACGGTGCGCAGCAGGTTAAACGCAGCTCGGCGGGTGTGTGAGATACAGCGCCCCTCAGGTGACCGCTGACCAAGATCCACACACATTCCTCGCCCTAATCTCTTGGGTTATCTTGGAAAGTCCGCCCTCCTACCTTGTGCCTTGTGGCCTGTGTCATCCGCTGCTGATAACTGATAATCGTAAAGTTCACGAAACTGGAAAAGTTGGTTAGGATCTCGTACTGCGCTCGTTTTTAATAACCCTCCCTCAAGTCCAGTCGACCAGCACCGCCTTGGATGGACATGATGCATGGTCAGCACGAACCAACAATTCGGTTTAATATCCTGCAAAGCGTTCGTACGTTCCTACCCCCACTCATCCCCGTCGAACAATCGAAAGGGATCCCAAAAATATGATTTTGCAAATGGCATATCCTTTTGTTGTCCTCCGTCGCCCCTCACCGCGCGGACGAAGGAGATTGGTTCAAGTTGCGAGTCATCCTCACCCGTCGCTCGACCGTACAGTACAGCCCCCACATCTGGATTCTGGGGGGAGATCCAATAAAGTTTTAGTCCTTATCTCCGAGTGTTGTTTCTTGTTTTGTGTTCTTTTTACCTTCCACCCCGGTTCCGCCCTCCCTTCACGACAGTCCGAGAGCCCGAGAGCCCGTTCACAATCGAATTTATGTAAATCCTTGGCCGGTGTCTTAATATTAAAAACGGAGAAACATGTCCTTCGGTTATTGGATTGGACACTTGGAATAGAAATGGTCGAATTATGATGGTGACCACTGGAAGTTGACTGTCTCCCCACGCTCACTGCGCACTCACCACCACCCACCACCCATCGTCCACCGCCTGCCGCCGTCGTCTGCGAAGCACTGGTCTTGTTGTCATATTGTCCGTGGCAGGATGAAGATGAAGATGGAGATCCATTTTGCAAATGTAGCACAAATTGCTTCTAAGATGCTATTCCACCCCATTTCTCGGGCCGTAGCTGTGATTCGTTGCGATTGTGTTTGCTTATTTATGCGTTTCATATGTCCGCAAGAAAATTACTTTTGAGATACTTTTTTTTCCTCCCCCGCTCCGGTTCGGATACATCCGATCCTGGGTCTTGCGGTATTGTCCGTGAGGAATGAGACAGACGGGAGGGATGGAGTGGGTCCTTTTTATGACAGATACCTGGTTTGACTGTTCGCTACGGAATAGCCACAACATTTGGGACATAAATTTTGAATCTCCTCTTCTGTACAGCAGGGGCGGTGTATCCTTGACTGGTGTTTTTTTTTTTTTTTTTTTGATTTTTTTCATTAATTTCGTAGTGCAATTTGGTTGAATTGGTAAAACGATTCCGGTCCAGATAGATAAGTCGAGAAGGGACAAAGGTTTATGGCAAGTCTTAGGAGAGGACCTCAAGGATGATGATGCAGAAAAACAGGACCAACGCAAGGGCGCTCATAATCTCACAAATTGGATCTTACCGCATAAATATGTCGTCAGTGAAATGAAAGTGGACCGTGGGCTCAACCGGGCGTATCCGATGTGTGTTTTGTTTCTTGAGACGAATGCGAGCACTACTGCTTAGCATTTCGAAACGAAAAATAAATTTGTTGTTTGTATCTAAGCCATTAGACGAAAGGATACGAAACCCTTATTCAAACAAAACATACCTTATCATTTCGTGGATGGCATATGTCCTGCTGGACCAAGATGTAGGCCGAAAATGGAGCAATAGGGAATATCTTGAGACAATCATCTCTCTTTGAATTCAAAATAAGCTATAGTTCCTTTTCTCAATGCCTGTGCTGAACAGACTTCGAATATCAGGACTCTTAAAATGTTATCGACATAAAGGGGATTAAACTGCTATCCTGAAAGTTGAAGAGTAAGACCCAAACTCTTCTTATCAAATATTCTGAGGACACTAATTAGAAAACAATCAACAGTAGTTCAATCCCGAGCAGGACAGAGGTGTTGCAGAAGCTCAAAGAGGAGTGGTTATACTGAAATCCCTTGTGATAGAACCGTCACGTACGTCTAAAATTAAAATGGTGGCAATTCTGAATGTCCAGGTTGGTGGCCAAAATAGAGATCAATTGCAAAATTTCGAGTCACGAGTCATTGGCAGAGTGATCGCACTTAAAACGTGAACGAAACTTAACGAAAGTGAATGAAGTGGGCATTATAGTCACAGTGTATCATTTGTGTGTAATTGCTAAATTTCTTAATTTACATAAGGCTAGGAAGGTTGATTGCGTACTAAAAAAAAAAAATTTAAAGGCACAAAATATTCCATATTTTACAGTCTGTCTTCGATAAGGGCAAAGTTAGGACTCTCGTCGCGTATAACGACAACGACCTCTCGTAAGCGTTTTCGGCGATAGTTTCGCTTCATGTAAGCATTAAGAGCCGATCGCCAAGTGAATCGACAGGACGATAGTCGGCTGAAAAGTTTCGCGATCAGAGCTCAGGCGTCATTTGAACAAGGCTGGATACAAAAAGAATATCGATCAATGATTACCACCTGAGTTGAAGTTAAAGAACTTCATGGACTGAATTTCCAGAAGCACTCGCTCAGAAGGGCCAGCTTTGGCCCCTAGGAGAGGAAATATGTTCCATCAGGAAAATGGCAGGCCACACATATACATAGCGGTTAGCTGGAAGTTCCACCTATTCGAGTCACTGAAAATACTCAGAGTAAGAACTGTATTGCTTTAAAAAAAACATTTCTTCTTTTTGTGGCGCTACAGTCCGGGGTGCACCTGGGCCTCAGCCAACAAGCCTCTCCAGCTGAAATTATCTTTAGCCAGAGATTTAAAGCAGCTTTTTTTAACACTATTAGGTGAAAAAAGAGACACAATTACACCAGCTATGGAACGAAAGCAAGAGAAGGACATTAAAGTCATGCGAACTCTCTAATATGGAAAGTAAGGTTACCAGTTAAGGCGTTGTTAGTTTTCGACTATGCCCCAGCCATCCTCCATCATTGAGCTTCAAGCTCCAAATAGTAATATTTCAGTCATGTATATGTGTCCCATTGTATCACCGCGGATTCAACCAATGGATCAGAATGCTATCCGCCTTCCCAAACTTTTTTATAGATAAAATTTGTTGCTATTTTAATTGCCGCTTCTGAAAGGGGTAGGAGCTTATATTTAAAGATTTTCTTGAATGTCAAAAAAAAAATACGTTTTCCAACCGATGATTTGTGGTTAAGTTAATGCAAAGAAAATTTAAATTATATTCTAATTTTGAAGAATTGTACGAAAAATGATGAAATCTGAGTATGAGTCTTGAAGTTCAAGCTCGGCCCGGTTTATATTAGTTTACTATAGTCTACAGTGCATTATTAAATATTCTTCTTTCGTTATTTTTCTTTATTGTAGCTTAAAGAGTACATTTTTATTGCAAAATATACAGAAATCTGGTATAAGAACCGAAAAACCTTCTTATACTTATAAATAAAATACTAAAATCAAATCAGGCTAGTAGCCCGTATAGGGCTAGGGCCTAGCCTTAGCAAACACTCGTGTTGGTATAAAAATATAGGGCTACTGTAATAGGCATGAACGTGTATCAGATAGTGTCTAATTTTTGCGAAATATTTCGTCACAAAACCTGCATAATACGTGCATAGCCATCAATTCAATATTTTTTTTCTTCTGTGTAAGTCGAACATCCTTAAGTCGAACGAAACTAGCATACTGCTTCAGAACTTGGAAATAAATTTTTCCATTTTTTACACTCCATATAAATCAAACAAAATATTTGTTCGTGTGACTATTCGAAACATGGATTTTCAATTGTAAATACTCGTACGTATTCCTATGGCATATCAACTGATTTGTCAATTTATCAGATTGTCCCTTATCTGTGTTTCATCTGTCAAATTCACTCATGCTTAAAATGTCGTGGAATCCATTATGATTGTGTGTAGTCACTCACTCACCCATGTAGGTCATGCACGCTCACGCCTATTGCAGTTGGCCCTTAAATGCTAGTTGGGGTTGGCTGCTTTTCGTTCGATTTTGAATCAAAATTAAGTTTACGTACACGATTGGCCCTTTTACATTTTTTATAAAAAATAATGATGCGGTTAAGAAAGGTGCTTACCAATTATGTGCTGAGCAAGAGTACGATAAACTTTGGTACCATAAATTGGTACCACTTTGTTACAAGAATTTTTTGCTACATATCTATCTCGCCCGGTTCAGGTTGAGGGGATATTTAAAAAAAATAATTATATGAAAAAAAAAATTATTAAGAAACAACGGCAACACTTACAATGAAGTATGTATGAAAAATGAAATGAAAAAAAAAAAAATAAGAAAATAAAAGAAAAAATAAGAATTTTATTTTTCAGAATTGTGAAATGTAGTGCTAAATTTGTCGGTCAATGCATTCTGGGCCAAACAAAAAAAAACCAATGTAATTTAATATTTTTTAAGAAAATTTAAAATTAAAATTTTATAAATTAAAATATCGCTTAAGGTATAACTACCAAAAATTGTCTCTAAATATGTTTATCATAATATAGAACGTCAGCAATTATTTTCAAAAGCAAAAACAAAGCGTCTACATTTATGCATCGTCTCCTTAACACTTCGCACTCATCCGTCACCATTTCCCCTGTTTGACACATGAGATCCCCTTCAACCTTTCATCTTATCCCGTCGCATCACAATTATAAAACAAAATTTTCTAGAATCCATATCTCACAGGGCGATCTACAACTCTCCATTCCGACACCCGCCCACTCGACGGCGCGGCGTGCCGCCATGTTTACCCAAGCAAAGCACAGACAATTGAACACATCCATTTCGGTTGCATTCAAACCACAACCGGGTGTCATTTCTCAAAACCCGATAAAAAGATACTTCTTTCATAAGCCTCAACTCGTAGGCTGTACAACGGTTTAACACCTCAACCCACTTAACCCTCAGACAAGTACACATGAACAAGAGGCGACGTGTGCGAGTGTGTGCCAGCTTCCGCGCACACAAACATACGCCACAACCCATCACCGTCAAAAGCGAGACCATATGTACATACTATATGCAAATATCCGCGCCTCATTAAGCAGCGGAATTGATCGGCGGTCTGACATGTCATTTGGGTGGCCCTGGCGTGAATTTGTTAACTTCAACTTGACGCACCACAAAGAGCGAACACGACGACTCACAAAAAGATCTCAAAAAACAAGTCGGATTATAAAGCCAGCCCCATTATAATCCTTTGGACGGCTGAACGTTTTGGCCTCTTGAGTCAACGAACCTGTTGCTACCGCAGCAACAACAACAACAACAACAACAGCAGCAGCAGCAGCAGCAGCAACAGCAACAACACCACAACGGCACAGCGTCAGAGCCCAACAAGAAAAGCTGCTGGTAAGCCTCCAGGTTGTGTGTACAATCGCTGGTACTGTAACATGATGGATCAGTTGCCATTAACAAAAAGAGAAGAGGAAATGAGAATAAAAAGACCTAGAGACTCAAATCCCCACCGATGACAAATGACGAGCGCACAAAAACCCAATCAAAGATCCCAGCGCACAAGTCTACACGGTCCTCAACAATTGCCACCAGCCAACCGCGTGTAGCAGCACACAGCCAAGATCGCCGATCAGCGCCGAACACCGAACGCCGCGCCGATCACCACACAGCTCTCACTCTCTTCACAGCTCCCAGCTCTCAGCTCCCAGCTCGAAGATCGCAGATCGCAGCTCACAGACAGAAGACAGACACATGAGGCAATCGAATGAGGAGAGGGAATTAATCGTGAAATTATGACACCCGTGGCGGACCTCGAATTGAGAATCATTCAACATCGTCGTCTTCGTAGTCGTCGTCGTCGTCTTCGTTTAGAAGAAAAAACCAGGACAGAGGACCAGATTTGTGTGCTGCCTCTCGAGCGAACCATCCAACCAACCATCCACGAGGCGAGGATCAGCCAAGTGACACCCATTTAAATGGGTGACGTACAAAATGACGACATTTGATGTTGCCTGGATCCCTCTTCCAACTCTTCACACTATGCCGTGTCGTCTCCCCTAGCGACGACGACGACGACGATGAGATGCCATGTCATCTGTCTTCCCAGCCCCCCGAAAACGAACCTCACAAGCCAACCACACCGACAGCAACAACAAAACATCTCAGAAGTCTGCGAGATTTCAAAATCTTTGACTTCTTCGATAGATACACGCGATGTGGAAATGTGGATGTGGAATGCCAAGTCATCATTAGCATCCTCGCTGTCGTGATGATCAGCAGAAGCAGGCACAGATGGAGAAAGAGAGATACTCAGGCTCCGGCTGCTTCCAGTGGAGTGGCGAGTCTTTTGTTATGTTAAGCGTTTTCGTTGCCGTCGTCATAATCATCTGGCACCTCGTCTCTTGATTAACCAGATTAGCCTGAAAGGTGAGGTTTCCAAGGAACTTCAGCTCACATAGGACTGGCACTGGGCAGGGAAGATCTTCTTCGTTCTTTTTTTTTTCGATTTCATCTTCTTGGTGTAACTTGTACAGAGTGAAGCATTGAGTGAGGTATTTAGCGTAAGAGGAGGGGTTCCCGTTTCCATTTCGATATTTGTTTCGGGAATGCGCTGAGTCAATGGCGATGGGGAATTGAATGAACGAATTGACACTTCAAGTGAAGTCGACAAAAGGGATAACATAACGCACTCAGTGATGACTATTAGATGAGTGGATGGATTCTTCTTTGTTTTGAATTGTGTTCGTGGCTTGACGTGGTTGCCGGAGGGTCTTGCAATAGCCAAGGCTAGGAACATGGAACTGGAGATCTTGGTGGACGTACACAAGCTTGTGACTGACAAGCGGAGATCATTCCGCTAACAGCCTGTTACTGACCTCTTATCGTCAAAAATTGACAGATTATCCCCCTAGCATCACTGTTGAACAACGTTGTGGTATCAACTAAAAGAACCAATTCGGTAACTCGTTATGTACTAAGAGTCGCACGAGGAAGCCTATTGGAGCGGACTTAACTTGAATTCCTTGATGAAGTTTAAGCAGTCACTTCCTCTATTGTTGCGTTGGTGTCTCTGCTTATATAATCACAAGCATCCTTCTCCTCCATCTGAAACAAGAATTTTATCCCAGGGTGAAGAATATCAATTTCAAAGGTAACCCGTGGTATACCCTTTTGATGCCACTCTTTTCCAACAAAAGCGTTGCATTTTATTTGAACGCAAAAATCTGGCCATTCACATATCTTAATTTTGGGATTTAACTGATTTCTTTAAATTGTATGGTTACGCTTATCTCTTTCAAAGGATTCGATGCAACCGAAAAAAAAATCTCTGCATCTGCATCAAATACAAATATTCACCAAATAAACGATGATGTGCCTCAAGGCTCCCTTTTGGTTCCGGCACTCTTTCCCTTTCTTTTGTGTACTGCGCTGCAATCCACGGTAAAACGGAACCTCAATTAACTCTTCGATTTTTTTCAGAGATTGTTCTTCTTCTTCTGGTGGGGCTACAGTCCGGGGTGGACCTGGGCCTCAACCAGTAAGCCTCTCCAGCCGGCACGATCTCTAGCCAGCTGTCTCCAACTGCGAACACCAAGTTGATTGAGGTGCCTCTCCACCTGGGTGCGCCATCGGTTCCGTGGGCGTCCTCTATTGTGTTATCCCACTGGTTCGGAGTCGAAGACTCTTCGGGCTGGAGCAGTGTTGCGCTCTACATGGCCCAGCCATCTTAGACGTTAAATCCGTAGACGCCTGACTAGGCTCATGCCGCTGTACAGCCCGTACGTGGTTGAATTTTCTTCTCCAATAACCATCAACGCAGACGGGACCAAAGATTGAACGCAGAACTTTTTCTCTCGAAAAGATCAAGTGCTTCTTCATCCGCTTTTGAGATTGTCCATGCCTCCGCACCATAGAGCATGACAGGGATGATCAAGGTGTTATATAATGTTAGCTTGGTCCTTCGAGAGAGGACTCTACTACTCAATTGGCTCTAAAGTCCAGAGAAACAGCGATTTGCCAGAGTAATTCTGTGTTTAATCTCGGTACTGGTGTTGTTCGTACCATTCACTTACGAGCCGAGGTAGACGAAGTCCTTCACTACCTCGAAGTTATAGCTTTCTATGGTGACGTTTTGGCCAAGTCGTCGATGTTGTGCGTCCTTTCTCGTTTGCCCTCGTTCACCACTAAACCCATTTTAGCCGCTTCCGCATCAATGCCAGCAAACGTCTCATTGACGGGTCGCTGTGTTCAGCCAATCACGTCAATGTCATCCGAGTATGCCAACAGTTGTACGGACTTCTGGAATATCGTGCCTCTAGTGTTGGTGTTTGAGTCTTGCACGATCTTCTCCAGGATGATGTTAAAGAAATCACATGACAGCGCGTCGCCTTGTCTAAAACCTTTTTTGACATTAAAGGTCTCTGTGAGTTCGTTACCGACCTTGATGGAGCAGCGAGAATTCTCCATCGTCATCCTGCACAACCTGACGAGTTTGGCAGGAATGTCAAAAGTAGACATGGCGTTGTATATCTCGTCCCTATGCACGCCGTCATATGCGGCCTTGCAATCGACGAATAGGTGGTGGGTGTCGATCTGCATTTATTGGGTTTTGTCCAGGATCTTCCGTAGTGTGAAGATTTGGTCGATAGTGGACTTCCCCGGCCTGAAATCGCACTGATGAGGACCTATCAGGTTGTTGACGAATGGTTTCAGGCGCTCACACAAAACGGCAGAGAGGATAGGCGATGTTGAGGATTATCCCTCGGTAGTTGGCGCAGGTGAAGGGGTCTTCTTTCTTGTGGATCGGGCAATCGATACTGAGGTTCCACTCGTCGGGCATGCTTTCCTCCGACCATATCTTACAGATGAGTTGGTGCATGTACCTTACCAGCTCATCTCCATCTGCCTTAAACAGTTCCGCAGACAGTCCGTCTGCATCAGCAGCTTTATTCGACTTAAGTCTCAAAATCGATATCTTGACTTCGTCTAGGTCGGGGAGACGGAATTCTCGTCGATCATCGTCAATTGCGTTGAGTGGAATATTCTGCCAGACAGCGGTATTGGAGTCTTCCTCGCCGTTTAACAGTCTACGGAAATTATCTTTCTAGATTCTCAGTATCGACTGCGAATCTACTACGAGTTGTCTCTCTGCGTCACGACAGGCTTCTGTCCGAATTTTGTATCCATTGGATAGTTGTTTTACCCGTTGGTAGAACTGTAGGACATCATTTCTGCCGTAACACCAACACCAAAATACTGATGTTGCTTAAGACGCTCCAGTAGTTCCAGTCCGAGGTAGACCTGGGCCTTTCCCAATTAGCCCGATCTTTCGCCAGCTGTTTCTCGTTTCGCACACCAGGTCGGCTGAATTCGACCTCAACTCTTGTGCAACAAAGCACAAGGTGGCGCACAGGGAGTTGAGTTGTCCATACGATCTACATTGCCTAGACGTTGGACCCTTACTGCCCATTCAGTTCGTGTATGAAACATCTGCTCCAACGCTATCTACGCAAACAGGACTATAACAAGCATAACTTATCTCTCGAAAATACAAAGGGCCTCTTAATCCGCTTAGGATATAGTCCATGCGCCGTAGAGCAGGACGGGGCAGGTGTATGTCAGCAATGTCAAAGCCAGATATGGCGTTGATTAACTCATCTGTACACACTAGCGTAGCCAGACGTCCCGGTTTTAGATTAGAGCGAACTATATGTAACATTATATATAACAGCCTATCATTGAAGCCAATGATGGACTCGCGGAATATCAGTATGGCTTTAGAAAGGGCCGATCGACAATCGACGAAAGTCGTAATATACAAAGCCCAATCGGCTATAGAAGGAAAACGATGGAAAGGTGGCAGTAAAAAGTACTGCGCCGTGGTTACACTTGACGTGAAAAATGCTTTTAACTCGGCGAACTGGTCGCGTATTTTACATTGCCTCGGAAGACTAAATGTACCGAATTACATATTAAGAATAATCAGGAGCCACTTTACCGATAGGTTGCTCCTTTACGACTCCGACGACGGGACGAAATTGTATAAAATTACAGGGGGCGTACCCCAAGGATCAGTGTTAGGTCCCCTACTGTGGAACGTGATGTATGACGACGTATTACGACTCCCAGTCCCCAGGGAAGTATCCATCGTAGGTTTTGCGGACGATATTGCTGTTGTAGTCGTGGCGAAACGGCTTGAAGAAATCGTGTTGTATAGCAACGAAGCAGCACTGATAAAGAACTGGAACTTTCTAAGCGATATGAGCTTAGACTTCGCGGATCACAAAACGGAGTCCGTTCTCATTACGAGTGAAAAAATGCTAGAGACCATGACGATAAAAGTCGGAGAGCACTCCATTATTTCCAGTCCATTTATAAAATACCTGGGAGTGATGATTGATGCTCGGCTAAATTTCAAGCATCACCTTGCATAAGCTTGTGAGAAATCGTCAAAAGCGATAGGCGCTCTTTCAAGACTCATGTCGAATATCGGCGGCCCGAAGCAAAGCAAACGATTAATGCTTGCGAGAGTTGTGGCTTCCATACTGCTGTATGGGGCACAAATATGTCTGACGTTGCGAACAAGAACACACGCATGAAGGAAATCAAATCCGTCTACAGACTCTGTGCAATGCGAGTTAGCAGTGCATTTCGAACGGTATCCCACGACGCGGTATTGGTACTATCTATGGTACCAATCGATATCCTAGCTTTAGAAGCTAGATGGCTCTATGACAATCGCGTGTAAGGCGGGCCAACCACAAATCATGCGAAGACATTCGTAAGAAGCCGCAGTATTGAAGCTTGGCAACAACTATGGAACAAGTCCCGAAAAGGGAGATGGACGTACCGACAACTCCCACGGATTGAAAGTTGGGTAAATAGAAAACATGGCAAACTGAACTATTAGCTTACATAGTTCTTGACTGGTTACCGTGGTTTCCGGGAATATTTATTCAAGCGAAACCGTGACCCGATTACGTCCTGTCCTCACTGCGTAAACGCGGCAGAGAACGTGGAACACTTCTTCTTCGAATGTGCTCGATATGCAAACGAACGAGCTGTATTGCGGGACGCATTTGGTGAACCGCCAACACCAGAAAACTGCCAATGGACGTCGGACCATTGGTGCCTATGCAAGGTTTCCACCTACCCACGAGAAAAAAAAAACACGTCCCGGTTTAAAGTCAACTGTCCCACTGGGACACCTGGTAAATGCGGGTAAGCTCAGTGTAAGCACCTCCTTAATATTACAAAGAAAATAACCCTCTAATGATTTATTTTTTTATAAGACTCAGCTTTTGAATCGAATCTTGGACTGAAACCGCCTTGAGGCCGCCTGGACAAGGACATACCTCAGTGTGACATTTTAAAGGATCAAAGTATTTCTGATAATATTGTATCATTTTTCTGTTAATTTGATCTAGAATAAAATTTTTGTTTTTTGGTCTGGAATAAAATATTTATTTTCGCCCACGAGATTGTGTTTTCGACTTAAAACGAACAAGCTTGGAATTAAAGCTTGTTCCAACCTAATTTCTTTAATAAATACTATGTTGTATAAGCTTCCAAAATAAAAAAATAAAAATATATAAATTTACGTTTTAGCTGGGTTAGAGCACTATTAATAATTTATAATTTGTTTGCCCCTGAGCTACAGCTTTAGTTACACAAAGTTCCAACGATTGGTTAACCGCTTTCGAAAGCCACGGTATTCTGCTATTATTCCAGAAAGAAAGGTACACGTCCTGATACGCCTGGACATACATTTTTACAAATTTATTTCGGTAAACCGAGCTTAAAAGCATGGATTTGACTTTGGTCATGTTACAAAAGCTGTAATTTGTTGGCTGATAATGGTTGGAAAGACTGCAACTAGGATTTTAATTTATCACAAATTTCCAAGAGGTTCCAAGAGGAGAACTCGCTTATCTCAAAGCTGGAAGCGTGCTCTATTCATGTTGTGAAAATCATAACTGCCTACCGACCAGTTTGGCCGCAAAAGCCTTCTAAGTGCAGCATACATGGGTTATAATTACCAAGTTGTGACAGATACTGTAACAATCTGTAACTTTTGAGCCAGTGGATAGATCTTAATGAGATTTGAAACATAGTAAAAATATCAAAGAATCTTTTCGCGCTTCAAAAAAGTTATATTTTTATTTTATTTTTTTCACTAACATTTACTCCGTTAATGAGTGATCCGTTCGAACTACATCAACCATTTCTGATTACCATTTCTCAATATCTCGTGGCACACATAATATGTTTCAAGTTTCATTAAGATCAGTCCACGTGTTCAAGAGTTACATACAATGCTGACCACTGTGCGTCGCGGTCGGACACCCAGGCCTGGCCAGGCACATTTCATTTTTAAGCGTTATTTACTAATATTTCTAATTAAGCTATAGACATGAAAATCTAGGTAGCTTCCTTAAATTTTATTTTCCTTAATCCCCATTCTAATGAGTTCCTAAAAGAGGGCAAAAACATTAAAAGACTGGATGGTTCTCTTACATATTTTTGATATTTTGTATTTAACTACAGTGGACTCCCCTTAAGTCGAATTGTCACGGGATTCCATAATTTGTTCGAGTCAGAGAGAGTTTGACTCAGAGAGAGGTTTTTGTATGGAAAATTGAGGAAGGTGTATGTAAAATATTGCGAAAGAGTTTGAGATAGAGAGAGTTTCGACTTAGGGAGAGTTCGACTTAGGGAGAGTTGACTGTACATATATTGACTATCATGCAGGTTGACAGTTCTACTTATTTGTAACACAAGAAGTCTAATATTACTTTCTTTATCATAAGTGAAACAAATCGGTAGGCAAGAGATGCAGCACAAAATTTTAAAAATAAAAATCCAGACCATGAATGTGAAAAGATTTGACGAGCACTGAATTTGACAGAATACTTTTGCTGGGGCATACACAATAATATGCAAAAATCGGCAGTGCTATAAGAAATTTTTAAAACATACCTGGATCTAAAAAAAGTGTTTCCTAAGTGGCACATATCTCCGTACAAATGCGTGTAAATGGATAGGGGCCAGGCCAGATACCATGCGTCCGTTGTTAGGTTTTAAAATGCTTGTGCGACAGTGGGTTGAAATTGATTTGTCGTGTAAGCATTTAAAACCGCACAATTTTTCCCAATCTTTGTGATTCAAGCTTCGACAAAATCTGGCAACCTAGTATATATAATGTAAATTTGTGTGAAAATCTGTGTCAATCGTGGATTTCTCTCACCTAAAACCTCGCTGATATGGACCTATCCAATTATTCAGCAATGGTTCAAGCTGATATGACAAATGATATACACCTTCGTAGATGACAGTTCACCCATCAATCCATATTCATTCCAGGACTCCTCTGCGTTTTCACTGGAACAGCGTATGAATCGACAGCATAACCAATTTGGGCAGAGCTGCAAATTAAACATTAAAAATACTTTTGTTTAATTCATTTTAATAATTTAACAATAATAATAATATGCACCCACTTGCGTTGTGCGTGTTATTGTTCATTCACGCGTGGAAGGGACCTACAGTTTAATGCCAACTCCAAACGGCGAATTTGAGAAGCTTTTTCTAGACAGGAATACTCTTTGAGCATTGTCAGTGACTCGAAAGTGGTTGAGCCGTGAATTATCAAATGTGGTAAATTCGGGTATCGGACCTGGCACCCTCTGCGTAGGAGTCGACGCACTAACCCACTACGCCACAGCGACCCACTATTTTATTAATTTAAATCCAGTTAATGACACAATGAGGTAGGCAAATGTGAATTAAGAAAGTGTGTGCGAGCATAGCACGTTGCAAGGGATGATAATCATGACGGATGTAAGTTGCCTAGTTTGACGAGTCGGGGATTGGAGTGCTTAAGGCAATACCGCATTGCATCTCCCTTCTGAAGCACTGGCCTTGTAGGTGTTAATAAGTGAGTCCTTCTGGTGGCTTGATCCGGCCAGTCCGCGTTTTGCAGATGTTTGATGGAGGTGCGTCAGGGGGCATTGGATTACATGTTGAAATAGAATATGGGTTAGTTGAGGAGTTCTGTGGATTCGGAATGCTTATAGCATCAGATAAAGTTTGATCCGGTGGATTGCTTACAGAGGTTAACTGCGATTGTGGCTGATCCGAGTTGGGGTAACTTCAGTAGTTCGGCTGCGTCTGTATCAAAGCTTTCGTAGGTTTTATGTGGCTGGTGTTTCGACGATATCTGCTACCATTACCATATGACTACGTAAGGTCGTGAATGGACTCTACTCTCGATGATTGCTGCTTTCCATTCCTGGTTGGAGTTGTGTCTCGCTAGTACTATGAGTGCATGCTAATTTTTTTATGTTATTGTTCTGAGTCTTTAAAAGACATACAATTTTAATGTGACTGTTGATTTGAGAGTCCTAAAATGTCTAGAGGTTAATTTTGTTTGGCAATTACCCGCGCAAGATTCATGCCGGAACAATGTTTACAAAGTGTCAAAATAAGATTTCGAAAAAATGATTCAATCAGAGAAACATTTTTCCATCAAGAAAAATGCAGGGTTTTGGGGCAATTTATGTGGGGCGAATCAAAGGTGGCGGTTTACTATTTCTTCCCGCTAAACTTGCACTACGAAGCTACCATGCTCCGCGTTATAGTTGAAATACAGCCTCATACACGTCGAAGAATATGTGAAAATTGGACCGACAGATTAAGCCATACAATCGCGTCATCCTCGGTGTCAGACAAATTGTCTGTCAAAAATTTAAATTTATGGACCTTGAAATCATTCTTCTGTAGCTTATTCCTGCTTACGTGGATAGGCGGACTTCTGGCTCTTAACTCTGGATTGCTACACTTTTCGTATAACTTTCTATGCTACATTGAGGTACACCCGTACTCCACAAAAACAAATAGCGAAATTCCAAAAGTTCTGGGGTACGAGTGTTCCCCCAATTCCAGATTTGAGAACAACCCTTAAGTTCACACCAACCGATTTAGCTAGTCTGGGTTCCCTAATGAATCTCATAAAATTTGGAAACTATTCAAGCTCGGTGGTGTGTCTACTTAGGTTTCGGGAAAAGGTTATCCAAACCTCGCGGTTCCGGTTCGGTGAGAGCGTAGCATTAGCTTATTAATAATCGCTATTAGTTGAGTATTTCGCCGCGTATACGCTTAAAACACATTCGAAAACAGAATGAATTAGGTCAATCAAATGTGTAAGCTCACCTGTCAGAACCTGCCAAGACGCTGTCATTCTCACATCACAACTTTCAGCATCGTGGTGACAGGCGTACTACTTTGCTGACCGCTAGTGTCCCATTGCACTCATTTTCACATCCTGTTTGGGTGCCGCTCAACCCACACTCATGCGGAAGCACACTTCGGCGTCCCACCTCCGATGGATGAGTTATATCAACGCTCCGACAACTATTTCTTTTCTTGCTCCTCCCTCACCTCATCATCCCCGTTCACCACCGTCAAGGTTGCAAATTGCCACACAAGCACCGCCATCCCCGGCGGGTAACATTAAAAATCTATTTAGCCAGCCTGCAACAGCATCGCGGTGTAATTTCTCCTCAAATGATCGCATTTGCACGATCGCACATGAGTTATGCCAACGAAACCCGAACTGCTAATTCCAGCGATAGAAAGTCTTAAATGTCTGTGAGCGGGTAATAGCGGCTAATAGCGACGGGCCTTTAATCAATCATTTGGCCTTTTGCGGTGCAAGCATGGCACTGGTTCAAGCACGGCGGCAGCCTTTCCCCGAGCGCGGCCAGCGAATGGCACGGCAATTGTTTCAAGACTAATCGCCCGGTTCGGTGACCTCGAGTGCGATTCAATTACCCCAGATTCGATGGAACGAAATGAAATTCCACGAATTCTGGACAACCCCTCTCACGCGTAGGGCTTCAAATTGAGCCATTACCTCACGAAGCAATCATTAATCGTCCGAAGAACACTGAAAAATAGATCTTAAGCCGATTTGCCCTGTCCACGCCCTCGGTGTGTGTGTGCCAGGACCTCACAAGTCGCCACACACGTCCGTATGAGAAACGCATGATTACGTCAGCAGCCGGATCATTAGTTTGTTTCACGAGAAAAACGTTCGATTTCAAAGCCCGACGAAAAAGGACACCCAAGCGAGGAATCCTTACTATGGCACATACAACTTCTTGGCGAACGCCCCTTAATCCGCAATTCATTACACTTTCACACATCACTCTCCTTATGTGCCTGTGCACCAGCAGCAGCAGCCTGAATGGGATTAGAGTGCGCACGGGAAACAACGAAACAGGACACCCGAATGCAACCGACAACGGACACTTTTGCCAACACCTTCCTGCCAAAAAGGATGAGCCAGACCTCCTGCGTTGTCGCTGCTGCATCGAACTCATATGGTGGTCGCATTACTCGTAGTACTTCCGTGATGTTTGTGGGTGGGAACGGTGTCAGTCAATTGAATTTGAATAAATTAAAGGGACATTACTGGGCCAGTCATCCATCTAGAGTAAATCTGACGTGCGATATTGTCTGTGCAAGGATGCATTCAACCGCAGCCAGGAGAACACCAAAAGGGACATCCACACTACATATACAATTTCAATATATTTTGACTCGGGAAATGATTGATACCCGATGCGCTCCCTCACTGCGAGCCAATTAAGTGTCCTTTTTCCTCGTGTGGTTGTGAAGGATTCCACACATCTCCGTGGCATTGTTGGCACAACACACAGAAACGACAGGAGCTGCAGCACCAACAGCAGAAGCAGCAGATGCTAAGGAATACGATTTCAATTTAGAGCATCTTGCAGTTTGATTCAATGACTTTAGAGTCTGCTGTCTCCGATGTGAAAGGATAATGGAGGACATTTACCTGAGATTATGGGTTATGTGATCTGGATGATGAGCTCACTCCGTCTCGGAGTGTGATTTTATGAGTGTGCTATACGGGAGGAACATGTCCTTGCAATGAGAAGGATGTCTTAGGGCGCGTACAATGGGTGCACTCAGACAATGGACGTTTGATGATACGAGAACACATTAACCGCATTTGGCAATGCAAACAGAGCGGGCCACACAATGGAATTAGGTTTCATTATTTGCGGCATGGAAATCTTGTTTGGTCGGGTGGTCTAAAGGTGGTTGAGTAGCTTGACAGAGTAGAGAGAGTTTGTTCTTAAGGATTACAGTCGAAAATATGACTTTTGTCGTGCTGTCTTTAGTGCTCAGTTATTCAATAAGTGTTGAAAGTTATTGCTGAAAAGCAAAATTCACTGAGGAATGAGTGATGTCGTGTGGGAAAGTGTACATCAAGCGAAGTAGAAGGGTATCGCTTTTCTCAAAGATACCGACCTTTCGTCCAACGTATCGTATGATGTAGAAGAAATCTCATAATTCACGAACAATTAACTACAGACACCTAACCATAGCCTTAGCATTACTTAGAACAAAGAAAGTTGAATGAGAACTTAAGCTATGTTCACATGATTGCCATATCTCAGAATACTGTTCGCACAAGTCTTGCAACCTTGTGAAACTATTTTTTTTAACATCCTGACACAAACCATCCAGATACAACACTTTGATTAATTTAATACTCAAGATGGAAAGGCACTCATTCTGAAAATCATTTAGGAAATTGAGATGCGAACCAGTTTGTGGCATGCGAGAAAAGGACTCTCAATGACTGCAAAGGTAAATTGGCGAATATCCGTATTATATTCAAAAGCAACCGTATCAAATAACAGGTCAAGGTGTTACCGAAACGAATCATATTAAATCCCAATTCTTGTTTTTAGATCATCAATGAAGGAAATTAATGAATTGTAGAAAGTTCATACAAGCAATCTTACATTAACTCCTTCCTGTTCTCGGAGGGCCACCCAATTCTTCGTTCACGCCGGGGATACTTTACTCAAAAATGTATTCTCCTCCCTGAGTACATGTGAGAACAACATAATTACACATTTTTAATTTATTTAATTTTCTCAAGCACAAGAACCCATTTAAAAATAATTTTAGTAAATCACATCAGTTCACGGAACAGACAGAAAGATAACCATTTGAGACTGAAGCTGTTTGATTTTGAGACAAGATCTGACGTCAGTGGCATTTAAGATATGTTCATAAAGGTTTTTTTGAAGCATCGCGACTGCGGGCGCCATTGGCGGAAACTGTGATCACACGGCCATCTTTGAAATCTTCTACAAATGATGTAGCTTTGACGACCCTAGAACTGTTGTGTTGCAACATCTAACATGCACATTAAATGTAATTTATTTATTAAATTTTTTTAAATTTATTCCTCCAGCTTTTCTAAGGCCACTTACGTAGCAGGAAATGGCAATGCTACCTACTCTGACATATGCCACGAATGAGTGAGGATTCCATAAAAAAATCACCCCTTACAACCGAACGCAACAAAGTGAGTTGCATTAAAAATGATTATAGAGCATAGTTATTTAGACTTAATCATAAATACCTTTTATAATAATAATTAGAGCGACAGTCCGAGCCGGACCTACTCCTAGCTTCTACCACTCGTGTGGTACGTGCTATTGTTCTGTTTTTTCACGAGTGGATGAGGGCTACAATTTAATGTCGACTCTGATCGGTGAAGCTTTTTCTAGACAAGAATATTCTTTGAGCATTGTCAGTGAATCGAAAAAGGTAGAGCAGTAAATTATGTAAGTTGGTTTAATTCGAGTATCGATCTGGCATCCTCTGTATAGGAGTCGACGCACCACGGTTCTAACACCAATTTGTTTTTATTTCATGCAGAACTTTATAGATACAGTCAAACTCGAACCTTCAATGGAACAAAAAAATGCTTCGTTATAAACTTCTCCTTATAAAGAGAATTTCGCTTTAGAGAATTTCGTTATAAACAACCTAATTCAATTGAAGGATTAAGAGAATAAAATGAAATTTGGTAAGGAGATAATAACGGTATAAGAAAAAAAAAGTTCGTTATAAAGAAGTTTGACTGTAGTCACAATAATATTCATCGGACTCATGATTGATGAGTTACGATCAAAAATTGGTAGCAACGTGCGGCGGATGCAGCTAGTTCTTTCATAAATTTTGGAATAAAATGATTCTTAGGAACTAAAGGTTTGTTCGTAGTGGGTAAGTGCGTCGACTCCTACGCAGAGGTTGCCAGGTTCGATACCCGATTTTACCACCTTTCATAATTCACGGCTCCACCTCTTTCGAGTCACTGACAATGCTCAAAGAGTATTCCTAAGCTTCTCAAATTCGCCGTTCGGAGTCAGCATTAAACTGTAGGTCCCTTCCACGCGTGAAAGAACAATAGCATCCACAACACACGTGGTTGCTGAGAAGCTAGGCACAGGTCCACCACGGACTGTCGCGCCACCCATATTATTATATTATAAGCAAATTGTTAACAAAATTTTAAATTGGTGGCAAAAAAAGGAATACTTAGATACTATAAAATATAATTTGGTAGACCAGCTATTTAATAAATTAAACTTAAGCAAGCTAATAGTACGCTAGCTAGTTGTACACCACACCTAAATCTAAAATTTCGACTCGTTTCAACATTTCAGCACAAATGTTCCAACATATCGAAATGTTAGACTTCAGCAGAATGTTAAATTTTGTCGCTGTATTTGTAAGTTTGTAAAATCGAACAAACCTCTTTATAAATTCAGCATGTCATTTGATGACTTTTCAGCCCGCTGACAATAACAAAAAACAGTTGTGAACAAAACAATCAATAATTTCAAGTGACTATTACAGCAACAATACACTTGGTCTTTTCGAGAGAAAAGTTCTGCGTTCAATCTTTGGTCCTGTTTGCGTTGATGGTTATTGGAGAAGAAGATCCAACCACGAACTGTACGGGCTGTACAGCGGCATGAGCCTAGTCAGGCGACTACGGATTCAACGCCTAAGATGGCTGGGCCATGTTGAGCGCATGGACAACACTGCTCCAGCCCGAAGAGTCTTCAACTCCGAACCAGTGGGACAACGCAATAGAGGACGCCCACGGAACCGATGGCGCACCCAGGTGGAGAAGCACCTCAATCAACTTGGTGTGCGCAGTTGGAGACAGCTGGCTAGAGATCGTGCCGGCTGGAGAGGCTTACTGTTTGAGGCCTAGGTCCACCCCGGACTGTATCGCCACCAGAAGAAGAAGAAGATTACAACGACAATCATTATATAATAATATGTTTGAATTGGCACTTAAGTTCATCATTAAATGAATATAGCTAGGTCAAAAATGTTCCACTTCTGATTTCCAATCAGAAAAAAATATCTGTAATAAATTCTAACACTAGATGTCATTTGAAATGTTGAAGTTCAGTTCCAGTGGGAACACTAAATTGGACTTCGAAATTTTGTTCCCGTAATGTGAGATTCAGGTGCAGTGTAAATGTACTATGAGAAACTCTAGACCTAAATTTTTAAAGTTTCGAAATATAGAATAATAGTAGTGGTTATAACTGCCAGGGAAGATTCAGAATCATTTTAATATTTTATAATAATAATAATATTGGTGGCGCGACAGTCCAAGGTGGACCTGGGCCAAGCTTCTCAGCAACCCTTCGTGTTGTGAAAAGACAATAGTACGCACAACACGAAGAGTTACTGAGAAGCTTGGCCCAGGTCCACCTTGGACTGTCGTGAGTGGAAAGGACCTACAAGTGACTCGAAAGAGTTAAAAAGAAATTTGTTAAATTGGGGATTCGAACGTAGCACCCTCTGAGTAGGAGTCGAAGCATTAACTCACCAAACTATTTTAATATTTTATTTTTGATAAATTTGAACCTTTCTCAAATAACATTCAGACCATGTTCTGAAGTAAGGTGAATTCAACTTTTTTTGCTTGTATATATGAGAGGTTTATAAAGTAGTTTATTATTATTATTTGATAAGAATCCTATTTATAAGTATCGTAAATACTATTATTTTACTTATGAAAATGAAATTACGCTTTTCTCTTCCTTTTGAAGAATAATAACAATAATATGGGTGTCGCTACAGTCCGAGGTGGACCTGGGCCTAGCTTCTCAGCAACCACTCGTGTTGTGCGTGCTATTGTTCTTTCACACGTGGAAGGGACCTACCTAGTTTAATGCCGACTCCGAACGGCAAATTTGAGAATATTTTTCTAGACAGGAATACTCCTTGAGCTTTGTCAGTGACTCGAAAGAGGTGGAGCCGTGAATTATGATAGGCGGTAAATTCGGGTATCGAACCTGGCACCCTATGCGTAGGAGTCGACGCACTTACCGACTACGCCTTTTGAAGAATAGAATTTTGAAGTATTTATTGTAATTGTTCCCCTGTGAAACTATTTTTCGGTAATAAATAAAAGATTTTGTAGATTACTTTAAATATTTTGACAATTGGAAGAACAATAGAACATTACAAAATTATGGTGCCAGAAAGTCTGCGATGGATTTTAAGCAAAAGGTGAGCTAAAGGTGATGCTCGTTTGTGACACCCGCTTTCATAGATAAAACTTTTTAACAGAAAGCTTTTAATTATCATACAATAATTTGTGGCAAACACTGTCAAATGACATTTGGACCAGATCAAAGTCAAGCATTTCTTTTTATGTACACACACACTCAGATTTTAAATAGCATTCCTATAATGTGAGTTCGTATCATTTCAGTTCGGGCTTTACACTATCACTCCAGGAACGATATGTTTTCGAAAGTTATCAATATGTCATCATACACTAATGCCTATGATTTCAGAAAAATCCACGAAAAAATTTAACTTCATCATTCCTGCCATCATTTCTACCGCCATTTTTTATTTCCAGCTACACACTTCCATTTTCTATCCAACAAGAATGCCATTTAAGAAAAGATTAGCGTGTAGTCTACTTTTTTTCTACTTTCTTGCATTTAATTTATTTTAATTAGATTTAAAAAACAACTATGGACTCGCAAAAAATGAAAACAATAATAATTTTAACACAAATAAACATTTTGTAAAATTTTTAGACTGATGATATTAAAATTGATAAATTATCTCAAGGCGGTAAGCTCACTCACAGGAGTGTCCGGGCGAGAAAGGATCTCTATTTTAAAAGAAATGAAATATTTACTAACTTCTAAAAATTGTTAAATATACCCGCGGTCGGTCCATTTTGATCGACCTGAAATTATCAAATTAAAATCTCGTTCGAATACATTTGCGATGATCTAGCGTCTTCACTGAAAATGAAGTAGTAATAAAAAACGAACGATTACCCGTGACTCACGCATTCATAGAAATTACGTATTCCACCTTATTGTCCCACCTCCTCGCCCATTCCCGTTAAATACCCAAAAAAATATTCAGTTCCCAACACTCGGCCCTCGTCTTCGCTTTTCACCTGTGATCGATCCCATATTCATTCATTTCACTTAACCCCCACAATACATCAAGGATCTCAACGATTCTTATCTCTGAAATGTTTTGACTCGAAACAAATGATTCCGATTTGTCAATTTCCATACTAAGCATGGATTAAACTCCAGCCATCCAGTCGACCGGCCAGCCATCCAGTCATCCAGCAATCCATCCAACCATGCAGCAGTCCCACTGAAAAGGGATCAGTGACGATGAAATTAATTTTCTCACCCGAAATAATCCAAAAACCAACAGAAGATGGTCCGAGCAAGACGACGCAAACAAAGCAAAAGAACACAGCACAGCATATGTTTGAGGAGTCCCGCTGAGAGCTTATGCCTTGCCCAGGTGATCTCTCCAGCGAGACTGCCTCCCGCCAGCGGCCAGACCCGAAGCGAAACGAAACAGAGGCATGTTACACATCATCTAGAAGAGTTCACGTCACATGATGAAGAACCGAATCGTATCAAGAGATTGAATTTGGCTTACACGGTGGCTGTCAAAATATTCATTTTGCCTGCGCACATCCATCCACCAGAAGTCGCGGCGATGGAGATTTATGTCGTCGTCTTCTCGGAGCAGCGGATGGGTGTACCTGTGCTCAGGTATCGGCACCGAATTCCCATTGTCTCTCCAGCCGAGTCTGTTGTTTGATTTTAATTGATTGCCAATCATTTTTCCACTTCACCGGGACTCTCCTAATTTTCACAGTTGGACAATGGATGGGGTCCCCACGGAAATCGATTCCAATTAAGCGTGGCCCTGCGTTTCCGCGGTCATTTTTCAAAGCATTTCCCGCGGCTACGCTGGAGGTGCTTGTGTCTGTGCATGTGCCTGTTGCCCGGCCCGCTTCTGATTACGCAGTGATTTATGGACCGTGGGCGAGTCGATGGTCAGTCAAATAGAGAAGGTTGACAAAGCTCTCCCGGCGGACCACCCTGTTGTCGCGCGACGCTGAATTAATGCTCGACTCATAAACCCATTTACAACTTCATTCACACGCATCACCGTGACCATGGCGCGTCTCCTTTTACAACCGTGCCTTCGTTCAGGCCAGCCGTCCGGCCAAGTGGTCCTCGGTGGCATGGTGAAGCGGTGACGATGGTGGTGGCTAATGGTAGCGAATTAAGTCAGCCGCAGGCTGTTAATTGCTGCGATTCGATGCCGAATGGGAGACTTTCCACCTGCGTTCCGAACAGCAGCCACGGCAGCGAGCCGTGGTCACTTGGCCCTTTGGTCGCCCGGCCGCTGGGTCGCCGCTTGGGCTACAAATTAATTTGGGATCCTTGCCGAGAACGCAGAACACAGGCCGGAATATTTTCGCCGCCGCGGAAATTACATGAATAACAATCGGGGCGAACAAGTTGCCTAATTGCGGGGATCACATCGGATGCGAAAGGGGCCCAAAGCGTCGCTTAATCGTGATTCGTGATGATGGTGTGCGGTGCGTTGAGTTGCGCATGTTCACTCTGCACATTTGCCGATCGACTTTACGTTAATTATGCCATAAAAGTAGGCTTCGATGTGGGCCCCAGAGAGGGCGCGAGCCCGAGCGGGGCACCGAGTAATTGCCACAAATTTGAATCGAATTAATACATAAAGGAGAGCGTTTGCGCGCCATTTTAGAACGAAGGCGATCAAGCGGTGCGGCCCGATCGGGAGCGTTTATGAGGTGAGTGAGTGCATTGCATTGTTTTCTTTTCGTGGATTTGTGGTGCGGATTTCAACGCTGCAGGGCGAGCTGTTCTCGATCTGCAAGTCATTAGTGCAGCTTGTAATTTGCCCTAGCCTGTAATTCATGAAGCTCTTTGTGGTTTTTTTTGCCTTTGGTTTGGTCTTATGGTACACGACGCGCAATTACATTCGTAGCTGGGCACACCTTGGCAGTTTAGTGACGCATGCCACGCCCGTTGTGGAAAGGTGCTGTGTTCGCGTCGCGTGATCAGTAAAATAATTTGATGTTGAAGCTTTGCAGCCTTTGAAACACATCACAAAATGGATGCGAGTGAAGCGAAACAAAAATGCAATTGATTGTGAAGTGAGTCAATTTTATCGGCTGTAGGTCGCTATTTGGAATGGTTAGGGGACTCTATGGTATTTCACATGAAGCTATCATCAAAAAGGGTTGGGTGTCAACTGATGCCTCAACGAGACCAATAAAGATGTGATTTGAAAAACGTACCTTAAAAGAGCAAGGCTGCAACGGATTTCTCTATATTCTTAAACCACAGTCGAGCTAGGAACCTGGTAAAATCAAAGTCAATAAACGTTAGGTCTATATCAGTTTGATCACATAGCGAAGGACGTCAAATACTTTTCCAGTATTTTTGGCACCCGAAATTTGTAAGTGTAAGGACATGTCGGGGATATCACGGGTTGATATCCAATAGATACTGTGTGAATCAATAAATAAGTGCAACCACAGACTTTATTTCGGCAACTATCATACCTCCTTACCGCTTATTGAATTCTTAGGAGGTGCATTCATAGGCTTGGAACATGTAGAAGGCATAGAGTTCCGAATTGAAAGCTACCCGACGAATCTTTTCTCAAAAAAAACACCCATGTTTTTTTGAGTTCGAGTTCAACAACTGCTTTGAAAGACAGCAACATTTTTTCACTTTTTTAAATTTAACGTTATGATAAGTTCAACAAAGTCCATTTATCGATTGAAAGACCATTTGTGGTACCGGAATAATCGAGAGCGGGCAAAAGATAACACTTTTCCTTCAAAATAGATGCAGATCCTACAATTTTGGGTATAATTCAGGCAAACCTTTTTTCAATTGAAATCGCATATTTTAACTACCAATTTTTCATATTTTTCATATTTTAACTTTCAATTTTTCATATATTCGACACTTCACCTGATGAAGTTTTGAAGAAAAAGTCCGGCTGTTACAACCTACCCCGTATACATATGGGGCATATTGCATATTGTACTTTGTAGCAAGAACTTAAGTAGAAATACAGTAAAAGTTCCCATAGGCGGACTGTGACGGTTGAAGTAGTCTTGTCTTACTAAGGGAATTGTCCGTTTCTTTTTTTTTTAATTCATTTTTATTTTAAAATTCATGACATACTTACGTACTAGACAAAAATGCTTGAAACTAGTTGGGCGAACAGTTTTAATATATATATAACTTGCTGGCCCCCGGCTGGCACTCTAACCTAAACTTAATCTTATCCTACGTTTTTGGACTTAAACTAAGAATCCATGCATTTAAAGAATAATTACTTTATCTGTACAAATTAATATTAAGAAAAATTTAAAAAAAAAGACTTAATTACTGAACTGGATTTGCTTAAAACTTATACACTAACTTACGTCTTACATCTAACTTAAGCACTAACCTAGGCTATGTAGGCTGAACCATAGGATGCAACTTATAGATTTGCATCTAATTTCCGGCAAGACAGTGACCGACTGGTCCACCATTCGGGGATACGTACTATCCTTTCTGCCCCGGGCCTAAAGGGTTCGACGAGGGAGTTCCATCTCTCTAGAGCCACCAGAATTTTCAATGTTTACATTACAACATCCCGAACATCTCTCCTTGATACCGCCACACTGAACCGGAGAAGACCCTCTTCAGCTAGTTGTGCGACGAAACGGTCGTGGTTGAGTCGCCCAGTCGTTAGATAAAGACGAAGGTAAGATAAGCCCTCTCAAACAACCGAATCTTTTCCACTAAACTTGCACTCACGTTAAACCACAGCCATAGGTGAGCATTGGCCGGATGAGGGCCATGTAGCTGATAACCTTCACCCTTGCATCGAGTTGGCTATAGTAAAACAGTATCTTTGTAAGGGCAAAAGCGCCTCGGACCCTGGTCAGAGCAGTATCTACATGTTTATTGAAATGTAGATACTGATCTCAGCGAGCTGTCAATGAGGCGTTTAATGGCATTGAGGCGGAGGCGGCTAAAATGGGTCTAGCGGTGAATGAGGGCAAAACGAAGTATATGCTGTCATCAAGAAAGGACACACGACATCGACGTCTTGGACAGAGCGTCACAATGGGCAGCTATAACTTCAAGGTAGTCAAGGACTTCGTCTACCTCGGCTCCGCAGTAAACAGTACAAACAATATCAGTACCGAGATCAAACGCAGAGTAACTCTTGCCAACCGCTGTTTCTATGGGCTCAAGAGGCAATTGAGTAGTAGAGCCATCTCTCGAAGGACCAAGCTAACATTATATAACACCTTGATCATCCCTGTCCTGCTCTATGGTGCGGAGGCATGGACAATCTCAAAAGCTGATGAAGAAGCACTTAGTCTTTTCGAGAGAAAAGTTCTGCGTTCAAACTTTGGTCCTGTCTGCGTTTATGTTTATTGGAGAAGAAGACTCAACCACGTACGGGCTGTACAGCGGCATGAGCCTAGTCAGGCGTCTACGGATTTAACGTCTAAGATGGCTGGGCCATGCAGAGCGCATGGACAGCTCAGCCCGGCCCGAAGAGTCTTCGACTCCGAACCCGTAGGAGAACGCAACAGAGGATGCCCGCGTTTAAGGTGGCGCACCCAGGTGGAGAAGGACCTCAACCAACTTGGCGTGCGACACTGGAGACAGCTAGCCAGAGACCGTGCTAGCTGGAGAGGCTTGTTGGTTGAGGTCCAGGTCCACCCCGGACTGTAGCGCCAAATGAAGAAGAAGAAAAAGATACTGATCCAGCCAGATTCCCAGGTATCTGACTACAGCGCCGAGGCCTTATAAAACGGGGTCCTGAACAGAATGGTTTCCGACTTCCGAAAGTTGATACTCAACTTCCAGTCGTCGTAACTTCTCATGAATGAATCGAAGTCACCCTGCGTGAAAGTAGTGATTTCCTCGATCTTTTTGCCTGACACTCTATGCCTGTACACTATCAAGTCATCGGCATACGCATTAAGAAGAGAACTTAAGAGATCGTTCAAGTAAATGTTGAACAAGATCGGGGAATTAACGGCACCCTGTTGGAGATAATTTTTTACCTCAAATATACCTGTGGAGGTCACGTTGCCATTCTTGACAACGAACCGTCAACCGGTTAGCATGTTACACGGTATTTACAGCAGTGGTTTGCAAATGCCTATCCGATTGAGCTTGTAGAAAATTCCTTTTAATCCAAAGGCCAAAATTGTCCTTCCTTGTCGGTCGTGAGAAAAAAATGTTCTCTTCTACGTATTTCATAATTCTTAGATGAGCACTATTTTTTGGCTGCTACTTCTTACCACTGTTACAACTAGCCCCGCACTCCCATACAACCGACACACAGGAAGAGTAGTATTGATGGATGGCTTTATTATTAGTTATAAAATACTATGTAAATTACTATATAGCTTATTTTACATTATAACAAATATCTGGCTACATTCCTGTAGGATTGGCCAGTTTTCAAAAAGCATGGAAGATCTGTAATCAGGAAGGCCTAGCTTGATATCGAAGCTAAGTTAGCGGTTTTGAACTCAGTATTTATTCCAACTCTCACCTATGGTCATGAAATTTGGGTCATGACAGTAAGAATAAGATCGCGAATATAAGCTTCTGAGATGAGATTTCTCGGTACCATTGTGGGAATTACTAGTCGGAATAGGGTAAGAATAACGGTAGTACAACAGGAGGTGAACATTGAGCATTGTTTCATCGTACGGAAAGGGCTATGCTTCGACGGTTTGGTCACGTGTCACGAATGTCCCCACCACTACGACTTTCGAGGCGTTGAATGCGCTTCCATCACCCACTTGGCCATGATGAGGTGGTTGGAGCACTTCCATAAGCTCGTCTGGTTATGCTTGGGCATAATTCCTCATGACTTAGATTTGGTGGCGGATGATGATGACGTGGCTACTCTATAACTGTGTCAAATAGCAAACCTGCTCAACACGCACTCCCCAAGGAAGTTCGTCTGGTTCAAGCCGTCGTTGTTAAATGCCAAAACATATTTTTGAACACACATATAAAAAAAGGAAGCATTGGCGCAATGTCGCTTACCCGCATCACATGGTTTTTTGTTAAATTATCATTTTTTTTCAAATTGCTGTTGCGTTTATACATCGCGTCTTTTTTCAAAATACGTTATATCATGTAAGCAAACTATTTTCCTTGCACTACGAAGAGTTAAAAAGAAATAACAGTAGATACGAAAATTTACTATAGCTTTATCTTCAAGCTATGTTCACGCCATAATATATTGAAGAGAACATCATTCATAAGGCTGTTTCGGCTTCGCTGGCAGAAATTTAAGACATCCGTACAATTTGAAATGACACCGTCCAATATGTGCTGTCTCCTTCCAGCAATAGCGTCTCGGAAGCCATTAGATTGTCAGCGCAAGCTAAGAACTTGACGTAGAATATTGTGAAGACCTGTGGTTTCGGCATCCAGTTAAAGAATGCTCTCTGTGAAAGGACCCAGTCGCCAAATTTCCCCATCACGGCATGTAGCGTCGTCTTGTTGGAACTACTTCTTCTTCTTCTTAATTTGGCGCTACAGTCCGGGGTGGACCTGGGCCTCAACCAACAGCCCTCTCCAACTAGCATGGTCTCTGGCTAGCTGTCTCCAGTGTCGCGCGCCAAATTGGTTGAGGTCCTCCTCCACCTGGGTGTGCCACCTTAAACGCGGGCATCCTCTGTTCCGTTGTCCCACGGGTTCGGAGTCGAAGACTCTTCGGGCCGGAGCTGAGCTGTCCACACGCTCTACATGGCCTAGCCATCTTAGGAGTTGGATCCGAAGACGCCTGACTAGACTCATGCCGCTGTACAGCCCGTAAAGTTCGTGGTTGAATCTTCTACTCCAGAAACCGTCAACGCAAACAGGATTAAAGATCGCACTCAGAGCTTTTCTCTCGAAGAGACCAAGGAGTTCAGATGAAGGTGCAGTTCAGATGCAGGACTGGTATGATCCAGGTCTTGTATAAAGTCAGCTTGGTCCTTCGAGAGATGGCTCTACTACTAAATTGCCTCTAGAGCCCATAGAGTTACTCTGCGTTTGATCTCGGTAATGATGTTGTTTGTACTGTTTACTGCGGAGCCGAGGTAGACGAAGTCCTTGACTACCTCGAAGTTATAGCTGCCCATTGTGACGCTCTGTCCAAGACGTCGATGTTGTGTGTCCTTTCTTGATGACAGCATATACTTCGTTTTGCCCTCATTCACCGCTAGACCCATTTTAGCCGCCTCCGCCTCAATGCCAGCAAACGCCTCATTGACGCTCGCTGTGTTCTGCCAATCACGTCAATGTCGTCCGAGTATGCCAACAGTTGTACGAAGATCTGGAAGATCGAGTGTTGGCGTGTGAGTCTTGCACTATCTTCTCCAGGATGATATTAAAGAAGTCAGATGACAGCGCGTCGCCTTGTCTTAAACCTTTTTTGACATTGAAGGTCTCGGTGAGTTCGTTACCGATCTGAGAGAGCAGAGTGCATTCTTCATTGTCATCCTGTTCAATCTGAGGAGTTTGGCTGGGATATCAAAACTAGACATGGCGTTGTATATCTCGTCCCTATGCACGCATTCATATGCGGCCTTGAAATCGACGAATCGGTGGTGGGAGGCGATTGGCTTCAGACGAGTACACAAAACGGCAGAGGAGATCTTGCATGCTATATTCAGGAGACTTATCCCTCTATAGTTGGCGTAATCAAGGGGGATCCTTTCTTGTGGAATCCGCTTCGCTGGCAGAAATTCAAGACGTCCGAACAATTTTTAATGACACCGTCCAATATGTGCGATCGCCTTCCAGCAATAGCGTCTCGGAAGCCATTAGATTGTCAGCGCAAACAAAGAACTTGACGTAGAAAATAATAGAATATTGTGAAGACACATGGTTTCGGCATCCAATTAAAGAATGCTCTCCGTGAAATGACCCAGTCGCCAAATTTCTCCATCACGGCATGTAGCGTCGTCTTGTTGGAACCGCAGCTCGTATTATATCAATAGTTTCGGTAACTGCGTCTCCTTCCTCATTTTGAATAGAGGATTTCATAATGCCAACATGCCGTAAGCCGCAAGCAGTAAATCTTTCTGGATGAAATGTTTGGTCAAACACATGTGGATTTCGAAAAGCAATTCTGGTTGTTGATAGTCGCTGAACCAAAACTGGCCTGACCCGAGTTGCTGATCCAAACAGGATATCTTTTCCAGCGACCGATCACCGAATTAAGGGCTGTATCTACTGTCTATTGGCTTTAATGCTTCCCCCAGCAGAGTTTTATACAGATGTAGCCCCAAATCGAACCATAAAATAAACCCGGTTGACATGTTGGCCATGCAAAAGAAGAGTGTACCCACTCTTCACACTGAAGCCATGATGACAACTGACCACACGAAGAAATTCACGGTGCGTCTTGCATCGGAAACATTTTCTTAAACGTAAGAATTCGTAGAACCATCATTGATCACTGGTTGCCCTTTAGTTCCCCTCTCTGATGTCTGACATTAGCATCTAAAGATGGAAATTCGAAGTTTCCTCCCTTGGCCCGTTTGCTTTTATGACGATGGGAATGTACGTATGAACCTCAAACTGATCGAGCGAAGCAAGATAAGCTTACAAAGCTAAATGCAATGGAAAAAATTGATCCGACAGAAAACTGCTAAAAGGGCTTGTTGACTGAAACCCACTTTATCTAGGACTGTCGATCTATTGATATGGTAGCCAAAGCTGACATCATTTGACACCGTCTAATACGTGCGTGTCATCATAACAATCAAGACGAACATATAGAATTTTCTAAATCACCACCTTTTCGAAGTGACAAATAACAGCCCGCCTTGGCACTCGCCATCATTAAGAAAACTCGCAGTCTTTCAGCTTCGTCTAGTATGTGGGCACACACTAAAATCATTAACAATCAACAAAACCAAAAGGCTCATTGATTTTTGGGTCTCCCCATGAGACACTACACATTACACATTCACCGCCAGTATCCATGTGCGGACCATTGTGTATCTCAGCATCACACCACACAATGAATGTGTATTTTGTCAATTTAACACCTTTCCCTGTGGCATTATTACTCAACTGGACCAATGGCAGGCACTCCATTGTTCTGCCCTGGCCAGAGAGCAACAACTCACAAACTGATGTTCCGATAACAATACAATCAAATAATTACCCAGCCATTTACATCAAACTCTGGAATATATCACCTTTCAGTCTGGGCTTAGCTGGCTCATGCTTGCGTGCGAGAATCAACACGCTGCCTGTCACCTCTGTGGCTATGGCTGTGGCACATACGCACACCCTTAGGACCACATAAACTCGCCGACCACAACACGAGTACGAGTGCGAGTGCGAGTGCATCAAAGATCTGTGACAACTGGGGCCCGTTTATGGGAGTGACAATATGAGTTTTCTATTGGGAATGATTTGTGAAGATGGTCATAAATTATCCGATTCGAGGGCCGACTCCATTCCATGGAATGCCCACTTTTTTTTTGTTCGTCTTCTCGTTTGGTGTCTGTTTTAATAAACAAACAAACATGGAACGCAGCCGCAACAGCAGCCGTGTTTTCATCCCCTGTTGTTGTGGACACGGATCGTTTAAGAGGGTTGCTCGCTGCGGTGATATTGTTGCAAGCGAGATCCTGTGAAAAGGTAAGCTGAGAGGTGTCATAAATTATGAACCTTGTTGTGTCGTCCTCGATGTAGGGCTGTGCGACATGGTGAGGATCGTATGGCCAAAGACTCATGCTCTCACAGCGAGGGATGCATGTAAAAGGTGTGACATGCGTTAAGTTGCAGATAATTTGAGAGGCACTGACGGTGGTTGTTGCGCGGTTTCGAATTAAGTCAGTGACATGACAGAATCGAGATCGTATGAGTGTGTGAGAAATTCGTGCTTGTCTTTAGTGATGCTCAAGAAACAATGGCGGACGGTATTGTTAGTTAGATAAAGAGAGCGGAGGTGAGTTGATCTAACCCCGCGCCCAAGAAATGTAGACGATGGTGAGCGAGCGCAATGGTTAAGAATGATGAGGGAGCGAAATCCAATCAGATGAAAGACCTAACTTTGAACTAGAGTCCTTAATGAACACATTCAAGAAATACATCAAAGTTATGCAACCGATTTCAAGACATACGTATGGACACTGCATATCAGTAACTTGAAGCGAGAAAACTTAAAACTGGATGCTGTCGCTAAATTTTCATGCAAACTTGGCGTAACTCTGCCGTAACTCTGGAGCATCTAGTTTGCCTGGACTTGAATTAAAAGTACGGACTAAAGCAAAGACACCAATTCTTCGAGTGACTAAATGCTATGGCTGTCACGTAGGTATGCGTGTGGAAAATGTATGCATTCTCCTGTCCCAAAAAATTCACAACTTTTCTTGACTACCACGATATGTAGGTATATGGACGCCCTTACGCTATTGCGGCTTCGGCTTACTTAGCCCAACATGTTGGGTTCATTGCGCTTTTGATGGATAATGTCATAAAGTGACAGCGCCTATTATTAAACTCACAACTCTTACTCATTCAAATTAATTTATTAATTTAATGACGTTTTTCTTGTTAATTCATTACATACTTGTTAATTCATAAACAAAAATGCTTTAAGCTAGTTAGACGAACATTATGTTAAATATAACTTAATGGCCCTCGGCGGGCACTCTAAGCTAAACTTAATCTTATTCTATGTCTTTCGACCTAACCTAACAATGAATATATATGAAAATAAAAAAAAAATATACTATCTTTCATACTACCTTAAAATAACTAAAAACTATCTTAACTAAACATACATACATATTTATATACATACTGCACATTATTATACGCACATATATATATACCTTCTCTATACCCATTTTGTATACCTGCTCATTGTGCGACGGAATCTCCGTGGCTGAGTTGCCCATCCGCAGTTGACCAGGCGATGTGAAAAATGAGCGGTACCGTATTCATATCTTGTAATAGGACGTACTTATCTAAATGGAGAAAAGCTTCTGGGGGGACGAAGCCATTGTGCCGTCCCCTTTCGTGGTATTCTGGATTGGGGTAGTAAGCCCCTGAGATCAAGTTATTGACCGAGTTCATCGCTCTAGCAGTAGGACCTCGAATCAACTTCAACAGGAAATTGCCTACTCTTATCAGGTTTGCCCTTAGGTTGCAGGTTGCATAAGACCTCATTGGAATAGAATTTTTACAGGCGAAGGGAAGCCCTAGGACAAGCCCTTTCAAACAACCGCATCTTTTCCATCAAGCTTGCACTCACGTTAAACCACACGGGGCAGCCATAGGTGAGCATTGGCCGAATGAGTGCCATGTAGCAGATAACCTTCACTTTCGCATCGAGTTGGCTGTTGTAAAACAGTCTCTTTGTAAGGGCAAAATCGCCTCGGGCAATGGCCAGAGCAGCATCTACATGTTCATTAAAATATAGATACTGATCTAGCTAGATCCCCAGGTTTCTGACTACAGTCCTTTGCGCCAATGGCTGCCTTTTCGTATCCGCTGAGGCCTTATACAACGGGTCCTGAACAGAAAGGTTTGCGACTTTCGGAAGCTGATACTTAACTTCCAGTCATCGCAACTTGTCATGAAGTTGAGTTTTCAGAAGTTGATACTTAACTTCCAGTCATCGCAACTTTTCATGAATGAATCGAAGTCACCCTGCCTGAGAGTAGTGATTTCCTCGATCTTTTTGCCTGATCTGTACACGATCTAGTCATCGGCATACGCAATTACGTGAGGAAGAGAACTTAACAGATCGCTCAAGTTGAACAGAATCAGCGAATTAACGACACCCTGTTGGAGATCATTTTTTACCTCAAATATATATACGTGTGGAGGTCACCACAGGCCATTCTTGACAACTAACGGTCTACTGGTAAGCATGTTACACGGTAGGTACAGCAGTGGTTTGCTAATGCCTAGCCGATTGAGCTTGTGGAAAAGACCTTCTAACGTGTCAAAGGCCTTCTCCAGATCAATCAAGCAGGCACCCGTACATTGTTTCTGGCTTTTGTTCCATTGGATATCCGACACCAGTTTCGACGCGGCATGATTTAATAACGATCTATACCGGTTAAGTCCTCTATCTCGAAGAAGAACGAAGAAATTATTTCCGTAAGAACTGAGTCCTTATCATTGTTAGGGCAGGGTATTCGTAGAGCAGATGTTAGACAGATTCCGGCTCTGCCCAACTCAGATCCATTCTTCTCAAGACTGTCCGCGTTTTCGTTTCCTTAGATGCCAGGTACTCTGGTACACTGACGCTTTGTCACAATGTGCAATTCTATGGCCTTTATTGCAGCTTAGAAAAAATTGTGATCGATATTGAGAACATGACAAAATGTCTTAAAAAAAGTATTTGTCCAGCACCTGACATACAAGCCTTTCTGAACACGTCCAATTTACATCGTCTCATCAGAAACCTATTTTCTATTAACGTGTGTCATGTACGAAAACACTTGGCAGACTTTGCTCAGCTGAATGCATGCAGCAACCATAAAATTAATATTCTTCACGGTACGTTTTGTGGGCTCGCTCATAAATTTGTAAATATGTACGCAAAAATACCAACCCCAAATACGATATCAGTTACATACAAATTTGTTAAATTTCTAAATTCAATGGAACACTGACTGCGGCACCTCCATACGCCACCGTTCTCAGCAATCAAGCTTACATAAATGGCGTTGATACCAAGCTCTATCTTCATCGAGTTACAGACTGTAACTTAGCTTCATGTCTCCTCATCTTCGACGAGAAACCATAACCTCAGTTCATAGTCACTCTCAACCTTAGGTTAGGTTAGGTTAGGAAGGGGGCTGCTAGTGCATTCGCCAGCACCCTTACACCATTTTGGTCCATTGTGATACTCATAGTCAGACTACTACTACTAATTGACTACTCCAGTGATACTGCAGTTAATTTGATCCCAGCGGCAAATGGTGACTGGACCAGATTTGAAAGCCAGATAAAAGCGTATTAACTTTGCTTTCACTGGGATTCGAACCGGGGACCTCGCTTACCAGGGGCAGGCACTCTACCAATTGCGCCATCCATCCGGTCAACCTTAAAAAATATAAAAAAACACAAGGACATATGTTTTACCAACATGACCGAAATGTTGCAGGTACTGTACAGTTGCTGTTCAAATTTATTGACAAGAGAGAGACTGGGTATCTCTTTGAGAAAATAACGTTACGTCAATCTAATCGTTATATCGTTTTACGACCGCCTATATACACATGCCTAACCTCTTGTAGGGAATTTTTCGTTTATACTGTCAAAAGCTGGAATGCACTTCCCAATCATGTGAAGCCTGAGGTTGAACACAGAAGGTTACTGTTTAGAGCACTTTTCCGTCTTGAGATAGCTTTTAATTTTTTTTGATAATGTTTTTATTTTATTTTTATCTTTTTAGCTTGCTTGTTTTCTTAATCTTTTTTTTTTCCTAAAATCTTATTGTAAAGATATATCCTGTACTAATTAATTTCAACTTCAGGGCACTTTTCACTTTTGTCTTTGATGTTGATTTTTGCTTAATTATCTTAATACTTTGACAGAGTAATAGGTATCATGCGGCGAATAAACAAAAACAAAGAACTAACACTTGACACGACTACTGACCTAGCGTCTGGCCACCAGAGCTGTTTTCATCGAACGATCGAAATGCATTTCTTGATGTCAGCAATTATGGTATTGAAATAGAGGTGCAAAGAGAAATTAAGTCGAAGTTGGTTGTAAGAAGTCAAAGTGTCAATTACTCAATAAAATAGAATATTGTTTGTTATTCTAAGTAAATGTTGTCTTTTAATCTATTTAGTGGTACTTCGTGTTTCTTAACTAGTTGCTGCGTATCGCTTTGTTCAGTTGCATAGTTGAAGTATTTTTGTGCCCTTTTCTCAATTCTCTGAAGGAAATACCAGTGTCCATTGGACCCCGGACAAGTAACTGGCCCGACGAGGGGTTTTGGCATATTTTAAAGTAGTGTATAGCTCAAGGCATAAGAATATATTTCAATTTTGCTTCCACGGTTTAACATAAATTCGACTCTGATCTTTCTTTCTTCGAAATTACTCTCACGAATAAAGTCTCTCAACCTTGTAGTAATGTGTTCACGTTGTTATTAAGTACGTAACAGCCAGAACAAGATTATAACAGAAATATAATCTTTAATACAAGAATTTATGACAGCTCAAGTTTATAAGGTACTTTTTGGTACCCTATTTCTGTAGTTCTCTCAGTTTATGTGTAAATTGTGGGTTCAAAATTTGTGTCAATGGGAGAGATGTACTCAAAAATAGTTGAAGACCGTGGTACTCGCGACTTGAAAAGATCAAGGTTAATATTGAGGACAGAAATAATCGATACCAACCGAAATCTCCCAGAAGAGCAACTCTTTATTTCGATTTTTCGAAGATATACCGGTACCAGTAGTGTAAGACCTAAGAACCCAACTATGATGGACTTGAGCCCACTTAATCAATCGAGCGAATACACACAGCAATGGCCTGTGACTCTGACCATAATACCTGACATTTTAAGTAGGATACACGTAAATACATAAAGCAAGTCAAAATGCAGCGCTTACGCTTTGATAGTTCACAGATCGTAATATAGTAAGCGCGAGCACACTTTTTTTAGACAGTGCTACCTCTACAGACTCGGGCTTTTGACAGTTTTGAACAATTTTCTTTTATGTACTCGTCACTTATTATTTTTGGTTTTTTGTGATTAATTTTTTATATGGATTTCATATGTAGTAATTGCATTTCTTTTTTTTTTGTTGTGAAATGGGTTTCGGAGCTCTTTACTTGCAAAACGTGAGCGTTCTATTTTGATTTGGAAAATTGAGGGAGTGCTTCGGCATGAAATTCTCGTTAAGTCGATAAAACGCGTACCGGAGCCTATCAACGCCCGACCGCGCTAACGCGACATTGTGATTTCAGCTTAATTTCGACGAGTTTCGTTAAATTTTTCTAATTAAGGGTGAGAGTGAAGTGTTCCATAGGTCTGGGCCGTAATCGCTGTCATGGCAATCGATGAAATCGATCATATCATATTAAGAAATTATGGACAACAGTAATGAAAACAGTGGACATGCATTAGACTAGAGTTCTGTTTTGTTTTTTTAAAGAGATACAATTTCTTTTTTTCTCCAGACACGAGCTGATGCAAAAAAGAGAAAGGCGTAAGAAATGTACAGATACTTAAAACCAGTTCTTAAATCTCCGGCAGCAAATTCTGTGAAGTGCTTTGTTGCGGGAGAGCAGTCCTTGTCCAAGCCACCGCACAGAAAACAATCGACCTTTCCGCCGCCAAGCAGAAAAGCAGCGTTAAAACTTAAAGCGGCTTTAATGAACAGGTTTCACCCCGAAGCAACACTTAAGTCTAGAGCAAGTTTCCCACAAGCACCGGCCACGCGGACCAAGGAGCAAATAATGATGCCATAATTAAAGAAATCACCTTAGTAAATACCACAAGCATTATCATCTCATAAGGAAGGTATTGATTGACGATTTCGCCAACCGACAATTTGCATGTCGTGCCGATTACCGCTGACACCTGGAGTCACCATTCCGGTCAGTGGTCATGCGAGCCACTGGCAGCCGGTTGGGTAACCTCAGCGCAACAAAAAGCATGATCTACATTGGCCACAATCCGCAGAGAGACATACACAAGAGTAAGAGAAGCAAAGAGGAATGACCGGATCAAAGCAATTAGCTGCAGTTCGTCTAGCCACGTCATTGCCATGGCATCGATTCGATAACAATTCATTGCCAAAGATATAAAATGGTGCTTCCCGAATGAAGGCATGATGAACATGCCACATCAATCATTCCGCATGCACCAGCATCTCACTCGCAGGGCTCCGTCTCCTTGCACTGACACATAAAACGTCGTCAGCGGCGATTTATTTCCCTTTCCTTCAATCAAGGCGTGCTGGTAGTTGTCGGTGTCGCCAAAAGCGACAACAACAGACCGCTTAATACGGTCTGCGATGGACCACAACTGGGTTTGTTGTTATCCTACACCCTCTCTAAGTCATGCTACCCCGGGCGGTACGGTGCAGTGCACGGGCGATGAGGAGATCTCTCAATTGTCAATCCAGCAGCTATCGGTGGTCCTTCGTGCGAATTTTACGAGTGCTCACCTTTTATAGAGTTGTTTCTGTTTCGGATGATTGCCTGACTGGCGGGCTGGCTAGCTGCCCCCATTGCCTTGACGTTGACGGGCATCTTCTCGGTGTCCGTCTTCGTGAGGCATGTACATGCATAGGTGCACATGTGTGCATATGTGGAGCGGAGCGAAGCGGGCAACGGGACGATCGTTCGTTTTATTTGGGTGGCACTAATTTGAACGGCTACCGAATGCCACTTCCTCTGCACGGTGCAGCTGTAATTTGTAGCCGCGACGGAGTTGTCGTAAAAATAGCGAACCCAAACGCGAACGCGGGCGCGCACTAAAAGACGACTACGACGACGGCTATGGCAGCAAAGACGGCATCTTCTCTTCCTTAACTCAACAGAGCGTCGGCTTCAGTCTTAGGATTTAGTGAGTTAATCAGTTAGACTGTCTGTCTCCCAGACAGTTGGCTTGCCCGTTGTTTCGCAAGAGGTTTATGACGAGCGCAGGAGAGAGAGACTCCCAGAGTTATGCCGGCGCTGCTGGTGGAGAACCGGCAAGTTCTATTCGTGTTCCTTCGTTTTATTGCAATCGTTTCGCTTTTATGTGGCTCAGCGTTTGATGTGGGTTCCGATGGTTTTATGCTGCAGCGCTACGGCGGAATCGGTTCTGGTTGGCATTGTTGTTGCCGTGGATTAGAGGAAAATCTTTCAGAAACGACTTGTTGTCAGTTGGCCACCATCCACAGTGGAAACTGTGGTGGAAATTTTGCACATTGGCGCTTGGGGCGTGACTCTGTTCCGTTGATTTGCCTCGAATCGTTACGATACCAAAATTACGATCCACAGAGGAATGTGTGGTATGAGGATTGAATGAATCCATTTGGTGGGCTAATTGAGGGTATACGTGTGTGTGATGTCTTAATTAGTGACCGCAGACGGAATAGTACTAAAACAGTGCACTCTGTTAAAGGTTGTGACTGAGAATGTGTTGGGATAGGATGGAAGGGAATGAAATATGTGCAGCTTATAAGAAAAGCTAGGAACAGTGCTGGTCAGGAAGGCGCCTTGCAATAAATGAATGAAATACAGTTTTAAGAGGATCTGTTCTGTAAACTCAATTAAATGATATCTAAAACGAAATAAATCAAAGTACAGTGGACTCCCTATAAGTCAAATTGTACCACAACTGTTCGTTGGGGAGAGATTTGACTTAGGGAGAGTCCACTGTACATGGTGAACTCTTCTACGATCGAATTAGAAAGGAAATCTACATTCGATCAGGGTCAAGACTAAGGTTCGAAATAACTGCACTGATAGATTCTTGATGGAAAACTTACCGTAAAATTTGCAGATAAATTGATTGTGGAACAGTCCTTTGGAATATGACTATAATCTGATCTTCAAAATCAATGGCCTTTAATTTTGCCTTGTTTCTTGGTATAAAGGGCTCCTTTTCGAGCCCTTGTTCACTTAGTAACCTATAGCCGGAGCATAGGTGTTTATCAATTCGAGTGAATGTTGCATAACCAATTCAGTTCACTTAGGACGATCCATTCATTTTGAAACAAATAAGGTATAAAACTACTCTATCCTTCTTTATAATTCATACAAGAGTACTGTAATGGCATTAATCCACGAGACTTATTGGTAGGAACTTATAGGTACGATTTGAAATGAGACAATGATTGTAGTACCGCAGGGCTGGCCAGAGGCAAATGAAAGTCCTGTGCAAGTCTTACATTTGGCGCGCCTTTTGGAATTTTTTGTATCACAAGTAGGTTTCTGATAGATCTTGAATGCATGACACAAATATGTAAAATGAGAAAAAGTCCATCATTTCAAAATAATAAAACCAGTTCTCTTCCCATATGGAACCATTTGAGCCAAACGTGAAGTACGGGGTATTTTCGGTTTTTGTGTGAACAGATGAAATGATGAGAGCTTTTAAAAGCCAATATGTAGCTAGCTGGATGAACTAAAATTTGAAGAATGGGTTTTTATTTATTCTTCAGAATGCGCCCCTTACAGCTCGGCGCCCTGTACTTTTACACTTCCTGCACATTTTGTGAAGCCGGCCTTTGGTACTGAGTTTCAAATCGACGCGATTTCTAGTATTCTTTTCCATGCCAAGGAAATGAATCCAATTGTGTGAAGCACCATGTTAAAAAATACTCTGCACCGGATTTCAGCTTGCCTGTCAACCTTGGCTGCAGAAATCATTCACTCTTTAACAATCCACTCACACTGTTGGGTTACACTGATAACACCCACAACTTCCCGAGTTCTGTTATGTCGGTGGAAAAATTTTGAACTGGTCCTAAATTTAAGAACGTCGAAAAGTATACACGCCTACCTTTGTAGGCTACCTACGACAAAATGTAAAATGGTTCTGGTTTAGTTTTTTTTGTATTTTTGAGCAATCTTAAACTCGACAAATGTTATCCTAGTGAAAATTCGATGAATAATCGTCCTTGGAACAGAACCGCAAACATCACCTTTATAATTATTATATTTCAACAATCTCATATTTCAACAAATGAACACAAAACAATATAAGGTCTCACGTATAAACCTTCCTCTTGAATCAATCTCTCTTTTGACGAAAACCGCATTAAAATGCATTGCACAGTTTAAAAGTTATAAGAGTACATCCGACTGCCCCGACTGGTGATTCTTTATTTATGCCATATAAAGAGATAACTTAAACGTATTTATTTGGATCGGAATGTCTTTAAACTTCGTGCGTCTGGTTGTAGATCTTTCCTAAGACTGACATTCTCTTTTCGTAATGGTGCCTAGCCTACTGTACATTTATCTTATCATTCGGCGATCGTTTTTTTTCCTATGTTTATTGAGAAAGTGACCTAGCGGTCTTGGGTATGAGGTTCATGTGTGGAAGGATCGCGACGGTCACATGTGCAGAATATTATATTTTCTATTACTTCGTTTATGACAGGATATTTTCTTTAACTGTAACATCTAGTGATGTAAAAAATCGATATGATATCCGTATCCTTGCGTAATATTTACAGATAGAATAATAATAATATGTGCAAATAGAAAAGTCTGTTTCAAATTTTGTATTTGCATTAAAATATATGTTCTTTCTTTGGTTTGCGGTAGTAAATAATAAGTCAATAAGTAAAGGAATGAAAATGCCACCAAAACCGAAAGAGTGCCATTGAAATTAACGAGTTGAAGTAACCTGTCTGTGATGAAAAGTGGTGACAATTTCGACCAATATTATTTATTCAAATTCCATTGCTGATTTTAGTGTTCCATCCAATTTTTGTGGGGTCACCGTGGCGTAGTAGGTAAGTGCGTCGACTCCTACGCAGAGGGTGCCAGGTTCGATACCCGAATTTACCACCATTGATAATTCACGGTTCCACCTCTTCTGAGTCACTGACAATGCTCAAAGAGTATTCCTGTCTAGAAAAAGCTTCTCAACTTCGCCGTTCGGAGTCGGCATAAAACTGTAGGTCCCTTCCACTCATGCAAGAATAATATCACGCCAACACGAGTGGTTGCTGAAAAGCTTGACCCTGGCCCACTACGGGCTGTGGCGCCCATTTTATTATTATTATCCAATTTTTGTTATTTGAAATGTTTCTTATTTATTTATTTTTTTTTCATTCAGTAAGTAATATGTCTATTAACGCAAGAATTGAATTTCTAACCCTAGCAGTCCTGTTAATTGTTGGCAACATTGGAAAAAACGAATGTGTCAGCTGGGAGTATATTGTAAGTAAAAATGGAGCGTCGCACTATACAACAAGGTGTTTTTTTATTATTGAACAATATCGTAAAAATTAAGTAAATAAAATGTTTGGTGGCCATAGTTCAAGACCACATAGAAGTATGATTATGATGGTGCGCTGTGCTATTGCTATAAAAAGTCAGTTCTTTGTCTTCTAAGTTCTAGTTCTTCTAAAAACAATAATGACGGCCTTACAGGATTTTATTTCCAAAATTGCGGTTGATGTCCCTATCCGCGTCCGGGTTAGGAAGCGTCCGCTAAAGGGAATATAAAATGTATGGAACTTCAATTCAAAATCCAAGGTCGTAAGAAATTATTCGCTCAAGTGGACTATCCACCTAAGAGAATTGTCCGTAATAGGTGCTTTCACAGTAACTAAACAATTAAGGGAGACTGGATTAGTTGCAGGCACTAAAGTTACTGGTCATCCAAAAACAAGCCGCTTAAATGCGAATATCAATGCAATGCGTGAGAATATTGGTGAACATCTCGGAACAGCAATTCGCTGACATCGCCAAGAAGATCTGTTTTAGAAAGCTCTGTACTGCGTATACTCACAAACGATCTGTGTCTTCATGCTTACAAATCATCAAAAGCTGCATTAACAAAATTTAGCCACATTACGCAGAATGACCATGGCCATGCGAAAATCTCGTAGAAAAATGCGTACATGCATTTATGTAGGGTAGACTTGGGCAGTAAGCAACACTTTTCAGTAAAATAAAAGGTGGCCCTAAAATTTTGGAGATAGTTCAGACGAACCTTTTTTCAATGAACGCATGCTTCAATCATGAATTAAGAAAAGATCGGCCAAGCCCCTTGGATTCAATTCCTATCTGGCAAACTTAAAAAAAAACACTGTCCAACAGACGATTCACAACGATTGCGAGGAATCTAAGATCTTAGTTCTCATTGATGCGTCTTTTAATATTTTATTTTCTTTCCCCTAAGAGTGCTCCCTTCTCAGGCGTATCGATTATATATAGCTGACTTTATCGATTTCTTACTAATGTGCATCTTTGTTAGTTCCACCTTTGGATAAGGTCCCATTAACTGGGGTTTGAAAATGTAATTGACGCCCGTATGAGCCTGGCAAATATTGATATTGTTCATAGCTAACGGAGTTAACAGAAATCATTCGGGTAGATTTTTACATGTTGCAACTTATACAGAGAAAATGTTACAACTTGCCCCTGAATGGAATCTTTCACAAAAAACAACGTTTTCAAAAAATATCCCAAATCACAGAAGATTACATTTACACATTAAAACCAAAACCCAACAGCATGATAAGAAAATACAATCAGCACGGTATAAGTTATAGTTTCCTTCGCGGTGAGTAGAAAAAAAAAAAGCTTAAGTTTTTAGGACAATTACTGTCCGCTTTATTGCTCTCAATCGAACTGAACTTAAGATCAAATTAACAGGTATTTATATTTACGTCTATCATCGATGTGACGATGCATGGATCAGCAATATTGCTGATCGAGTTTCTCGAAATTTGGTCGAGTGTCTGGAGCGTATGACCCTTTGGGTGCACAGGTAAAACGAACGTTGGTCTACTTTAATTGTTGTGCTTGGAGTGTGAGCGTTGTAAGTCAAGTGAGAGTATAGCACCCGCTTGGTGGAATGCGACTTTTAACTTTGTAATTTAATATAAAGAAAGTTAGAAACCCGGGACCTATTTCACAGAACACCCATCTCATACATTGTATGTTTTCTGTTTCTCAGATTTGTTGTATGAGCCGCTGTAATGCAACATGTATCACCTAAAGCTTAAACTGGAATTTTGTTGAAGTTGTATGAGTCTGTTTCTGAGAAAAATATCATACACAGCAGTTTTTTTTTCAAATTTGAACATACATTTCATACATCACTTAAAACTGCTGTACTTACTTGAATAATAAGTTTTCAAATGAGAAAATACACAACAATAAGCATTTTTGGGCTAATGATTTCTGACTAATGAATGATTGTTCATCTTTTTTTTAAATTAATTTTGTTTTACATGTAGGTACAGGGAATGCTAGTTCTTCAAGAATTTTTTATTAAAATGCATGTACTATTTGAAAACACCGTTTAATGATATTTGTCTTCATTACTGGGGAACCCCGTTAGTTAGTTTTTTGTGTCTTGGCAATCCACTTATGTGTATGGTGTCTTCATTCACGACACTTTTTAGTGTTCAATGATATTTGTCATTCAAAATTAAACGTCAAAATTAAACACATCATACAACAAGGAAGTTAGCATACAATACTTCCAGTAGAATATGAGAAACAGAAAAACGATTGATGTGTATGATGTATAACAGTTTTGTATGTTGTATGAAATGTATGTGATGTATGATCTGTGAAATAAGCCCCTGCCCTTTTTGGGCATTCATCGCAGAACGTTCATCCACGACGTTCAATGAGCAAAAGAAGGATATACTCGAAGTGTATTGAAAAGTACAATTTTAAGTGTTTCTTAATTCTGAGAGGAACACTGTTTTTTGCTGTTACTTCTTACTCATGTTACAACTAGCCCAGTCCCCTACTATCTAAGCCGTTGAGGCCATTTGTCCGATGTGTTATGCCATAATTAAACCCAGCCTATGTTTTTCATGATTCATTAAAAAATATCAATCTGAGTTTATTATTTCAATTCATACCTAAATTTAATTTTATGACTCTTATTACTGAATAACAGAGGTTGGCTACTTTATTTCATAAACTAAACCTTCTAATAACTGCCATTTAATGCTTAAAATCAATTTATTTGTATACAATGCTCTTACAATTTCGTTACTTTTTTTTTTACAAAATTCGTACAATCTTGGTTAAGCCCTCTGCCTGATTGACATCATTTAGGTAGTTAAATACGTGATACATAGAAATATTTTTCATAAGTATATATTTTGTAGTAGTTTTTGTCACACCCGTTTTAGAGCAGAAAGCTTCGTTTGAAATTTGGCTACGATAAGACATTGCGGTTAAGGTTGTACAGTTCGTTTATGTTTTTAAAAACGGCTCGAACTTCCTGTAATATATAAGCATCCCGTCTTATTTCACATAAAGTAGGACATTTTCCTAGGAAAGACAGACATCCTTGCGTTCGTTGAGATTGCATGAACTGCAAAAGATAGGCATATCCACTCGCTGTGGGCTGCAATTCAGTCCTATCAGCTCTATCATTTTAAACACGGTCGGAATTAGTCCAAGTTAATTTTCGATGCGGAAGTAATTCAACTCATATAGGTTGTGGTTGAGTCTTAAGCTGGTTGGTTGAGTAAGTATTAAGCTTTGTTTATGTTATCCGCCCTACACTGTTCATCCACTTTCGCGATGTGTCCTTTAAATGTAATTCTCATTAATTAATTTGTACATTCTTTCTTTCTCCTAGATTTTTCAAAATTACTTAGGCTAGAATTGACAAAATTATAGATTGTCACTCAAGACATCTTATGCGAGTTATTAGCCAGTACAGGCACCTCTGTTAAAAGGCTATTAATGGTGAACCCATTTCCAAACTTTTGTGCAATGACTAGTGTACACTATACTCGGTTGTGGTTATCACCAACATCCACTTTTAGTTCGAAGGTGTTTTTCAAGATTTCTTTGGCTACTTAATTAACTGCCTAGAACCAGAAATGACTTAATCCGCAAGGCACAAATCCGGTTTAAAAGTCTCCTCTCAAATTCCCCTCAAAGTCCTCCTTCTCTAGGACTTTCCGAACCCCTTTCTGTGAGAACTTAGCACTTTTAACACATTATTCACTCATTATTATTTCCGTCAACACACATCGCTAATGTCACTTAATTAGCAAAAGATTCGCCAGCAAATCCATTCCATTCCTGCAACGTCATGCGATCTCGATCCGCAGAGGTCTCATCATTTGCATGATACAAGAGAGTATGCGAGGCCACTTGAGGTGACGCATGGGTGGCTTTATTAGAATCCATCACACAACACTTTGAGAGATCTTGAATAAATTATGCCTTCAATCACTTTCTTAGGAAATTAATGAATCCACCGTCCCTCTGCAGCGGTGGCGGCGACGGCTCTGATCCGCTTCGCACATCTTCCTCGCTGCACGGCAGTGGTCGTCGCATTTTGCTTTCTAATGAATTGCAAATCTTTTCTTTGCACAACACATTTTGCGGACTGGAATTAAACCTGCTAATTACGAACAATTATAGCCTTCGTGACTGCCATTAAGTAGCGAATCGCCGCCACCACCACCGCCCCTTCGACGTCAGCGCCACTCCACCGCCGCCGCACAGTGTTCTGCATTGTGCTCCCGCCACAGTCGCCACTCGCTTGTCCCCTTTCCAGATTAGTGCGCCGATTGAAAACCAACTATTACTAACCTCAATCAACGGTTATTACTGAACAGACCCTTCACCCCCTCACTATTTGCCAAGCCTATCGCCGCGCCGGCCGACCATGCTTAGGGGACTCTACGCGGATCATGTTTCCAATCGAGAGGAACAGGAGCCGAGGTGGAGCTTGCAGCACAGTTCTCCGTAATTGACCGGGAGAAAGGAGTGTGAAGTGTAATTTTCCTCCAGCCAGTCTCATGGAATCTCAACCGAAAGGTTATGCCACAGCTCGTGCTGTGTAGGCTTTCTTCACACTGAAGGGTATCTCCAGACCAGACCAGGGACTCTAGTCTCTCGTCACAGGGGTGCACCGTGCACTATTGCCACTGATTTCGGGTCTTGAGTGTGTAATTGATGGCAGATTTGTTCAGTGTAGCGTGGTGAATTGTTGCTGTTCGACTGCGTCGAATGAAATTAATAGCTTCGTTGCGGTTTTTAATTCTGCACGAGTACCTATCCCCTGGTCGGTTGCGGAGAATGATCCGCTTTTACCACTTAATTTATGAATTTTTTATTGCGGAGGCCTGGCGAAAGGGAACGACTACGCGAAACGCCCCTTGAATGGGAATCTGTGACAGTGACAGCAACGAGGAGTTGTCATATATGACATAATTGCTGGGGTTTGGACGGAGGAGGGTTTTTCAATTATTTTGTGGATTTTCTGGCGAGTGGAAGACGGAAGGGGTTAAAGGTGAATGGTTGTATAATGATTGGAGAGATAATCTGCGCTGTGTTTAAGGCAATTGATGGAAGGAGGAAGTGGATACGAAAGGTGAGTAGACAGTATTGGAGTTGATGAGGAAGTAATCTTTCGCATGTTTCTTGTGGGAGTCGGCTGGGTAGGTGGGCTTCATGTCGTTGGCTAAGAAAAGTTTAAGTTACCACTTATTCACTCACAATGTTGCACCGGCCCTGGTAATTCTTCTCATATAGGAAAAATCTCTTCCTTATTCAGAGTCATACATGTGAATTCAAAAAAACTCATAGGAAAATAAAAAAAAATTACAAAGGACCAAAAAGGACTTCCTTTTGCGTTTTTACTCGCTTATCGTGTTTCGCGGAATGCCATTAGTACCAACGACATTTACTATCCTTGCTCAACTCCTTCGTTATCTCTCGAAACACCCTTCTGATGCGATCACATCCTACACTCATTCCATCAAAAGCAAGAGTAGGACTGGAAGACGAAGGTCCTGCATATTCTACACGCTTTGAATTGAAGTCACAGAGTTATTTGATACTAAAAACCGCTCTCCTTCAACATAAACACAAAACTCCTGTCTTCAAACCTGACATGAAACGTGATCCCATTTTCAAAACAGGTGAATAGGTTGTCTTCCTCGATCCACCTGCTTCGAAATACCAGCAAACTAAATTATTCCATATTTCATATCATCATGAAAAATATAAATAAAACGCCGCAGTAGGACCGGTCTGAGCCATATGAGCTCGTACAGTGCCCCATTCTTCAGTTTTGTCAGCTCAATTCCGGAAACTTTCTTTTCTGGAATAAGCACATTATTTTTCTTTTGACTTTTGGTAACTCCCATTATACTTACTTACTTACTTACTTACTTATTAGGCTGACGACCCATGCAGGGTCCGAGCCTGAGCGATAGCTGCTTTCCATTCTTGACGGTCCTGGGCACGCTGCTTCCAGTCATCAAGGCCAAGCCTTCTTGCATCCGCGATTACTTGGTCTTTATACCGAAGATTCGGTCTTCCTCTCCTTCTCGAACCAGGAGGCTCGGATTCGAAGACCCTCTTAGCTGGAGCATTGTTGTCTATGCACTCAATGTGGCGGAGCCAGTGCAGTCGAAGGATCTTTGTCTTCCGGACTACATCGACATCCTGGTACAGCTCGTAGAGTTCGCGGTTGTGTCTTCACCTCCCATCACCTTCCTCGCACCAAGAAGGCACCAAGAATGAGCTCCGCATTTTGCTTATCATCCAGGTTTTGTAGGGCATGATTTTAGGTTAGGGTTAGGTAGGGGGGCTGCTAGTGAGTTCACCAGCCACTTAGACCATATTGGTTCATTGTGATACCCATCAGCCTACTACCACTGATCGACTACTTCAGTGACAGTCATGTTAATTTCATCCCAACGGCAAATGGTGACTGGAGCAAATTTGAAAACCAGATAAGAGCGTATTAACCTTGCTTTCACTGGGATTCGAACCGGGGACACCGCTAACCAGGGGCAGGCACTCTACCAACTGCGCCATCCAGTCGTTTTTAGAGCATGATCTCGAGACTTCGAGTCAGGAGTTTTGACAAACCGAAGTAACACCGGTTGCCAAAGTCGGTTGTACGTCGGATCTTCACAGTGATGTCGTTTGTGGAGTTTACTAGGTAGACAAACTCCTTTACTACCTCGAAATTGTAGCTGCCGATTGTAATATTTTGTCCTAGGTGGTGTGTGACGGATCGTGTTTTGGTCGACAGCATATCCTTTTTTGTATCCTCGTTGACCTTAAGACCAGCTCGCTTCGCCTCTTCTTCAATTGCCGTAAATGATTCCACTACTGCACGTTGGGAACGCGCGACGATGTCGATGTCGTCTGCATATCCTAACAGTTGAACTGACTTGAAGAAAATAGTGCCTTCCGTGCTTACAGCTGCCCGTCGCCCTTCTTCTCCAGTTCCAAATTGGAGAAATCACACGACAGCGCATCTCCTTGCCGAAATCCGGAGCAGGTTTCAAACGGCTCGGAAGTCCTCGGCCCTCCAATTATATTGATATTAAATCCAAACATACCAATCAGTCCTGAGTCTGTCTGGAAAATGGTTTTCTGTTCAAAATTTGAGGGGCACTGACTGCATTGCGTTCTAGATCTGGTTTTTCAAGACTTCTAGGAAATCGCTCGGTTTTTGAAAATAATCAATAACGCCTTTCAACAAAATTATATTTATTCTTCTCTAAATGATTATGTCCACTTTTCTTGGAATATCAAACCAAATCAATGGCGTCAAAATAACGTATTTTCAGGATTTAGGTTAGGGCTAGGTTATGTAAGTTGTCCATTGTGATACCCCTAGTCATATTTAGTACCACTAATCGACTACTTCAGTGAAAGTGCTGTTAATTTGGTGACTGGACTAGATTTGAAAACCAGATAAGAGCGTATTAACTTTGCTTTCACTGGGATTCGAACCAGGGACCCCGCTAACCAGGGACAGGCACTCTACCAACTCTTCCATCCAGTCGTTGCATCAGGATTTAATGTACAGGTATTTTTTTTTCTTGTCACTATTCAGCGTGTGAAAACGAAGTGAATCGAACTGGTAATGTCAAATATGTAAGTAAGCCTCTTACATACGAGTAGAAATAAAATCTGCACGTTTTACTCAAATGATTCCATAGGCATTGAAGATTGAGAGTTTTTCTTCAACATTTTTTAGATTTATCAAAGAAATTCCTCTGCAGAGCCGTAGTGAAAATTATCTTATTTTTGTGTTTTTTCGAGCTAGTTATTCTTGGTCGTTTGTGTGAACAACGTTTAGAAATGGGCATAGGATTGGTCGAAATAAGATCTTAAGTGATTCGGTGTACCGACAATTTTTTTTTCATCAGCTCGGAATGCTCCAGGAAATACCACCGTTGCACAATTTCTTAACATAACATCGCAAACTTATTCAGTAAAAGAACAGCTTGTGACGTTGGTTGACATCTCCATAAGAGTGAAAGCTTCATTGTGCACCTCATAAGGCGGAGTAACCTCTCCACAACTATTGACAATAGCCAACAACGATTTGAAAGAAATCTTACACTCGATAACAGTTGTTAAAAGCAAAGTTCTAAATGTATGCTAAAGCTGAAGAGTTTGTTTGTTTGAACGCGCTAATCTCAGGAACTACCGGTTTGAAGTGAAAAATTATTTTTGTGTTGGATAGTTCACTTGGGCTTTATAACATCAAGCTACGGGAAAAAAATACTTCTTTTCGGCAATGGATCTTAAGAATTAGAAAAAATACCCTGACAACATACCGCTCATTGCAAAGAACACGTCATAACTCAAAAAACATCATTATCCAGAAAACGAAATTTAAAACTAGCATTGTTCAATTTTATAATTGTCTTCAGTGTTAATCACTCACTGTTTTGTTGGATAGAGCCATTAATTGCAGTTAGATATAATGCAACGAAATTTAATTTTATAAAAATATAAAAAAAATATAAAAATACCATAGTCTTATATGTGACCTTATAAAGATCGAGCCGTCAATATTTAAGTTATCGAAAGGACTGCCATCCATCATCAACTTTATAGAAAATAGGTTGGACATGTATCATTAGGTAAAAAGTGTTGTTTTTTGAGATATGATGTTTTTATGTTTTTTTTCAATGAGCGATATGTCTCTTTTAAGATTGACTAAAATTTGTTCAAAAGTAATATTCAAGGCGAAGTCGTTGGGAGCAGCTAGTCTCTATGTATGTCAATGTTTGTTTGTTTGGTTGTTCTGCACTGATGTCTTTGGCAACCTTGTTTAGAATTCTGTGAAAAGGGTTTTGGTACCAGTTTTTTTTTAATAAGGGTTCCACAAGGTTGTGTACTTTCTCCGCTCTTATTCGCATCACACTTCAAAGTCAAAAATAATGGTTTTTCCGCACTGGTCGGTGTAGAAGGAGAGCTAATCTTTGAAGGGGAGCCGATCAAAGTTCTCAATTCAACTACACACGTGAACTTTCGCATGAAGTCGACTCTTTAGATGCCGAAAGGCAAATAGTAAGTTAGATTAGAATATTTTAGAGTACCCGCGAAGGGTCAGTAAGTACATGAATTGTTAGATATTAAGATAGATTTTTACGTCATTTTTGTCTAGTATAAGTTGTCCTGAGAAATAAAATAAAAATGAAATAAAAAAAAAAAAAAGAGAGCACTCAATCATGCAAAATCGGTAATTGATAGTACAGCTTTCAACCTAATGCGCCAAACGTTCTTTGGCTACCAACGAATATGCTTACATGTATATACAGTGGACTCCCCCTAAGTCGAATTGTCACGGGATGACATAAATTGTTCGAGTTAGGGGGAGTTCGACTTAGGGAGAGTCCACTGTATATTAAAAGTAATAATACAATATGGATGGCGCCACAGCCCGTAGTAGGCCAGAGTCAAGCTTCTCAGCAACCAATCGTGTTGTGCATGCTTTTGTTATTTTACGAGTGGAAGGGACCTAACATTTTGTGCCGACTCCGAACGGGGAAGTTGAGAAGCTTTTTCCTAGACTGGAATACTCTTTGAGCATTGTCACTGACTCGAAAGAGGTGGAGCCGTGAGTTATGAAAGGCATTAAGTTCGGGTATCGAACCTGGCACCCTCTGCGTGGGAGTCCAGGCATATTGAAAGAACCTGCTCATATTACCATCCTCGTTGACAAGCAAGCATTCTTTAGTCATTTCGGAAATATAAATCAAGTTAAATCTAGTCTGACAATAAGATAGCTGATGGAACAGATGGGATAGCCTCGGGTGGCAGATAAGAGCCCATCCATCAGGAAATCACACTAAGGCCCTTGCCCGATTTCAACATTACTGAAATTGAAGCACCTTCAGCCCAGAACAACATTTTGCTAGAGATGGTCTTTGGAAAATTACCAGTGCCATTGCTCTGTCTTCGTCGGTTGGGTAAGAACTTGAACAATCCCGTCTACTCACTTACCGAACCACTATGTTAGGTCCTCTTTTTGATGAGCTTCAAAGGCAAGGCTCAAAAATGTTCCGTCTTTCCGTTGTAGGAAACGACTGCGCTTCTCTTCCGTCAGCCACTCATTCCTTGCCATACCAGACGATCCTTTGACGCCCAATCAAAGTGATGACTGAAGATCATGCAGCAGTTTTCGTTGTTTCATCATTTCCTGATCCACACACCCACACTCAGAATCTATTTCCCATTTCCACCCAGATCACATTCACTCATCAATCTCGCACACACCCCCCGAAGTCTAAAATTAACCATCCGCTCATTCTACAGCGCAAACGCATCTCCAGCGCACCAAAAAGTCAACACCAGTGCGTCCAACCGTCCAATGATATTCACCTGCGTTGGGATGCGCACACCCTCCCTCCGCGCACCAGCTATCCTCACCCCGTGCATTGCATTAAACGCAGACACATGAGTGGGCGTGCCAGATCATCATCATCATCATTCAGTTCGATCACTTTCCGATGCCGACAAAGAGATTTCAGCGCTGTGTGCTGCTGCGAAAAGGCGGGTTAGCTGCATCAGCTCCTTTGCCGCCTTCCTCTGCCAGAGTGCGCACAGCTAACCATACCGCAAAGGAATGCGATTTTCTCACACACAGCTCTTGCTCCGCTCCAATCTAGATTCGATACATTTTCCATGTGTGCGGAGGAGCGCAAATTCTGCGGACTGCAAAATCGCCAAGTGGCCTCTTTTGGTCTCTTTCGCTTATTTTTCTGCACCAAAGTGTGCAAATGATCAACACAGCTCCGCCTATCGACCAGGACGGCAGGTCCTTAGTGCGCGGTATCATCATATCCCGAGATAAACATTGGAGGCGCGGTAATGAAATCAAATTAAGCAAGTGTCTTCGTTGGTCCTGTGCTGTCTTGGGCGTCTATCGGTGTTGCTGTTGTCGTTGCAGTTGACCTGCGCGAACAAACCCTTCTTCCACGACGACGAGGACGATGATCACTCTGATCATAGTGATCCACCACCGAGATGATTATGGTCGATGAAAATTCATTGATGGGCTTCGCCGTACAATGAACGAGGTGTTTTTTGGGCGGCGCGCTTTGATGTCTCACGCTTTTCGTGTTTAAAGGATGTTTTATTGTGGAGCGCACAGAGCGCAGCCGCCGAATGCGCTCGTTTGAAGTGGTCGCGAACGTCGTAGTCGTAAATTCAAAGCTTGGCGCGTGATGTTGCTAATATAATTGTTGTCGATGGGGACGCATAGAATTCGAGAAACTTCATGTGTGCCACAGATCGGTAAACACTGCCGTTCAGAGCAACCGCCGCCGTTGATGTGGGGGATGTGGGACTGCGCCATGGGCTGTGATGTGGTTAGAATCAGCTTCATGAACTGCCGGAGGAATGTTTGATAAACAAAATAAAAACGTTTCATTACCGGAAGTGTGAAACAAGAAACACTACGCAGATGGTTGTGGTGTATTCGTTTTTGGTGGCGGCGTTCTATACATCTGAGTCAACCTAGCGTCACTGGAAATGGCAATAACAAATTCAGAGATGTTTAAACACTTGGACGACATTTTCACAGTAGGGGAATTCTGAAGGATTGTTGGTACCAACATCGGAGAGTTATTACATTTCTCCATTTTTGACGAGGTTTGGATACCCGTATTTACATGGCATCGGAGTCAAAATGCTGTCACTCATTGACTGTCTGTTCACACTTTAAATAATACTGACATGATCTAAAATATCACATGTGCCAGCTCATCCGTAAAGAAAATGTTCGAAGAAATGCTTTTGAATAAAAGTAAATATTGCCAATGAAAAATGCGATTACCTTTGCTGCCTCAAACTGTTGGTCAATCTGACAAATCTGATCATAACCTACATTGAAACTAACCGGACAATACGCATTTGAAAACCGGCAGACCAATCGTTGCTCTTAAAAATCGGGTTCTCAAGTTGAAAGCACCCAACCGTAATTGAAATACACAAGCTTATGTTAGCTAATGTGATGTTCCACTGCATCGAAACCTCGAGGTTAGGATGAAAGTTTGCTGAAACCTCAATAGGCTGTTCCCACAGAGTTTGAAGTGTTTTAAAATGTCATTAGTCTTCAAATATCTCGAGATAGACGCCGAATTCCAACATTTTTGAAAGTTGAATAACGCCGAATTTCCATGATCGGTCTTATTTCACTTTGCTAATGTAAAATAACGCAGATCAGTAAGATGAGCTTTGAGCTTGTGCTTGTGCAGATGAGCTTGTGAATTAATGCCGAATTCGGAGAGAAGGCAGTAGAATATCTGAAGCCGTACATGTTGGAAAAAACTTTGGATATAGGCGCCTGCCAGACGAAGAGGGTGCAGGGAACTAAGTCCACTGAGGAACTTGGTTCCTATACATGGTGGGAATTAAATTTAAAAAAAAATATCTGTGTGGTTTTAATTACGTCTAAATGTGACATAAATTGCCACTTTTAAAGTGCCGAATCAAATAAGACTAAATATTAAATTCAGCCTGGAAGAAAGTCTGGTGTGTTCAATGTATGAGGCGGTTGGCTCGCTAAATGGTATTTTAACCACTTTTCCGCAGGGTTTAACCTGCTCACGCGATTTCGTCGCGAAGTAAGGCTATGTCAGCAACTGTCAGGCAGACGTCTGGAGGTTAGTTCTCTTCACCGAAAAAAAGCACCTCTGAGCGCAGCAACAAAGTTGCGTTAGCGGTACCTGCCGCCTGCGTAAAGATAGTTTAAGCCCCCTTATTCCGAAGCGGGCCACCCTGATACTGTAATTTTCATCTTAATCTCTTTAAAAATGAATAAGACCGAACATGAAAACTCGGCGATATTTCGCTTTTTTTAAGTGAAACAATGCCGATTTTTGAAATTTGACATTATTTCGCTCGGCGTTGTTTCACCATAAACCAACAACCTTCTCATGATAAACCATTTTCATGTCTAAAACCTATCTCAGTGAGTTCGAACCAAAGCAGCCGGAAGCATAGAGAAATTGCAGTTTCCTAAATTTTCCCTAATTGCTGCTGGAAAATTAACCAACATTTTAACTTAATCTGCCGTTTACGTAATAAGATAGCGATCAATTTCTATCACACTAAATCAAAAAAGTCAAGTCACTGACAATGCTCAAAGAGTATTCCTGTCTAGAAAAAGATTCTCAACTTCGCCGTTCTGAGTCGGCATTATACTGTAGGTCCCTTCCACTCGTGAAAGAATAATAGCACGCACACCACGAGTGGTTGCTGAGCAGCTAGGCCCAGGTCCGCCTCGGACTGTAGCGCCACGCATATTATTATTATTATTATTAACTTTGAGCTAACGGTACAGCCAAACGGATGATCAAAAGTCAACAAAATTTTGGCTTTCTAGGTTCTCATATTTGTAGAATCGAAAAACATAAACCATTTGGCCGGGAAAAATATGTCACTTCGGGTATTTATTTCCACTGCGGGACCACTGTGCGCCGTACTGAACCGGAGGAGACCCTCCTCAGCTCGTTGTGCGACGGAGCGGCTGTGGTTGAGTCGCCCATCCACAGTTGATCTTTCGATGTGATAGATAAACAGTGCCGCATTTATATTTTGTAACAGTCCGTTCTTGTCTAAATGGAGAAAGGCTTCTGTGGGGACGAAGCCGTTGTGCCGTACCCTTTCGTGGTATTGTGCATTGGGGTAGTAAGCCCCCGAGATCAAGTTATTGACCGAGTTCATCGCTCTAGCATTATGACCTCGAATCAAGTTCAACAGAAAATTGTCCACTCTTATCAGGTTTGCCCTGTTGTATAAGACCTCGTTGGAGTAGAATTTTCTGTACTGAGACTCTGGAGTTCTATAAAAGCGAAGGCAAGCCCTAAGACAAGCCCTAGGGCCCTAGGCCCAAGTTCGCCTCGGACTGTAGCGCCACCCACATTATATAATTATAAATCAAAAAAGTCAACGAAACTGAGCAAAGTAGTTATTTTTGTAACAATGTATTATTACTGTGAAATAGCTTGGTTGCTTAAGGCTTCATCGAACTAAGACGCGATGTTCCATGAAATATCTCCAAACCTCCCTGGTTTCGCTAATAAGTTTTCGGGATTTCGAAATCTCGCGCTTTCGGCAAAAGCTAATAAGCCCATTGAGTTTATGAGAGAAAACATTTTCATTAGTTTAAATGGGAAGAGTGCGATTACTTTGGAGCCAAGAATTGATGAAGGTATTTTTAGAGGGGTTGGAAACTAGATGAAGATGCAGGGGTCCATCCGACCCTGCTTAGTGGTTAGGGGCAATTTTAGAAATAATTTGCTTAAAATGGAAACGGAAATATTACTCATATTCTCAAAAACTAGAAGACATAAAGCCACGTGGTTTTTGTGTTCGACTCAAAAAAATCGATGTAACCATTAAACACAAAAAGCTATTTTGGAACTTCATTTCACAATTTTTAAAAAATATTGGTCTAAGCTTTTTTTTATATTTTATCAAAAATTTAAGCTTGTTTTTAATTAATTTGTATCTTCTTCATTAATGCCATGAAACACGTTTTTATTTTTAATTCATTACATACTTAGGTACTAGAGAAAAATGCTTAAAGCTAGTTAGACGTATATAACTTAATGGCCCTCGGAGGGCACTCTAAGCTAAGCTTAAACTTATGCTATGACTTTCGATCTAAACTAGCAACCTTTCTATTTACGCTAAACATAGATATTGACTGACAATTTCAATTTGAAATTAAGAAAATTTACCAAAAAACTTAATGAAAGAACTGTTTTTCTTAAAACTTATATACTTACTTAAATACTTACATACTAACTTGTATAAAAATTTATACTTGCATGAAAACTATTCTAAAACAATTTACATGAATAATTTGATATACATCTTATATTAAAGGGCAGATTTCTGGCTTTCAAATTAGGAATAGTGTTTCATTGTAAGACTTGCCGTTGTTTTTTCATAATTTGTCAAGGAAAATAAAATGTGTTCGTTTTGTTACATTTTGCTTCGCTTGATGTACAGCGTGGTATGACATTCCAGTGGAGAGATGCCGAGTTCTAATCAGGTCGATGAAGAATCTTTGCTGAACTGTGTTGAAGTAAAGCGGCTTTCCAACTAAGTACTACTCCTAATAAGAAAATATAATAGGTTTCGACTTGATTTGTAAAGATTATCTTATAATTTGTCCAGCGTTTCTAATTAGTTGTCATAGCAATGTTGAGTTTTAGAGCAAAATCATCTCCGAAAATATATAAGAAAATGTATTGATTGTGTTTTTTTTAGGTTTTTAAGTTCCAATGATTATTTTTTCAAAAACAATTAATCTAAAAAAATTGAAATATATAAAAGAGAGTGACGTTAGTTACTACGCTTATAACTGAGGAACGTCTGGATCAATTTCGCCAATTCTGACTGGTCTCGGGCCAAACAAGAAGAATAATCAAAAATAATTCCGAAAAATCTCAGAAAAAAAAAGTTAAGAAGAAAATTAATTTTCCCATATGCTTTGTATGGGGCGATTACTCTACGTTACTTTGTGACAATTTTTTTTTTTTAATTTCTGCGATAATTGCTTTTGTAGCAATTTTGTTCACACATTAAAACGAACATGATTTCGAATGCTGGTTTCGGTATTGCTGTATACACGTGCGTTGCGATTTATCAGCATTTTAAGTTTTATCAAGTTATTGTAATTCAAGTTGATTTCTTGTGAAAATTACCAGCGAAAAATGATTTCATAGAGGTGAGTTAAGTTTATTGGATTGTGCAATTCATTTTTTGGTGGATTACTTTGAAAATCAGTTCAAATTCGCTATTAATTTCATTCTGTTTTATCATTTTGGAGTGGAATTCTACTTTCAAACGGTAAGTTGCTGACGTAGATTTTTATTTTGTGAGGTTATGACATTTGTGCACATATATGTTAGAGTGTGTCGCTTTTGTGTCAGTAAGTTACACTGTGTTTTTGGTATGCACTGTGAAGAGAAAGGATCCTCCCTAAAATTGAAGGAAGGGATAAGAAATTGAAGGAAGAGACCGAAAATACAAATCTGTTTGGGCTCAACAGGCAGTAGATCAGTGTGAGACGTCGCGAGTATATGCGCCACAGAATTGCTTCGCGATTACTTTTGTTCAGTGATTTTGAACTATCATGTATGTAAAGACAATTCCATAATTGCTTTTGTGACATTAATTTCTCAGTGGTATTCAAAATGCCCCGAGCTAGAAGATCTAATCTTTCGCATCGAACCCGTAATGCAATTACAGTTCGGAGTATCGCCAATCAATTGAATACAGATGAACGAGAAATCGCGAGAGAATAGCGCCGTGTTAGTACAGCCCGACTCCGTGCATCACAAACACAAGAAGGAAGACAGGCGGCAAATGAAACGGCTCAGTTAACAATGAGAAATCGTGGAGCAAATCAAACAACTCAACAACGTGAAAATCGAAATCAACGCGTAAGAAGTGCTTCAAGTGTTGATTTAAATTGAATAGCGTTTCATTGCGATTGCACAATCGACTACAGCTCGCATCCTTCCGTTCAAATTGGCCCAATGGAGGTTATGTGCAACCTGGACTGTGATGTCTCAGTGGTAAGGTGAAATTACCACCACTGCTCTTGCCACCCGAGCCGTTGCATTCTTTTCTTCGTGGCGAAACACCAGAATCACGTAATTTTCTAGCAAACAACCAGAAATTCAACGGATGCTTTCAAATGACTTCATTTGATGAACGTGGATTCAATCCGACATTCAGTACATTCAGTGAAAAAGATTAATGGAATTAAATTTAATTAAGGAAATTAAGAGAAAATAAATTAAACAAAATCATTGATTCTAATTTTGTTATCGACTCTACAGATCCAAGGCCAAATTCACCATCGAATTGGATCATTGCTACCGCTTGAGGATGCACAACATAAATTCCTCCAAATCTTCTTCATGGGTAGTGTGGAAATTTTTTTTTTTATAATTTGCGCGTGCTCAAGTGATTGCTAATACCCTTATGTGTCCGGGGTCAAGCCACAGCACGGGCCTAAGGTATAGAGGGAGAAAGGGAGAGGAGGTACCTGTGCACCTATTATTTGCATCGATTAAGGAAACCTAAACATTTCGCAGCATTTTAGCGACCTCAAATATGTGATCGTTAGAACTAAGTGTTGTGTTGATACACATACCAAGGATGGAAAGCTTTCCGGTTTCATCGACACAAGCGCCATTCATGAATAATGGCTGATTATCAAGGGTTCGCTTGAGTGGCAGCAGACAGACAGCATTGAGTTTTTGAAGCATTGAATTCCACTCTATTGTTTTTCCCCAGTTAATTACGCTAAGGGTCGCCATGGCGTAGTGGGTAAGTGCGTCGACTCCTACGCAGAGGGTGCCAGGTTCGATACCCGAATTTACCGCCTATCATAATTCACGGCTCCACCTCTTTCGAGTCATTGACAAGGCTCAAAGAGTATTCCTGTCTAGAAAAATATTCTCAAATTTGCCGTTAGGAGTCGGCATTAAACTGTAGGTCCCTTCCACTTGTGAAAGAATAATAGCACGCACATCACGAGTGGTTGCTGAGAAGCTAGGCCCAGGTCCACCTCGGACTGTCGCGCCACCCATATTATTATTATATAATTATGCTGTCAAGATCGGAATTCAATGTGCTTAATATACGCTGCTGTTCCAATTCTACGGTCGAAGGGCGGGGTCGTGAGCCTTGGAACGAATATGAAAAGCTTCATCGGCTAAGGAATGGATTGGATTAGAAGTAGCAGACAAGAGATCATTTATAAAAATGAGAAAGAGTGTCGAAGGGAACACCAACATTTATTTGGTGGATATCAGTCTTGAACCCATCCAACACAACTTGAATTGAACGGTTCTAAAGGTAATTTCTAATCCATAGGCACGCATTTTCGACAAGAGAGCTTGATGCCAAGCTCTGTCAAATGCTTTGGAAATATCAAGCGCAACGATCTTACTTTCGCCTGCATTGTGCAAAGACTGGTTCCACCTTTCGGTGAGATAAGCTATCAGATCACCTGTGGATCTGTCGCTGCGGAAACCATATTGTCGGTCATTAAGAAGCTTCCGCGATTCAAGATATTTCATAAGCTGACGATTGATCAGCGTTTCCATGACTTCAGGAAGAAGGGACGTAAGTGCCCTTTTTAGGGACGGGCTGGACAAATGCTGTTTTCCATCTGCTCGGAAAGAAAGCTTTCGCAGTGGTTTTGCTAGCGCAGAAGAACAAAATCAACTTGATCAGCGCCAAAAATCAAAACGGCAATGAAAAGAGGGGGGGTCGGTTGCATTGCACCGCATGCCACGTGATGACTATAAATTCGTGATCAGAGCGGATAAAAGACCTACATTCGCCATGACGATCACAAGGCCAATCATTGAGTGCTTGTGGCCTGAATCTGGAAAATTAATGTTTTTCACACGGTCAACTGTATGTCGCATGTTCCCGTGCCGGAAAACCATCCGCATTGATCGTTTTCGCACCAAAAACAAAAAACGCAAACAAAAAACGAAAAATATCGTTTATAACAGAGTGCTTCAGTGAGGAGAAATGCAATTCAAAATCGTCCCGATCGCAACCCATCCAGCAAATATTGCAACATAAAGTATCAATTGCAATTGACAATTGACTACAGATTTTCTGAAATTTGAAATGTCGCAGGGCAACGCCTGCAAGTATTGAAATAAATGAGACAACACTGGAATATGTAGTTAAAAATATGGTTTTTAATTAGTTATCAACGGCTGTATGTTCAAATAAAAAACGTGTATTTTACTATTTAATTAAAAACGTTTTGTTGGATTCGGTGTGTTTTCAGACTTAATTGAACTTAAACTAATGTCTTAACCAAACAAAAAGTGTCCAGAAGCACTGACAAATTTAAAAGTGCTCAGAATTTCTTCTGAGAACTAGCGTAAAATTCCAACACTCCAGCACATAATCGTATGGATCACTGACAGACTGAGTACAGAATAACGGTTTGGTAGGTAGGTAGCTCGTGATGAATTTACCAGAATTGACCACTCCAGATTGACCACTCCAGTTAATTTTATTCCAACGGTAAGTGGTGACTGGACCAGGTTTGAAAACCAGATAAAAGCGTATTAACTTTGCATTCACTGGGATCTGAACCGGGGACCCCGCTAAAAAGGCGAAGGCACCCTGAAACTTAGTCCCATGCAACAGCTTAATATTATAATAATAATAATATGGGTGACGCTACAGCCAGTAGAGGGCCAGGACCTAGCTTCTCAGCAACCACTCTTATTGTGCGTGCTATTGTTCTCTCACGCGTGGAGGGGACCTACAGTGTACTGCCGACTACGAACGGCAAAGTTGAGAAACTTTTTCTAGACAGGGAATACTCTTTGAGCATTGTCAGTGACTCGAAAGAGGTGGAGCCGTGAAATACGAAAGGTGGTAAATTCGGTTATCGAACCTGGCACCCTCTGCGTAGGAGTCGACGCACTAACCCACTACGCCACAGCAACAGCTTAGTGTTTAGAAATGCAATCTTCCCCCATGCCGCACACGTGCACTATACAAGTTAAGAATTTCCTTTAATAATAATTAAAAAAAATCATTTTCCGGGAGGAGAACCTCCTTTATTGACAGATTAAAAGAAACTGAACTTAATTCTAACAACAATAATAAATCTAAGCTATTGCTACTCATAGCCGTCCGGTCAGACGCATCGTCAGCGTTTCCGCTGCAGGTAAGTTCGTCGCGGTGCATTCTAGAGGTGTCAGGTGCCGAGCATGTTGGCTGCTGTGGAGCGTTGTTGCGCGTGCAAGGTGTTCTGTTTCTGGGACTGTGGGAATGGAATTTTGTGTAATGATGCACTGTTCTTAACTTACATGATCAGTAAATAAATCAGTAATTATCAAGAATTTATTCGACAAACATATATAACATTCCTTCGAATAAAGGCACACCATGTAAACCGCCATTTAGTTATGTCCCTCTCCACCATACTTATCCATTGTATCATTCCCCGTTTTTTTCACAGCCCAGATAATTTACAATTTGCGCAGAATGCCCGCCTATTTCCTCGACGCACATGTTATCAGCGGCTTACGTAAACCATTGGCGGCATCATTCCATGTACTGGCACCACTTTGCCGGTTATTCAAATAGACTCATCTCATACTTTTGAATTATCCTTATAAAAGGACAATAATCTTCCGCCGAGTATTAAACTTAAGTTTCGCATACGTTCGCTTCGCCTACGGCAGCAGCGCTGGTGGGGGAGATGACACACAAAGTTCTAAAAAAGTCGTAAAGCATGAACTCAGCTCACCCTCAGCCCTCGCCCCAGTCAGGTTCATCATCTGAAGCGCACGAGGAAACAAAAGTATTAAACAAAGAAATCCCGTGTTATTAAAGGATTTGCGGACCCTATCGCTAAAGTAGCAGTTTGTCAATTTTTTTATGGATCAACCAGATTGTCTATCGTTCGAGATACGTTTTGCCCTCATTTTTTCATTGTTTCGTTTCTTCCCTGCTCTTGGGTGTTTGTTTTTTTTTTTTTTTTTAAGAACCGCGCAGGTGATGCCGGCTTATGACCGAAGATGGGTGAGTCTATTTATTTTTTTCTTCTGCTACGAGAGAAATTACTGGCAAGACATTTTCATTGTTTTGTCCTCGTCGTCGTCAGATTTGCAGCCATTTTGCGGTCGAAATCCTCACGTTTCTTTCAATTATCTTTTGCCTGAGTGCTCCGTGTTCCTGATGCCGGCCGACTTCTGTACCATTCCACTCCTCCCTTCCGGGAGATAAATTTTTTATGACACTAAACAAATCCTCTTCGGTGGAGTGGATACCAATACAGTTCGCCGGGCAACTCCTGTATTCATTTTGCATTATTTTGTAATCCCCATCTATTTAAGGATAATTGAGGGAAGCTAGCCCCGAGTTGGTTGCTGCGCTGGTGAGGGTCATAAAATTCCTGCTCTAATTTTGTGGGTGGGACTTCTGTCGTGTCCGTGTCCTCGTCGCTGATTCAAGTACGGGGGAGGGTGGTATTAGCCCATGGAGGACATGATCAGGATGCCATGAAACACGTTCCAAACAAGTGCCGAGTGCTGGTGGGTGAGTGCGGAGGATGTGAGATAAAAATTGAGCCAAAGTAAACAAAAAGGATTTTCTTTATTAGAGTTTAATTAAATATTTCTAGAAGATGAGAAAATCTTGAAGGATAATAAAAAAAAAACAGAGACAGCGAGGACGAAGATGAAGATGGAGATGAAAAAAATGAGACGAGGGAAAGAACTCTGGACTCAGGTGTCCAAGGTGCGGTTGATCCTTTTATGGCTTGGAAGATGAATGGAAGGGTAGTCGGTCAATCTGAGAAGGAGAACGCACGTTCCTTCAGTTTCTTGCTTCTTTCATTTGTCCTTTGATGGAATTGTAGGTTGTAGTCATCCCGGGGACTGCAACTAATTCTCGTGATGGGAGTTGAATGGATGAATGTGTGTCCTAGACACAACTGCCTTTTGGTTGATTACAGGGATATTTTCGGTTTTATTGCTCATAGGCATGGATTAGTTCTTGCTTTTGATGGGCGACTCAGCTGAGAAATTAGGAAGATGTACGTAATTGACATGTAATCACGTACGCTGGGCGAAACCTTCTGTTCGGCAGACATTTGATGGAGGATATGCATCCTGAGAATGAAGATAATCGGATGTGTACAAAGACATCCAACTTTCTGGAGAGCATTTAATTACTATATCTTCAATGTAGTCCAGCTGACTGTGAGATGAGATGTCTTCATGAAAGTAAAGGAAGATTTCACTAAAAGCACTCTTAGTGTGTTAGGTATTCACGTTTGGTAATCCAAACTTGTCCTTGTCCACTCTTTATTTTTTTAAGCGACTTAAAAAAGCTGCAATTCTCTGCTCTTGACAGTCCAGCTGAACAGAGACGGTTGAAAAGACATCAGACCCGGTTCTGAGTTAGCTCGAAATATTGACTTTTCTTTGACTTTTTTTTTTGTCACGAACGCAAGGACAATTCGAGTCGCTAAATATCCGAAGTTGGCAATGCAATTTTTTCCAGCTAGTGTCCACTGCTGTATCTCTGGACAAAGGGAATAAATTCAGTTTCACGTACATAAGTGGAAGCATTTCGAAACTCTTACTTCAAAATAAAAGCTCAGAAGCAGAAGCGAATTAGAATGCAACATAAAGAGTTGGACGGTAAATAATCTAACAGAGTTGATCCTTTGTGCCTTCACAAGAAAAATTCTACGTCTGTGGTCCCGTCTGTGAGGAAGGACAAGAAGTCATATCCGCGAGCTCTACGAGTCGTGCCGCAAGTTAAAACTCCGTCGATTACACTGGCTCGGTCACATCAAGTACATTGGCTATAATGCTCCGACAAAGCGGGTCTTCTAATTTGAGCGAGGTCTTGGTTTGCGACGGAGTGGAAGACTGAATCTCCGGCTTAAGGCCCAAAGCATAGTGAACGGAAGAGAGATTGGTCTTGATGACTGGAAGCACCGTTCCAAGACTGTCAATGATGGATGGTACCTTGGCTCCCGCATGGGTGGCAGGCAATAAGGAATAAAGTAAGAAGAACATCAGAAATTGTACTTGCTGCTCTGGACATAGTTCGAGATGTTTTCGCTGTAAAAGATGTAATCTACCTATATACACTTAATGGAAGAGTTTCGAGTGCGGGAGATTAAGTTTCTTCAGCTAGAGTCTTACTGCAACCTAATAAGAAAGGATAATTTCCTTCTAAGTCTTACTACACCAATCCACAGCAATATAGCGAAATTATACTTCACAGCAACTTCATCCTAACAGAAACGCATTTTCGTTTATACACATCGTTTTATTGTTTGTGGTTTTTCTGCGACTTTTTTTTCTCTACGACGGATTTGATTGAAATTTTCCAACCTGTTTTCTTACTTAATTACTAAAAGAAAAGCCAAGCGGATCTCGTGTAACCAAATTTGCAGGTTTAAATGTTTCCTTCTTTTTTACATTCACCGTTAGGTCTAAACTTGGCGCTTACTAATTCATGATATGCAGTAGACTCCGTAAGTCGAGCTCTCCCTAGGTAAAGGTAAGGTAAGGTAGAGGGGCTGCTAGTGAATTCACCAGCACACTTAGACTATATAAGTCCATTGTGATACCCACCGTCACACTACTACCACTGATTGACTACTACAGTGATAATGCCTTTAATTTGATCCCAACGGCAAATGGTGACTGGACCAGATTTGATAACCAGTACTAACCACGAGGAAGGCACTCTACCAACTGCGCCTTCCAGTCGAAACTCTCTTTAACTCGAACTTTTTCGCCATTTTTTATATACACTTCCCTTACATATAAATACAAAAACTTTTCTCTATGTCAAACTCCCTATAACTAGAACAAATTATGGTATCCCTTGACAATTCGACGTATGGAGAGTCCACTGTTTTTCGTCATTCTAATTTTAACATCATCTAAAGCAGTGACATTCTAGCTCTTTTTTAAATCGAAATTGTATTTAAAATCTATTAAAAAATGTGAAAATAAAAAAAAAATAATATTAAATATAAATTTTAAAACAGTATATAAAGAAACATATACAAATTATTGACAACAACATAGTTTTGCTGTCTCTTTGCTTTTCTTTAATCATGGGACGTATCACAGATATTCGGTCCTTGCCATCTCCCGGACATACCGTAGGTACGAAAAGGGAAAATAAATTGAGACCGTTCATAATAAAGTTGGACGCCGAAACCCGTTAATCCTCATGGGGAGAGTACGATATCTCTGGTGCCAAGAATTGATAGCGGTATTTTGTAGATCGCCCCGTTTAGGATGTAGACAAGACAATTTTAAGTAAATGTGACTTAAAATAGAAAAAAAAAATAAAAGCAGAACTCACAATGAAGATCGTAGACCGAGGACAAAAGTAACACTTTTGCTATCAGCTCTTATAAGATTTGTAATATAAAATGTATCGAAAAGTTATTTACAATAATAGATAACGGATTGTGTTCCTAGTATTGAACCTTAATATTAAACGACAAGGAGTGACAGGAAAAAAGGTGTACTGCACTTTTAATGCAATGGGACAATTGTTACAACTGTCGCCGTACCCGGGTACAAGTGTAACAGTGACTGAGGACAGTTGAAACATAGATAAGAAAGGAGACAAATTGTGTTTTCCTCAACCACTTTACTACTTTTATTATTTATTAACAACAATTAAAATATAAATACATAAATGATTTAATTCAGTATAAGCAACTAACAAAAAATTCCGACTCATAATTTTGACGGATATATAAATTATTTTTTTCGGTACACTCTTCATGCGACCAGGTTTTGCATTAAATGCACGGCCCCCACTTTTCTCCTCCTTTGTTTCGGGACCTCTCGACACACCAAACAAAAAGCCTGATAGGTATTGAAAATATTTACGTGTTGTAGTAACACTTTACAATTTTTTCATCAATACCAAAATTATTTGAAAGCATTGTCAAAGAAAAATTATATTTCCATGTAAAAGAAACTATTTCTAATAACCAGCATTGCTTTATGCAGGGCAGGTCATGTACAACTAATTTATCATTATTTTCGAATTATATTTATGAAAATATAGAAAATCATTTACACCGATTTTTCGAAAGCCTTCGATAAAGTACACCACACTTTGCTATTAAACAAGCTAAAGTCTTTGGGTTGCCATTCTTCAATGTATAAGTTATATACCCTCGAAGAACTCCCTAAATATGACGACAGATGTAAAATAATAGGTTTGCAAATCTTAAGTTTCAGGCGTAAGGCAGGGTCAGCCATGTTCATTCGCGACATTATTAATTACCGTGTAAATTCACCAGAATTACTTTTTCTCATGAATATATATGCTCCATAAAGATATCTTCGGATGAGAAATTTACTCAACAATAAGAGGCATAGAATTAACTATGGTTGTAATGAACCTATTTCAAGGTGTATAAGAACTTTTAATTAACTTTGCAACGAAATTGATTTTATCTTGTCTCGATTGGAGTTTAAAAAATTTATTAATACACTATTCTCTAATTTATATTGTTTATTTGGTGTAATCTCTGAGGTGCAAAATCGATCCTAAGTCTCGCAGCAAACATATGTTGCATAAAGCGCTACTGAGGGCATACAATAAGAGAAAGTAGAGTTTTGTGTTTGACATGTGAGGGTCAAAACATAATAAGAAATAATAATAAATGTCCTCCCAAGGGTGGCCGTGGCGTAGTGGGTTAGTGCGTCGACTCCTACGCAGAGGGTGCCAGGTTCGATACCCGAATTTACCACTTTTCACTTTTCGCATTTCACGGCTCCACCTCTTTCGAGTCACTGACAATGCTCAAAGATTATTTCTGTCCAGAAAAAGCTTCTCAACTTCGCCGTTCGGAGTCGGCATTAAAATGTAGGTCCCTTCCCCTCGTGAAAGAACAATTGCACGCACAACACGAGTGGTTGCTGAGAAGCTAGTCCCTGGCCCTCTACGGACTGTAGCGCCACCCATATTGTTATTATTATATAAATGTCCCCAAACTGGTATGTTACAACCGTCCTCGTGTGCCTTTTCTACACAAAATAGGTCTTACTTGGTTTATGAGAAATGGTCGAAGTAACAAAAAGATAGATCGATACTATAAATAAAATTAACTCATCTAAAATAAAGAAAAAAGTAATTCTAATATGCACAGAAGCTGTAGAGAAAATATCACATCAATCATGATATGTCGAAGCGTTTATTGGGCCATTATGAGAGAATTTGCATTCCCAGTTTGGGAAATATAACGAGAGTTTCAATTGTACGCTGTTACCCTACTATACCGAATTTGAAAGCGTAGCAGACTGCCCGTGTACTATTATTTAAGAAAACTTTTGATATAGGCAGAGAAACAAAACTTAATTAGTAATGTCAATTTAATTTTCCCCCAAAAAAAACAGAGCCATGCGTGGATATAAGCATTTGACACAAAAAGCCAATTTAGCACATCATTTTACAATTTTGAAAAATATTAGCCTTAAATATTTTTTTCTCATTTTTTACCAAGGATTTTAGCTTGCATGTGAATTTTTCAACAACTATTGAACATTTTTTGAGTAGGTAAAGAACATATTTCTGGCGTTCAAATTCGGTACTTTATTGTAAGTGTTGCTTTTCTTTTTTCCATTTTAAGTGGTATTTTTATTTTTACATTGCTCCTACCTCCTAATTGGATGGTTGTTTTTTACCCCTCTACAAAAAACCGTTATCAATTCTTGGCGCAAAAGTTATCGTACACGTGTCAAACTTTTTTTTCATACCATACCACATTCAACGCAGGTGTCCGAGTTTCACTTTGATACGCTTTATTTCCTACGCCACCTCTAAGCAGACTCCTGAATCTTGAAATATTCTTCTAAAAAATACTAGCCCCTTTTGCGAGTGTCTTTTGTCGATTGAATCGGTAATCGACAAATCTATCGGTTGACATCTATTTTGGCATTTACCAAATGTCAAATGTCAATCGACTGAGAATTGTATTATTGCGAATTAAAAACGGGCATATGACAAATTTATATACGTCTGACAGTTGAGGATATCAAATCTAAATTTGCTATCGATAGTCACAATAACAAAACCATAAATCGACGATCGAAAATCGGTGTGTATAGATTATCGACACTCGCAATCGCTGCCACTGCTTAGATGTTTGCTTATTTCCCAAAACAATCCACAGATCTCAACCAACCTTGGACAGCTGCACACAAAAACCTCTCTCAAGTCGCGCAAGTTTTGCATTTCCACAGGACATTAAGCGCACCTCATCTGTCATAATTATAAAAGAGTTACCTACCCATCATCCAATTACGACTCTCCACCTCGTAATTGCATCCACACAAATCATCACGACTCTCGCCAGACCATCCTCGTCGATAAATCCCAACCACAAGCCATTGTCTCTCCGAATTCATATGCAAATTAGGCTGAAAAAATAAAAACAAACAACGTACTAGTTCCGCAGACCCTGCCCTCACTATTTGCTCACCAGACAACAATAGGAAGGCAAAATTTGAATAACTTTTTTCCGGTGCCTTCGTCAAAAGAGTTGCGTCACTTTGATAAATGCACATTAAATCCCTGCGACGATTGGGAGGCGGAGTCGGGACTTCCAATTTCAAATTGTAACTTCAACAGTTCCTTCATCCAGCACCCAGTACCACCGAGCGCACCAGGCAACATCCGTCGTCGTAGTCGCTCCAGTCGTCGACAACGACGACGTCCTCCTTCTTCGTCGTGTGCTATGATGAAAACGATTGCGACACATCACCATCACCAGACCGTAAACTAATTTGCCTATGCAAATACTGAGAGAGCGAGCGAGTCGCAGCAAATGTGAACTTCCACCGACAGATGTCGACAGAGGCTACGGGGGACGCCCAAAATTTAAACAGAAATCAGAGAGAAAATACTTAGGAAGCGAGTCCTTAGGGGACTGGTACGACAACTGTTCGTGGACGTACATACGACTGCAACCGCAAACGGTATGTGATGCCACAGCACACACGTACACGCTGAGGCAGAAAACTTGTGCCGAGATATGCAAATTACGGTAAAAGAAACCGTAAAAAGCAATTCTGGGACGAAGAGAGTTCTGCAGAAACCAACAGAATCGGTGCGGCACAAATTAAAGGTTCCTGCGGTAGCGGTCCGGTGCGCTTTGCACAGTTCTTACGGTACTCGTCTTACCATTCATTGTCCAGGGCACTGGGCAATCGGCCCCATGAGAGAAATATTAGCAACAAGATGCTCAAAGACGCCGATATAGAAGAGGATCTCTTTGAAATGTAATGAGAAGCAGCAGCAGCAGCAGAGCGGCGGTGGTGGCGATACAAGAAGGAAAACTCCAGCAATCTCCTGGGATCCGCTCAATGGCGAGCCAATCGCAATAAAATCGAACGAAATAGGACCCAGCTACCGTGCGGCAGTTTGTTTTGGTCGGCAATCACACCCCTGGGGGTACACAGCGCACACATGGAATTCAATTAATAACTTTAAGTAAACACCTAGACCAGCAGGCACCCAGGCACCAGGCACCCAAGCATCCTTATGAAAGGACCCGTCCCGATGTTTACATTTGCCAAACAATCCTTTTTCATACATTATTGCCAAGCCAATACAAAAGGGCGGGGCGTGTTCTCCAGAAATCCAAAGCCGGTCTCTCGCTCTGCTCACAACGAGCACCGAGAGTCTCTTTTTGTTCGGTCTTGAGAAACGGTATGTTTGCCAAGGCATTAGCGACACCTCTCCAGGGGGTCTCCTGCTTTGACAGGGATGTGCCAAAACACACTCGTACACAGCAGACAATGAGGCACGCCACAAGGGAAGCTGCATGGACATGGACATGGCGCGCGGTCAGGTGTGAAAACCGGTGACAATATTCTTCTTCACTCACGATGGACGGTCCTTTTTTTTTTGCCTGGGCTGCTCTCGGACATGTGGGCGTTGTCAATGCGATGTTGCACGCCTTCAAGGAAACGCTTTCATTAATTTTTACTTCATTTTTTGTCGGTTTTTTCGCACTGCCAGGGCAGACCAGACGGAGGACCCTCAGAAAGTCGATTAATATTAACCAAACAACGGGATAATTTATTGGAAATTTGGGACATGGTTCGAACCAGCAGGAAAGGTGGTTTATTGGTTCTCATACCGGCTCGAGAAACTGACACCGAGTCTGTGCGGGTTATCCTGTTCAGTTTGTTTGCTCTTTTTTCTTCTTCCTTAAATTAATGATCGGTCAGTGCTTACTTTGTCATTGTATTGAGGTCCGTTGTTAGTTTGACGCGTGGACAAAATTGTTTGTTGCGGTTGTCATAACTTTTGTCCGCGCTGTTGGCTGTGCGGTGTGGAGGCGAGTAAGTTGTGATTTGTTGTGCGATTTTTCATTTGTTTGAGTCCGTTTGGGTGAATGAATCGGGTGTGCTTGTCCTTTTTGTGGCTTGATTTATTTCTGATTTTCTTGTTAACTGGGGAACAGTGTGTTAAACGAAATAAATGGATGCAGTTGGGAGCTGACAATGCTTCGATGATTGATACGGACTTTGTTTGGTGTTTTGACATTTTCAGGTATTTGTTTTGGCGCGGCCTGTGCTTGAACGAATGACACTGAGTTTGTTCACAAGATATTTACTTGGTCAATAACGGATCGACGTTGACAGAATCTGACGCGATGTTAAGTTTCCTCTGCAAAGGGTTGAAGAAGATCCAATTTAGCTGCAAAATATAAGACTAAACGCTGAAAGGAATTTCGCCGCGAAAAATAGACAAATTCTAACTTTCTTAGCAATTATTCGCGTCAAAGGTGCGAATTTTCTCAGATCCCTTGGACAATGCTGACAGCTTTTGATTGAAAGTAAATTCAGTAGTTGAATACCTTGCGAATAGATGGGTAAGTAAAATAATCGTCTAGAGAGTACTGACAATCTGTGTTATGACGTTGCACAAGCACTATGTCGAGCTACAGGTGACAACTTGCAAATACTTAGATAACTCGAACTTCGATGACTTGAATATTTGATAACTCGAATGAAATTGGTTGGCAAGACTGAAATTTACATGTAATTTGACTTTGATAACTCGATTTCACGGATTATTTTTCGTCATCTCGATAAGTCGAAATCTGAAGAGAAATTACCAAATTCCCCGTATACTACATGTTCGTTTTATAAGGAATCGCTTCCGAGGCAATGTGTTAACAAAATCGTGGTTTTTGGTGAATATTTTAAGCGGGGGAAGAGGATGAAATTTCTTTGATTTTCAGAACTGAATGCTCAAACGAATGAAATGAGCTGGTAATTCAACTGCAGATGGAATGTAAAGCTTCGAAAAAGTACCAGAAATATACAAGGCGCTGGTATGAAAATTTTCTGCAGGTGACGATATTGTTACTTAGAATCTTCCCACTGATAAAGATATTGTCGAGGTATTTAGACGTGAATCAGAATCTTCTCAGCTCCACAATAACGATGACAGCTGCGGTGATCTAATAGAGAAAGGCTTGGCGATAATTGATTCAACCACCTTCAAACGAGTTGGTTGCAAATTCATTACTCATTTTGCGTTTATATTCAAAACTCTTTAAACAACAAACAATTGGTTGTTTGGTTTAAATTCCATTGAAGATTAAAAAAAACAAAACAAAAAATCCCTCTCCAGTCATGTGTAACAGCCTATTTCCTATTTTTCCTCTGCCTGTTATATCGCAGATAAGTAAATATTTATAACAGTTTTGCATTTTACTCGACGTCTTGGTAACTCCATTTTTGTTTGTGGCAAGTTCTGGTTTGAGTTATCGTTCGACTGTATTTGATTTCTAAAGCTAGAGCCAAGTATTGAGTCTGAGCGAATGAGCAATTCTGCGATACAAAGCATTTAAACAAATATACCATCGTATACCTTGATCAAGGAAACGGTGGTGAATTTGGATGTCATTTGCTGATTCAGACTAGGCCCGCACATCCGTTTTTTCTTCGAAGCGGGAGAAAAATCTTGGTCGCAAAAATACATGCGCATGCACTCACTTGCGTTTTTCTGACAGATCATAATTGTGTCGCGAAAAATGAGACATATTGTTTTATTCATGAATGCACACATGCGCGACTAAGTAATCGCAGCGATTAAAAAAGTGTAAAAAGCTCCATTTGATAGACGCTTTTTCTGCCGCAAATCAAAACAAGACATAAAAAAATTATATTGGAATTGTACTGTTTCCGATATTGACATCGCTGAGCAACGTCACATTTATTTTAATAATCGCAAGAGCTCAATAAATTATAATCAGTCACTCAAAATTGTCGCAATTGATAGTTGCATCTTTTAATTGCTCACCGTGTAATCGCCAAGTGTCGCTGCTCAGTAGCTTTTCACTCACTGCGTGTCCTTAGACTAAGACCAAAGCAATTAATTTAAATATTGGCAGAGTTCAATGGATTTGACGTATACGACGGCAATTATGTTCTGAGAAGTGCTACCTTGGCAGAGCTCAAGGATACTAAAAAAGCTCCTGATTACGATTTAATTATAGGATACATTTTTAAAGAGTTACCTAAGAAAGTCGTTATAATAATAAGTCCTACAGACCTATCTCACTACTCCCGATATTGTGTAAAGTATTGGACAAAATTCTGCTTAGACGGTTAAGTCCAATTGTAAAAGAAAAACAGCTAACACCAAATCACCAATTTGGTTTTGGAAGTAAACCCACAATTATTGACCAAGTACATCGTAATAGAAAAGGCATTTGAACAAAAGCTCGTTTGTTCAGCCTTTGAAAGTTTGGCATGAAGGCCTGAAATATAAACTATGCCGATCTCTACCGGGGAAACTGTATAGTATTTTAGCGAACTATCTCTCCGATAGGATCTTCCGTGTGAAGCACAGAAATGGATACTCTGCTTTTAAAAATATAGATGCTGGTGTACCGCAAGGGAGTGTTCCTGGCCCTCTGCTATACCTACTGTATGATAGTGATTTACCAGAAGAAGAACAGAATGTTCTAGGCACATTTGCCGGTGTCATCGCCATTTTGGTAACAGCCAAAACGGTTGAAGAGTCTACAGCAAAAATTACAACGTTCACTAGATCAGACATACGAATTGATGAACTTCTGGCGAATTGTCCCTAATGAAAGCAAATCAGTCCATATTAACATCACTTACAGGCAAGTTAATAACTTGCCAGTCTTCTTAAATCGTGTCCAAATACCTTTTGGCAATGAAGCGAAATACCTCAGGATGACACTTGACGTAAAACTCAAGTGGAAGGAGTACGTTAAAAAGAAACGTGAAGAACTTGACATGAAATATAAAGATCTGTACTGGCTTATTGGTAAACATTCCAAGCTGAGTATTGACAACAAACTGCTCTTTATGCACTGCTGAATCTGAGCCAGGAAAGGAATGGCTCCAAAACTGAAAAATAAAGGGCCTAGCCCTGGCGCTGCATACCTCACTAGGTAAATTTGCGTCGGTTTTCCAAGCGGAAACCTGTAAGATCTAATGGCCACGAAATATGTTGTTAAGAACAGGTGAAAAGGGAGAAGTATTTGTGTCTGTCAAGTTGTACTTACGGCCTTACTCAACCTTATAACCACTTCCAGGATAGTTCAGGAATGCAAGGCCTCTCTGAATTTGATCTGCAATCAAGACTCACTAAGACTTGAATGGGTCCCGGGTCACCACGGGATTGGAAATGATATCCCCGATGGAAAATTGGACAAACAATATTGATGCAGGAGCATAGAGCGTCTGATCCTGGAAGCTTTTATAGGATAGTTGTTATTATTCCCCTTTTAGACTTCATAACTCGGCGCCATCACAGCTTTTAGAGGCTGCAGTAAAGCCCATTTTTCCCAATATACGTCGACTTTTAAAAATGTTGGCACTGATTATTAACCTTTTGATGGTATACATATTCCTGATAAATAAGCAAATGTGCTCTCTATAGCAATATGAATGCGCATGTACAGGCCATTGAATTTGACGAATACAAACCTCTCCATCAACACTCTTGTAGCGCGTGTTAATAAGACGCGTCCTTCGACGTCCCAAGTTACACACCCCAATGAAAGATTCATGATGGAAACATTTTAAGAAAAAAACCAAAACAAAATAAACCACATCGCAACACAGCACGTCAATGCAGAACCGAACAACCAACCTCATCAGCAAAGTTAATTGCCAAGCTTATCGACAAATTAAAAACTCAATTCCACACGATGTTGCTTATGGCATCGCCAAGCCACGTATTCCACGTCCATACCGACCGCAATGCCCTCCCCATTCACCCGCACAGCCGCCAGTTCGGCAGAGGATCAAAGAGATTTTTCCAAAACCATTATCCCCGTGCCAGTGGCATATGGTCTCTGGTCTAGGGAATTTCATTCGTCGATCATCCGCCGCTTATCGGTGGAAAATTATTAATTTCATTAAAATCTCATAAATACCTACGGTACAGCGACCGAGAGGAAGACGGCGAGGATCCGGGAAATAGCTCGCGCCTTTCGTCATTCAACGGCGCGACAGGGATCGATTTGATGAGGAACAGAACCAGATCGCCTCCGTGAAGAGGGTGAGCAACAAACGCACTTGAATCGCGCGCCATTAGCTTTCGAAAGAAATTAATTGTTCCTCCAAAAAACCGAGAGTAGTCCTCTTCAGATACACAGATACGCGCCGGAGATTATGGATTTTTAACGAGTTTTTATGAAGGAATTCGAACGAGCGCACAGGAAACACTCAAGAGCCGGGATGTAGAGTGGCGTCTGTTAGGTGCTTTTGCAGCGCAGATAAGTGAAATGTTGCTGGCTGTGCTCAGCCCGCCTGGTGGCGAGGGTGGAAATTGGAAAGTGGCGAGACCCGCTGAGGAGAGATCCATCAGAGACGCGATAACGAGTCACGGAGGCATCCGGCACGAAAGTGGTGCAAGCCCTTCGATAAGAGGGCTCTTCCGAATCTCAAATCGGTTTTGAAACAAAAACACTGAAACACCCGAAATGCTGGGGAGCAGCACTTCAAAGCCGTAGGACCACGTGCTGGAACCAGATCCAGATACCGGAAAGTGGTCCAGTTGACCATAAATCGAGGCAAAGGGAGCGCACTGGTACCGGTTGTGTCTCCCCGAGAGGCCGACCCCGTTCCATGGCTCGCCAATGAACACCTCGAGGACGCTGCTAATGTGAGTTATTAATAAGTAATGCCCTCCACTCCAGAGCGGATCCCGAAATAGATCCAAAGGAAGAGACAACCCAAGCCACTCGGCCTGGGTATGTGTGTGTACTTTAGGCACTGCGGCGCTGTGCAGTGCAATCGTAATCGCTAATCGCTCGCGCGACCAAGCGGGCAAAGAGTCTTTTTTGCTGCGGAGCGGAGCAGCACGGCGGCGACGTGGCGGGATTTCCACACCGCTCTGGCGATCCTTCGATGCGCGATGGTGCTGTGCAGGCTGCACTGTGGCGAAACTTTTCGCAGGCTATCGCCGCCGTCGATTAACCGCCTGCGATAAGGAACGCATTAAAAATCCATAAATCAATGCGATAAGCATGATTTCCCGAGTGTTTTATTGACTATTGTTCCAGCGGCCCGGCCTGGGATGTCGATGTCGATGCTGATGCTGGTTGCGGTGGATTATGACTGCCGGCAATTATGGTCTGCAGGACTTTGAAGTTGCGATGTTGCACACCGTCCGACACCGTGGCGGTAGATGCAGAGAGAGTCGAAGTGCGATGAAATACATGCCGCTCTGCGCCAAAGGAAGAGGTTGATCCTCTCCCAATTTGAATGAAACTCCAATTTGGACCAGTGAGTGCCTCCAGCTTTGAGTGTTCGTTCGCAGTTCACGTTCTTCTTGCATAGTGTTGCCGATGCTGCTGCTGCTGTTGTTGTTGTTCGTTTGCCTGTGTGCATGTTTGCCTGGACATCCTCTCGGTGGAAGTTGTCCATTTGAAGTGGCAAAGCCAATGAGAGAAAGATCTGAGATAAGCGGAGTTCAACGTGAAAGGTTAGTGCGATGTTACTAAACGATGGCGGTAGTGATGCCCGGATAGGTGAGCATAATTGGAAAAGGGTGGCGTGTGAGAACGAGAGAGAAAGGGTCCAATGGGAATGGGTACGGAGTAGGTTTGACTTGGTTTCCTTAAATCACACAATCAATGCGGAGCTCATAGTGGGGTGCTTGTAGAACAAATGTTAGATTTGAGTTTCTTACATTGCATTGAAAGGGGACTAGGTACACCGATGCATGGGTTCTAAGAAAGGACAACTTGATTGCACCTCTTCTCGGGAATCATTGATGAATGCCCCAAAAATCTGAAGGGTGTCTAAAAATTCACACAAGACGACGACGCAACACTGAAAAAAAACAATTTTACCGCTGGTAGTTAAGAGCGTGGAATCATTGGACCATAATTTTTTGAAAATTAAGCTGATCACTGGTTTTACCGGTTCTGGATGATTTCGTGAAAAAAGACGAAGCCCTGAATAGAACGAGCCTGCAGTCACAGCAAGGGCCATCTGATCGAAGCTAAAAAAAAAGAGATCAACATCATTCATCGGCAGTTACGTGCGTACGCTAATAGTGACATAGGCTCACATGCACACATACAACTGAAAATACCACACGACAATTTTTTTTTTTCAGAAGTTTCAGAAAAGGGGAGGAGCATAATCCATCCAACAACTGCTCTACGAATGCCCAGCCCTAGCAATGAAAAGATGGTATTTTCTAGGAAAACACTTCTTCTCGGAACTAAAGGACTTCAGCGGTGTTGGTTTGAAAAACGTAGATTTGGAGTAGGTCGCACGGTAGCTTAACAATCCTTAACATGGTTACCAACATGGACCCAAAATGTTGGTCTAAGTGAGCCGCGGCCAGTTGGCTGCCATGGCACCCAATAGGTAACCTACCTACATATTTACCAGTCCTGGGACTCGTGAAGAATACAATAGCTGCTTCCCGTCGTTAACGATCTTGGGCAAGCTGCTTCCCATCACCAAGACCACCAAGACCAAACTGTTCAGCGTCCGCCATTATTTGGTCTTTATGACGAAGATTCGGTCTTTTACGAACCAGGATCCTCCCTTTCTCGAACCCGGAGGCTCGGGTTTGAAGGCCTTCTTAGCTGGAGCATTAGTGTCTATGCATCCGATGTGACCGAATCAATTCAGTCAACAATCAGCCAACAAGCAACAATCAGCTCTGCTTTTATGCATATCGCCCTGCTGTAGACTCCGAACAACAAGAATAAGATGTGAATTAAGAACTTTGTAAAGTATGACCTTGCTTTTAGGTAGTTGTATTCACAAAATGAATTACCACCAGTCCCCGATTCTACGTCAAACATCCACTAAGATGCCATTTTTGGAGTTCACGTTTGCCCCGATGTAGAAAATAACTCATCTATAACTGCCGATCGTGATGTTTTATCCCGGGTAGTAAATTAATTGTACTCGACAGCATATACCTTGCACCGATTCATGTCTGAATCTTGGGAGGTTTTTCAGTTCAACAGTGCTGAAGTCCTCCAGATCTGCGAAGAAGTATTTTCCAAGGAACTACCTCCTTTCCTAGGGATGAGTATTCGTAGAGTAGATATTAGATAGATTCTGTTTCATCTTTATTTCTGCAGCTTCTCGAAAGGTTACTATGCGGTAGGAGGCATTGCACGTGTACCTGGCATTACGTTACCTCAAAATAGGTACTTGAGATTTCTAGTCCAAGACCTGGCTTCTGAGTACTGGACCATACGCGAAAAGACCTTCATAAGACTAACTGGGAAGAGATACATTTTAAATTCTGAATACTTAACTCTTGTTTCACAGCGTGGGCCATAGAGACTTTGCTGTTGCTCCAATACCCAGCCCAAGCTATTGAGTTCTCACTCAATCCAGAGCTTCGTTTTTTAGCTTTTTCTAATGATGCTAGGCGGTGTATATACAGATGAGAGAGAGATTCTCCAACCTCAGATCCCTTCCTCTCTCCTTGGATTCCAGTAAGACCCGATATAGGGTCACGGAGTTCAGCAAGGATATTTCACAGATGCTCAGAATATTCGGTGTTATGGCCAACCGACACAGTGAACTGCTGTCTATTTGCAGACGACTCGCTGACTTATTCCAGCTCGACGTCACCTCAGATAGATTCAGGAAGGGTTGAAATCCCAGCAGCGAACAAATTTGACTACTTTACCAAAAGGGGTATTCGTATCAATGCTGGGAAATTGGTACTCATATACTTTAGGGGACCATCCCGAGGTGGATGCTGATCAGCACCCTAGTGTCGGAGCATAGTGCTCCCTAACGGTACAGAAATATCAACGAACGAGAAGGTCAAGTATCTTAGCGTTAACTTCACAGAAAATTTGAAGTTCAACAGCCAATCGAAACAGATTCTTAAGAATGCTAACCTAGGCTTCCACTGCATCTATCACTTGATGCGCAAGCAAAATGGATTACGCCAGAGGAATAAGCTGCTGCTCTACAAACAGCATGTACGACCCATCTTAACGAGCGGCTTCCCAATATGGCATAACATCTCTAAGACCAGCATGAAGAAGCTCGCAATACCAGAATCACCTTCGATATTGACCGTCAATGACACAATAGCAACAAGAAGCTTTACAGCCATGCACGCATCATCCCCCTACAACTGTTCAGAAATCAGCTACTAGACATCAACAACCATCCTAATGAGGAAATCAGAAACTTGGGAAACACAATCCCCGGACAATGCTACCTCAACGCGCTAAATCTGCTAAACGAGCAGAACTTTCCAACGAAGTCGAACAACGAGCTGAATGGATTCTACCAGAGCTACCATCGAAGCTAACCACACCTCCACCCGATCACAAAAGGCACACGGATTTGAACAATGGAAAATAAACAATAAACCGACAATAATACCAAATGTTGAATTATAGAATGTACATCAGTTGGCCCTCTATTGTTGAGCCAACACCCTAACCTTTAGTTTGTAAGACTAGTTGTAGTCTCAATTGTAAAAATAAATTTTCTGTTTAATAAAAATCTTGAAATCGCTTTTAAATCGATGTTATGGCATTTGACTATCAGAAAAAATGTGCATTAATTTATCGGTTAAGTAATGGTCTCTCAATGCGAGTGCTGTTTCATGTATCACAGTCATTTCGACTTGAAAAACCCTGCAGTTGCCTGCTTTTGGTCCAAGGATTTATCAGCGTCTGTACCCGCGATAAGTTACGCTCTGAATAGCTGTTACAGTTACAATGTTATCCCGTCATAAATGTCTAAAGTAGAGTGAAGTAATAAAAAAATAAGAATGCAATCGTCGCGATCCTTTTCAAAAACAAAACCGCTAGGTCACTTCCACAATAAACGTCGAAGTAGGAAACGATCGGCTATGAAAAATATGTACCGTAGTGTGTCTGGCACCATAAAGTAAGGATGTGGGATAAGTCAGTCTGAAGAAAGATCTCAAACCGAAAGAAAGTCTTAAGAAACACCCCAAGCCAGACGATGTGTCAACGCGGGCAAAATAAAGACATAATTACGACGTAATCTAAGTAAACTAGTATTTTATAGTGAATATAGTCTAAGAAACAACCGTGGAGGAGTGAATTAAAGTTTCAACTATCGATTTATAAAATATAATTTTTAACTGCTGTGCGGCGACCTAACAATATCTACAACATCCACCTAAAAACAAGAGGAAACGACCGAGGAGGGGTTTGCGGAACCTCAAGGAAGGCAATCGATTACAGGCCGATAAGTGATCACCTGGTTGAGATCCACATCGAAAGTAGACTCTACAATATCAGCATTTTATGATAGTTAACACCAAAATAAGAGATGCTGACTCTGGAGCATATCTATGGTGAAGGGATTCGAGATACCATCCTCCACAGGACACTACAGGACAACTTGTAACACAGACAACAGGTACTACTTTATTCAATTCTCAGCTTATACTTAGCTTAACTATCATGATATTTACTCCTAGCTTTACCAATGAGCGTACATGCCTTTCGGCTTGCTTTACGGTTTTTCTTATATCATAAGAAACAATATTTTAGAATTTTAGAAAATATTAAGAAATCTTGGCTGAACCTGAATGTAATACTGCTTCCGTGGGTGCCCATGGGGTTGTGGGTATGTGCGTAGACCCATACACAACTTAATCTCGCTACCTGGGTTCGATTCCCGGCAGGTACAACTAAAAAATAATTTTCACGATCCCACTTCTTTCGAGTCACTGACAATGATCAAAGAGTATTCCTGTCTAGATAAAGAGCTTCTGAAACTTGACCGGTTGGAGTCGGCATAAAATTGGGACCGACAGTGAGAGAACAAAATCACGCACAACACGACTGGTTGCTGAGAAGCTAGTTTTTTAATTCATTTTATTTGTTCAAATCTTATATCTAACTTAATCCTAGACAAAATGTTTAATTCTAGCTTAACTCTAACAATTCATTTGAACATATAACTAACTTACTGACCCTACCCGCATAGGGTCACGCTCTAAGTTAATCTAGTCTACCACTCCAATTGCCTTTCGGCCTATACTATCGTACTTTTTTGCTCCGTCCTAGACGTATAAAATTATTAATTTGTTTTGCCAAGAAAGCTTGAAAACTTGGCTCTTCTAAGACTATAATACTTAAATTACCTAACTTACCCTAAAATCTAATTAAACTTAAGCTATCTTAACTTTGTCCGCATCTTACGGACGCGCGTGCTTCAGGCCGTGTGTCAATGCATATGCGTAACATATGCAATGCACACGCCCTGATGACCCCTTTTTTCAAAATGTTTTTTTTTTTGGTGTACATATATAGGTTTTTTTTTGTTTTGCTTAACCTACCTTAAACCTATGTAAATACGCCGTTAGTTCACAAAAACAGCTACACTAACCGTCTGAAGACTACTGAAGAGCTGACGGCGTCGGTGGCTGGTTTTGATACAACCACCAAAAGAAACACCTTTCCTTAGCAGATTCCTCTCTATCTCGAGCGGGGATCACTCTACTGAACCGTTGAAGCTCCTCGTGTTCTCGAACGACGTCAGGTTCGTATAAGAGTCGCCGTTCTACTGTTCGGCGTACCACGTGGAAGATTATAGGATATGCTTCCACATCCTATATCAGGCCGGTTTTGTCGAAGTAGAGGAATGCCTCAGGTGGGACGAGGCCATTCCGTCGCACCCTTTCATGATACATATTGTTGGGGAAGTAAGCCCCGAAAATCAGACTGTTGGTAGACGTCATAGCTCGTGCCACATACCTTCTTATCAACTTAATGATAAAATTATCTACTCTATTCACGTTTGCCTCGTTATACAAGACCTCGTTGGAGTAATACTTCTTGTAGTCGGACTCGGGTGTGCGATACAACTTGAGACAGGCCCGGAGGCACTGCCTCTCGAACACCCTCATCTTTTCCATCTGGGAAGGACTCACATTGAACCACAGGGCGCAACCATAAACCAGTATAGGCCGGATGAGGGCCATGTAGCAGATTACCTTCACCCTGGTATCAAGTTGGCTGCTATGAAACAACCTCCTTGTCACAGCAAAGGCTTTTCTGGCTTTGGTCAGAGCAATCTCTATATGTTTGTCGAAATACAGGTACTGTTCCATTCATATGCCGAGATATCGAACTACACTTTTGACAGTTAGTGGTCGTCCCTGGGGGTCAACTATGCCGAACTTACGCCAGTTTAGGCATGTGCCCCGCGAAGCCCTGTATAACGGGGTACGGAACAAAATAGTTTCGCACTTCTTATAGTTAATAAGCAGCTTCCAGTCGTCGCAAAATCGCTGAATTTTATCGAAGTCACGTTGCGACAAGATATTTATGATTTCCACCTTTGGTCCTGATCTGTACACTACAAGTTCATCGGCATACGCAATTAAGTGTGGCATGGAACCTATTAAATCCGCAGTGAATATCGCGAAAAAGATCGGAGAGCCAACAGCTCCTTGTTGCAAACCATTTTTTATGTCAAAAATCGTTGTGGAGTTACGCCGCAACATTTCACGACGAATTTTCTACCCGTTATCATGTCATAGATCATATATAGCAGTGATTTACTTATGCCCAGTCTGACCAGCTTGGGGAAGAGGCCCTCCAACCAAACAGTGTCAAACGCCTTCTCAAGGTCTATCAAACAGGCACCTGTGCACTGATTCTTATTTTTATTCCAATGTATGTCGGATACCAGTTTTGACGCGGCATGTACGGTATCATGCCCCGCCCGGAATCCAAACTGGTTGTCCGGAATTATCTTTCTGTCCTCAACCCACAGTTTCAGGGCTCGAATAACTATCTTTTCAAAAGCCTTGCTGATGCAAGGAAGAAGGCTTATTGATCGGAGATTTGTGGCGATACTACTATTCTTGTCCCATTTAGGGACAAAGCATTCCGCAGTGTCGTAAGTACCATTTCGGCGTGATATCCCGGGCATCAGAAATATTGATCCAGTGGTGCTGCATGCCAGCCCCGGATTTAGGCAATGAGTCATACTATGAGGCGCTCTGCATGATAAAGTAAGGCAGGAAGTTATAAATACTGGGAAAATCTAACTCCACGGGCTCACATTCTTCCGCTATTAAGACTTTTACAGAGATTGTGGAACTAGCCAAGCAACCTGGTCTTAAGGTTAATGTAGAGGAAACAAAAAATGGTCTGTTGTGGAAGAATCGCTGGATCCTATGACGAAATATCGGAGAATAGAGAGGCTGACTCTTGCTGCCGAAAGAATAATTCTGCTTCATGACTCCGTTCGATTCCACCGATTTATAGCAAAAACAAAATATCACTAAATGGATACGCAACCAAAGTCTATGGCAACACAGGCTAAGCTAGGCATAGTCGCGCACAGCTCCGTCTTAAAATCTGGCTCGAAGGACCAAAGCTTCGAAATATATGCTTCTGAAGAACACGTTTGAAAGATACCCAACTATTCCGTCAACGCTATTTCCACCACCCACTTATTCACATTCCCCACTTCGGACTAATAAAGCATCTGTCCCCAAGGACGACACACATTCAACAAGGGCTCTATGGCTGATACTACAATAATAAAGAAGAGTGTCAATTCAAAACTCTTGCTCCCAGAATAGAGGGAATAAATTCACGCTGAACGTTTCCTTAATTGCTGATTTCTCCTCTCATACGCAATCAACACAAACTGCTCGAGAATTTCGCATCACATCATGCACCCCTTTCCGATGCTTAATCCCCTAAGCACGCACTTAGACTCAGAACATCAAGACGAAAACTTCCACCGAAATTGAACCTCACATACGACTACTGTCGACGTTTTCCCAAGGCGCCGCAATTCGTAGTACATCACCACCGCCAATAACACTCCATATGTTACCGCCACCCTCAATATCATCCACAACTATGTACATCCACCAGGACGATGATGACGACGACGTCGACGACGACGACACATTTAATCAGTCATTCAGATTTTCATTATGGGACTCAATTTCAATTTCACCCAACGATTCGTCTCCTCGAAAACAACTTCATTAAAACTGTGTCGCATCCTTCCATCCTTCGCTCCATTTGCCCCCCCGAAGAAGGCACCATCAGCAGCAGGAGCTGAACAGAGCAGAGCAGATTGTGCGCGAACACGATATCCACCGAATCTGTAACCTAATCAAATCAAAATCCCCGAAGCCAACCACCGAAATTTAAGCGAATCACATCAAACACCATATGCCAGCGATTGCTGCTCCCGCTCAACAGCTCAAGGGATCCGCATCCCGGCACAATGGATGTCTGGCCCCCTTCCGCCATCCGTACCGCAGCCATGGCGGTTCGTCATTACGAAACTCTCGCGTTCTCTCGCTTTTCGCTTCTCGCTCTTAAGGGATGACACATCATACCCAGAACTTTTGCGTGGCTTACATCAATTTACAGGCAGCCAGCTTGAGACCAGCGCGCTGCTGCTGGTGTGGCGGGGAATACATGAGTTCTTACTTTGTTTTGTTCCTTTGCCTTTTTGTTTGTGGTGCATGCCTCCATAATTGCATATCATGCAACCTGTTTAATTACAGAGCCTGGCTAACACGCCGGTCATTGTTTAGAGTCGATCGGTGTAGTTTTTTGCGCCACATAACGATGGTGAATCCCTCTTGCGGAGCCGAGGTGAAAATCTATCACTAGACTTTGCGTGAATTTGTGAAGGTTTAGAGCTTCATTGTGGCCTGCACGATGTATCAAACGCAAGCCGGTACCGCCCCGAATAATTACCCTAATAATGGCCCACTCGTCTCTGTGTGTGTGTGTGTGCAGGTGAGTTTGTAACATCAATACCTACCTCCGTTCCATGTCACATCGTAAACACGACAGCCAGCATTCTCATGCAACCCCAACACCCCGTTGGGACCCGAACTCACTGGCCTGGCCATTTCTGGGTTCTCCATTCGAGCGACCTTATCGCGATTCATGCTGCAATGTCGCCTGCTCATGACAGCGCTCCTGATAATGCGGCGGTTATTAGGAAGGCGGTTCTTGGATTTCCCCCCGAATTCTTCGCCGCACTTCAAGTGCATTTGTGTGCGGAACACCGGACGGCGACAAAGGGTTACCACCGACTGCCCATATTGAAAAACATGATGGCATTCGACGATTGTCGATGTTTGTTGTGTTTGCATGTGTGGTGTGTGATGGACTCGGACTCGACCAGTGTACGTGTTTACTTTTGTCGGGTCAGCGAAGCGTGGGCTATTAGCGTGTGCAATCGAGCACAGGCGCCTATTTGGAAACGGAATAATGGCCGATGGTTGTGCGATGAGAATGCACCCTTTCTTGTCGCAGCAGTTGACAGTCGAGTCGGACCTGCTAGTCGAAATTAATTGAGAACGATGAGGCTCGTTGAAGACTGGTTAACTGAATGCGAGGGGTGGTGTTACACATTTTCAATTACTCGCGTAGATACATTGAAGAATGGCTAACGACCGGTGGATAAAGCCAATAATTAGAACAATCTATATCGTTTTTTACTTAGCAAGTGCAATGTTTGTTGGTGACTTTGTTGAGATTGATTTTCTGGCTTGTTATTGATACCTGCCATTTATCGACTCTGTGCATGGAGTTCGGTTAACTTCGACAGCGACGACTGTTTTAGGTGGTTTTTGGAAACACTTGTACGAGTAAACGGTGTCATTTTTGCTCCAGATTTGATAGACTAAGATCTTTTATGATTTGTACATTTTACTTGAGTTTCAATGTGTCTAGTTTTCTAGTTGGTGTTTGTGACAAAGAGGCTTAGCTGTTTTATATTGACGCCATTCATTTCGCTGAGGTCGTTTTAATCATTGGCCTCAAGTTGTGAGTTACTACGGCTACCCTAAGCTAGGCTAGTTTACTTTCAATGGCTGTCAAACACAAACTTAATAATTCAGGCTGCGGGCAATAGTAGTTGACAGCTGACGGAACACAGAAAATTCTTAGAAATCTAGTAGTATAAAGAAAGCTGACATTTTTGACGTCGTTGGTTGTAACCAGTGTTGCCATAGCTTAAATTATTTCTGAGTACCCGGGATTTTTTATGGCTTAATTTTCGAAGTCAAAACGTTTTCTTATCTGCAAAAAATTTTGCAAAAACTGCTAGAGAACTTGTATTTTATTAATATCAATGTTTTCGCTTCTATAAACTCTTTAGATCTCATTCCAAAGAATATTTCAATCAAAAGTTTAAATTTTGATATATCTGATAGATTTAATTTAGTTCTTGTATCTAATATAGTACTTACAACTGTTTTTTGTATCGTTCTCTCAAACCAACTTGACCAATCAGAGGACGGCATTCACGTTATTCGTGAATAACTGTCAAAAATTCATGAATATCTGTCAAAAAGTCACTCAAATTAGTCAATGGAGGGGGGAATCAGCTGTGAAGTCGGCTCTGTTATACTTCACTTCTGTTAAATACTTCAAACTGCTTTCTAAAATATTGCAAAGCATATGCATAGGCTTTTGATTCGAAGTCTAAAGTCATCACATTTATAATTTTAAGATGATATGGAAAGGAAAAGGAAGTAAATCTTAACGCTTCGTTTGTCGTAAGGTTACACCAAGTCGTCCAACCCCTTTTTGGTCTTCTATGCAGTTGAAACAAAATGTAATTTTGGTGCACCCAACTGTTCCAAAATTCTGTTAGCAACAGCTTCATAGGAGAGCCATCTTGTGTTGGCAAGTAATAATATTTTGTGCTTTTTAAAAACACTGTGGTAACACTGGACAGGAGAGTGGGGAACACCTCTGAACATCCCTAATAAAATCGAATGTGCTGCTCAAAGGTCCACTAGATATTTACAAAAATCTGCGTATGTACAATATATTAACAATATACAGTGGGTCGTGATAAACTGTTAAGTCGGAATAACCGCCATTCTCTCCTTATGGTTGTCCAAATTCGTCAGTGTACAACCGATCAATAGACTATGAAGTCGGATAACGCTCTAGTACTTCATTTATAGAAGCAAACTTAGATTTGGTTGCTTGTGACTTATCAAACAACCCTCGTAACCAACGATTTTTTTATTTTATTCATAGAAACAAAGGTCCACACAAACAACTAAACTTCAGACCATTTTGATCCACATTGTGTTTTTCAAAGTGTATCTCCAGAAACTCTATCATAACCGTTGTATATACAGATATAGCATCTAGTGATAGGTATAATCGAATGGTTTTGAGAATCGACACATTACTAATCGAGATATTTTAATAATTGAATGATGACTCGAGATGGTCATATTTGAATGATTATTAGATTGATAATCGATTCCTACAACATATCTACTAAATACTAACACAGGATAACTCGATCAATGTCTCACTTCAGCGCGAGAACAAGTTTCAAATAGTTCCCGTGAAGATATACTAATTCGGAACATAATCCGAATGACTGAAAAACGCCAAGGAAATTCACTCAAGTAATACCCCACGTCTCGGTTGTTGCTAACAGTAGTAGATTCGACTGAATTAGTAGTTAGTAGTCATTGAGATATCAAGGTGTTCTCGAGATGTTGTATTAATCGATTATCAATTGAATTGTCATTTGAATGCGCTCACCATTAATCCATTAATCCAATTTGTAGTTCAAGACTTCATCGAACAGTCATCTGAGGCTTTGTTTGGTTCAAAGCTTCGTTCTTAACAATCTGTATGGTCTAGCAATCGCTGAGGGTCAACTCTGAAAACCTAGTACAAAAATATGCAATATGATAAATCATAGTTAAGATTTATGAACAAACGGATTCTGTTTCCGACATGCTGTCTATTATCGAAACGCATGCTTCACTGAAAATATGGCTGCCATTAGTGGAAGAGTGTCGAAGATGCCAAAAATGTATCGACATCACGGCGAATGCGGAATTTGATCTTGTTTTAAGGCACAATATGGTGTATCTTGATTTGCCATCTATACCCTTATAAACTTCAATTCACTCAAGAACCAAATGACAACGGAATGTGTAGGACGGTGACCGTTGGTTTTCTTTAACAACAGCGTTTGGCTGACTTATTTGTACAAAACATTTTCTTTACCGATTAGGTTAATTCTTCCCTCGGTGGACACGAGCACTAAAGGAATAAAATAATTTAACATAATAAATGTCATACAAACTCAAATAATATAAAGAAGACGTAAATTTGTAACCAGTCTACTGCAAGTTCATTGGTCAATGTCAGAGGCTGGACGTTATCGCCCGATTTGGGTCGAAAAGCCACCGAAAATTACCTTGTCCGAAATATTAAAAATAAAGAAATAATGATATAATTAGTATATTTTTTATGTAATTATATGTTTTTAAATGAAAAGTTTATGTAAAGAATTCGGCAAAAATAATGTTCGCCTGTTTAACAAAAACATGTCTTTTAGAAATTAATTTAAAGTCTGACCTGCCCACTGAATATTTTTTAAATGGCCGCAGTATATTAACTGTGCAAAGGTAGCATAATCATTAGTCTTTTAATTGAAGGCTGGAATGAATGGTTGGACGAAATATTAACTGTTTCATTTAAATTTATAATAGAATTTTATTTTTTAGTCAAAAAGCTAAAATAAATTTAAAAGACGAGAAGACCCTATGAATCTTTATATATAATATATTTTAATTTTGTAGATTAAGTTAATTATAATATTATTTTTATATTTATTATTTTTATATACACCAAGAAATAGTGATATTTAAAGGATGTCAATATGGATTCCAACACCCTCATTTCTTACAATTTCTTGGCTTTGCAGTAAAAAATAATCGCAAATCAATTGAGGATGTTATTGAAATAAAATTGATCACTTTTCTCAACCGACTCAACCAGCAACATAAACTACCCTCTTGAGTGCATGAGATAGTGGCCAACGATCGGGTGAATCAGAAAGCACGTGCATTGGCAATCATCTTTGAATGCGAAGGAATACGGTCATTAGGTATTCGATTCTAATAATAGGATACGTCTGAAATGGACAGACTTATACAGACTTTCTTCTAAAAAAAACTGCGCTATGTTAGACTGTCGCTCGGAAAAAAGTTGTCTTGCAAATCCATCCACACTCCAAATTGTTCATCATATAGAACCGTTCATGTTTCCGAGATCCTACTGTATGCTATTTTCGGGAATGGCCACAAGCCATCGAAAGCTTGACAACAACAGATATATTGTTGAGGTTTTCAAGAACCTCGGAAGCCAAGTAAACAATACGAATACCACCACTGCCGTTATAAAACCCAGAAGTACGTATGCCAATCGCTGTTTCATTGGTCTTAAGGAGTAGAGCCCTCTATCAGTCGAGCAAACTGCCATCATATAACACCTTAATCATCGTCGTACTGCTCTCTGGCGCTAAGACATGGATAGTATCAACAGCAGATGAGGAAGTTTTTATTATTTACGAGAGAAAAGTTTTGCGAGTGACCATTGGAGCAGCAAATGATGGCTGTACATCGATATGAGTCTGCAGTGCATGCAAAACTCCGCTCCAGCGCTACACGTTTTCGACTCCCCACCAGCGGCCGCCCAAAATAGAGGACAGTTAGCTTGGACACCACAATTCTATTTCAGCATCGAACTTATCCTCGACAATGAAGGCTTCTCAAACTGCCAGTTCGAGCAGATAGACTTGTTCAAAAATTTTAGACACAGTGTCCTCTGAAAGCAGAAACCATAATTACTTATACCCCTAATATGTGTACCAGCGACCTCAACCAAAAAACAAACGTTAATGTTTCCCAAAAAACCGCAAACCGTCAAAAAGATGGCTCTTCTGGCACAATAACTCTAATATTCCTGTCCCTGATCCTTTGAAAGTTCTAAATTCTATTTCCAAATGACGCGTAGCATTCTATGGCCATGCCATCCGCTCCACACCAAGCCGTGTGACTTTTTTTCGTATTCAGTGGAAAACAATTTATCGGACTGTTGCAAGGATAAAATTCCATTTGCAACGTCAATTGAACCGTGACAATTTAAAATTCTAACGGGGAGATAAAAAATTTACAAAAACAAAACCAACGCAGAGCACAGTAGCGACGTGCGGCATGGGGTCCCCGAGTAATGCCAGCAAATTGGTATGCCGGTTCTGCCAAAAAGGATTTGATTTTGATTCTGCAATATTGCCGAGGCAGTTTTGTGAGAATTGCCTACGCAGGATTTAAATGGGAATGACGAATGGTGCAGGGTGGTGATGCGATGCAAGGGCACTTGATCGAGATGTGGCGCGTTGGAAGTGTACCCTATGAAGCAGGACGGGCGGACACATTTCCACAAAGCGATGGCCACATGAAGTCCTTGAATTCTTTAATCAACATCAGCTGGCTGTCGCACAGAAGTTTGAGAGGTCGGATTCAGCTCAGTGCGCTGTGTTCAATCGCATCGCCATCCATCCCACACACCCTATCTCAAGTTCGTGATAGAATGACGCTAGATAATTGCTTTGGACAAAATACTCCAGTATAGGCTCGGCTGCTGTCCTGGTGCCGGAAGAGCCACTAAATCTGCTGCCAAATCGCTGCAATCCCCATCCATCGCGTCCATCTATTCACGTCCAATCCGTTTCATGCATCCGTCTGCCACTTTGCTTATGTGTTGTGACAATTCCTCAAATTGACTTTTTTTGTTTTTGCTCAGCTGAGTCGAGTCCTTTGCAGCAGCAGCTATCCTCCTCACAACTTTAATGCGTTCTGTGTATCTTTTTCTGATGGTTTTTTTTTTGTTATTTACATCAAAGGACATTCATGCCTGCTGTTTGTTTGGACAATGCACGCAATGAACAATGAATCCTTTTTGGTGCTTGGTCCTTGTGACTGCGTGTACACATCCTTGTAGTCGCCCTATCGCCTCGCTGTCTCTCTCTCTCTCTCTCCCTCACTCTCTCCCTGGTCTATGGCAAACAACTTTACGGCAATGATCCCGTTAAAAGGATTTGGTGCGTGTCACACTATGTCACATTGTTGTCCTTGTTTATTCGTCCTTTGTTTGTAATAACTTTCTGTCATTCCATCCAATCGGCTCATGCTGCCTCATATCTTGACTATCGGCAGCGCTGCTGGTGGGTGGTGTGCTGCTGCCATCCTTTTCGTGACCTTGTTGGGCCATGTTGTGGGGTGGCCGTGTGTGTATACATGTGTGCGAGAGGATATCTCTATGCGAGAGGGCGGCAGCGATATATAATTCCAATCGTTACGGCAAATATTGTTAAATGCGACTGTAAAGTTGTAAATCATAAAAAAATGTTCTTTTGACTTTTTATTGCGTTTTAAAATTGTACAATCGTTTGCTGTTGTTTCGTAGTCGCTGTTTTTTGGTGGGTGGAAGGGTGGTAGGGTGCGATCCACACAAACGATAAGACGTGGGACATTGTGCGAGAAGATGTCGAAACGGCAGTTAAATTTGAAATGTTTCCGTTTTTAAGTTTCCAAAATGTAAGTGTGTATGTAATGCGCATAGATAAGGCGAAATGAGTTGTAGATACGGATATGTTTGGAAAATGACAAATTTAACGACGGACAAGCAGGGGATGAATAGCGGTGCGGATGGTTGATATCTCTTAGAATTTGGATTTGTTTCTTCTTATTTTTTTTATTTTTTGTTCGTTTTGTGAGGCCTTTGTTTTAATGTGTTTTCGCGAGTTGAGTGCTGGGGTTGACAAGGGCATTGCCTGAAGTTATCCGCGGTTTTATGGTTCAAAGTAAGCTGGAGCCAATTTGGTGACATAAAAATATTATTCCTATGTAAACGAATTTTGAAGACGTTGTACTCAGACTCTTCGAATTTTGAGGGGATCACCAAAGCGGTTCTGATGAGTGTCATATGTAGAAAACTACATACACACGTCAAGATACATGTTTTTCAAAATACGTACACATATTTCCATAATGACCTTTTGCGAGAAATAAAGTAAATGTAATTGATTGTTACAATCTTCAAATTCATGATTTGGTCATTTCAAGCAATGTGTGTTTGTCGAATATTCAAAAAAGGATACATTTAACACAGGTTACTTCTTGACTGAAAAAATTTCAGAACCAAATGTCTGGTCGGCTGTGCACATAATAACAATAAAAGAAGCTCCCCTCTACCCCTTCTTCTTCTTCTGTATTTGGCGCTACAGTCCCGGGTGGACCTGGGCCTCAACCAACAAGCCTCTCGAGCTAGCATGGTCTCCACCTGGGTGCGCCACCTTAAACGCGGGCGTCCTCTGTTGCTCTGTCCCACGGGTTCGGAGTCCAAGATTCTCCGGGCCGGAGCTGTGTTGTCCATACGCTCTACATGGCCTAGCCATCTTAGGAGTTGGATCCGAAGACGCCTGACTAGACTCATGTCGCTGTACAGCCCGTACAGTTCGTGGTTGAATCTTCTCCTCCAGAAACCGTCAACGCAAACAGGACCAAAGATCGCACGCAGAGCTTTTCTCTCAAAGATTCCAAGGACTTCCTCATCCGCTTTTAAGATTGTCCATGCACCCGCGCCATACAGCAGAACTGGGATGATCAAGATCATGTATAAAGTCAGCTTGGTCCTTTGAGAGATAGTGTTGGCGTGTGAGTCTTGCATGTTAAAGAAATCACATGACAGCGCGTCGCCTTGTCTAAATCCTTTTCTGACATTGAAGGTCTCGGTGAGTTTGTTACCGACCTTGATGGAGCAGCGAGACATCGTCATCCTGCACAACCTGACGAGTTTGGAAGGAATGTCAACACTAGACATGGCGTTGTATAGCTCATCCCTATGCGCGCTGTCATATGGCGGTCTTGAAACCGAAAAAGGTGGTCGGGGTCGATTTGCATTTCTTGGGTCACACACATCAGTGGCAGCATCTTTGATGGCTTCTTGACAACTCCTCCAATATTCTTCGATTGTTTGCGCAGGTGGCGACGAACTTAGAGAGATTCCGGGAGAGATCCTAGCAGTCCATTGCGATTGTAGCTTTCCGACGTCAAACCGTGGTGTCCTTTCTCGACTCCGTTGGTCTCTTGATATCCGAGTTCTTACCTTGGCTACAACATTGAAATGGTCCGAGTCGATGTTGCTGCTCTTAACGTTCGGACATCATGAATGCAGGAGGAGTGCCTGACGTCGATCGCAACATGATCAATCTGTTTGACGGTTGATTGATCAGGGGACCACCAGGTCCCTTTATGGATGTTGAGGTGTGAGCACCGCGTGCTAGCTACATAGAGATTACGTCCCGTGACAAAGTCCACCAGCCTAAGTCCGTTATCGGATGTGGTGTCGTGCAGGCTGTGTTTTCCGATGACTTTGGCAAAGATTCCTTACCCTTTGCATTAAAATCTCCTAGAACGATCTTGGTGTCGAAGCTGGGGCACTGATCCTAAGTCCTTTCTAGGAGATCATAGAAGTCATCCTTGCTGTTGTCATCTTTGTCCTCTGTTGGGGCTTGGGTTTCAAATCAGGCTGATGTTACCGAATTTAGCCTTGATGCGGATGTCCGGGTTTATCCGGAGTCCGTAACCTCGCTGAGGCTGTGAGCGCCGCCGTTGTCCCTAAAACTATAGGGATCTTCCGCCGCCATCTCAATTCCAAGGCTCCGACATGGCCTTGAAAGAACCTTCAAGACCTGTGCTCCGAAAATGTCGAAGTAGCTCTAGAAGGACTGCGCTCGTTTGATGTTTCAGATCATGATCAACAATCATGCTTTAGAGCAAACCACAGTTGCTCCCCAGCTAAGGTAAATCTGCTTGAAGAGATACGCCAATCTTTCGACCAAAACAATGTCTCCCCTCTCTGCTTGCTAGATTTCTCGAAGGTTTTCGATAAAGTAAACCATGATATTTTATGTTGGAAATTAAAGAACAATTTCGGTTTTAGTGAAAGCACGGTTCGCTTGTTGAGAAGTTTTCTTTCCGGTAGGCCACAAAGGGTATATGTGGGAGAACATTGTTCGTCCTTTTTGGATGTTCACTTAGGCGTTCCACAGGGGTCAATACTGGGACCAATACTGTTCTGCATATTTATACACACCTGTGTTCAAACACTCCTCGGTACATCTATATGCTGACGACGCCCAGCTACTAATTTCCAAACCGTTTTCTGATCTACATAAACTTGCTTTTGACAATTATTTTTGCCTCATCAACTCGATCCCAACCTCGCATAATTTCACTGCGCAACCGGTGTTACTTCGGTTCATCGAAACAATTGGGCTCAATAATCCTGAGACGTATGACCAATCATGCTCTACAAAGCTCTTCTTTTGCCATTCTTGCTATAATGATTTCTTCGAGAAGGAAAGGAGAGTCGAGTCTCCGGTATAAAGACCAAGTAATCGCGGACGCAAGACCGCTTGGTCTTGATGTCCTGCAGCAGCGTCTCAAAGACCGTCAGGGATGGAAGGCAGCGATTGCTCAGACTCAGGCACTCAATGGGTCGTAAGATAAAATTTGAAGTTGATACGCAAAGTCTTAATTTTTGCGCGAAACTTCACTTTTAATTCTATGTACTAAAATCGAATATTGAATTCAGTAAACCCTTGTATGTATTCTGATCATCGCATGGTTTTTTCGGAAAGATTTAATGTTGCAATCTTTTCTCCTTTAAGGAGAAATATTTTGAGGTGGTGCAGGTGTCCGATGTGGGGAAGTTTTACTGTACTTATTCTTGGAAACAAATTGCATTGAAGTAAAGTGGACTCCCCCTAAATCGAATTGTCACGGGAGACCATAATTTGTTCGAGTTACAGGAAGTTTGACTTAAGGAGAGTCCACTGTATTTCTGCTCACATTTTTCGTACTCCATCCATAAATGTGTGGTCCAAGTTTCTCAGCGGTAATGCTGTCGTACGATAGCCCCCTTTTAATTTAGAAGTGATTTCAACAAGTTTCCGTTAAATCATCAAGCGTGCACTACAACCTCCAAAACGTCAATCAAAAGCAGGCCAAACCTACTCCATCGGAAAAAAAAGAACAATCACCTCTCAGTGAAATTAAATCTATTAATGCTCAAAGGTCCTCTTCCACATCGAAAACTACGTTACGTTCGTCCTTGATCTAATCAACTTTCACCTCAACAAGGACACCCATTCACGGACAGAATTCTTAAAGAAATAAAAAAAAACACACATCTTTCTGGGTGACATAACACCAACTCGTCCCTGAAGACCAACTTTCAAAAAAATTCGAAAAAAAAATACAAACACTCATAATCATTTCAAATGTCATCCTCACAAATGTCGTGCACCCCGAGGCAAACAACAAACAGGCAATGAAAAAAACAAAACGAAAAATAAAAGAAATTATGATTGACCCCTCTCATCCGTGTCGGCATTTTCCGCCAAACGGCAGTAAAAACAAAGAGAACGGAAGACGACTGCCACAATGAGGGATAAGACAGAAATAACAAAAACCAAAATTGCATGACTTTTGACGACTTCCAAAACTGTCTCAACGGACTCAAATGACATGTGTGTCCTGTGCCGCAATACCATCCGTCGATCGGTTGATCAGCTCAAGCCGACCCCAGATGACTCTATTGGTGGTCTGCTTGCAGTTTCATTCAGAAGGGAACCACACCGCAACCGAATGAAAGAAAAAAAAAAAAAAACAACAGAGAATTCAATCAGGACCCTATTGATATCCTCAGCCGAGGAGGAATGCCCTCCCTAATTCCAATTAAGTCCTTCCTTGCATGTGGAATGTGTGGTGTGTGTGTCTTCCTTGGGGAAGCAAGAAAAATATCAAAACCACATCCACATTGGAGTCCTCTTGTATTGCTACGCGTACTGCAGCAATAAAATGTTATCCTTTCCATCTGTGACCCATCGGTGTCCATTAGAAAAGCCAACATAGCAAAATTCTATGATGTTCATGTGTGATGTGTGAGTGGGGGTAGAATGGGGGATGGCTCTCCCGCTTGGGAGAGAACAAACAAAAACAAACGTCAGCTTGGCAAATATCCCTATTAAGGATTGTAAATCCTTGATGATATAAATGTGAACTGCTCGCTCTATGAGAAAACAACGTTCGTGTTGGCCATTAGATTCGATATGAGAATGCGACATGTGACGACGGTGGACTGTGTGTCTGCTCTAACCCTGCACACAACCCAACCAACCACCGACGTCGACTGGTTGTATGACAACAACAGGAGCAACAACAACAGCAACGACAAATCCTTTCCACGTTCTGCATTAAGTGCTACTCTAGAACACATGCTGCGCTGCGTTTTGCATAATAAAATTGATATACCGACATCGCACTATTTCTGCAGACCGGTGTATAGTTTTTTTTTCGCATTCACTCGGTATTTTTTTCTTTTTCTGAAAACCACCATCCTCCCCAACCCAACACGATAAAGGATAATGGAAGGATTCAAAGGCAAGACTGAAGTCAATATTGCACGGTTAAAGATACCACAATCTTGACGCTCTTCGACAGCAGCAGGAACCACTTATGAGCGGCAAGCGACACGCAGAAAGCAATCAAAGGACCGCAGTGGCTAATTCCGACTTTGAAACGGGATATCCAGAGCGGCACGACAGTGCCGGGAGTCAGAGAACAGAATAACAATGTTGTTATTGCCTCCAGAACAGTGTACGGCTCAAGTGTGTTCCATTGTGCGCAGTGTCATCCGCCGGGGGGTGCAATTTGGTAACTCGGTGTTTGCAATCCAATATTTTACTCTGTTTTGATGGCGGTTTTCGCCTTTGAACGGTGAAGTGGGCGTTGGACTCGCATGGGTGGTCCACCAACCGTCGACCATGTGTAGGACCAAAAATCTGAGTCAAAATGATGTCAACACTCGTTCGAGAAAATTCCACAAACTCTCACAATGAATGCCGAAGCAAGGACAAGAATTTCGATTTTCCAATTTTTTTCCCACCGGCAGCGTGAGCATTTCATTCTTAATCACTTCCTTTGTCTTTAAATGTCACGGTTCTTACTTGCTTTTCAAAAAATTTCAGTCAGCCTTAATCACCTCACGTCACCTTGAGTTGACATTTTGTGTAAGCGTGTCACCTCTCAATGGGTGGCGCATGCGTGCGCATCACCTTGAGAGAATTCGATCGTTGCCGATCCGTATGAATTGATTGACATTAGTTCATCAGGGTGAGGCGAATAGGTGACGATTGGTGCCCTTTAATGGCTGACGTGTCGTGTCCTTGAAGTCATTCGGAGTGAAAGGAAAATGCCCTCTTGTTGATTTTTCTCTATGGAATGGCATTGAATTGGAGAATAAAGAATTCAATTGATTCGAGGAGCTTGGCGAATTTTATTAATTTTCATGATCCATGACTTTTTAACTGTCGAGGTGAATGTTGGCTGTGTTGATGAACGTCGTCACGTCAACATGCAATTATACCTGACATTTTTGGGTAGGCATGAGAAACCTAAATTTAGATGGAACTGAGTGCAAAATGTACATCATTTTTACCAAGTGGAGCGTGAATGCAATCAATTTCAATGATAACGACATTTTGGCTGACAAATTCACTTATTATGGGAAGCTACAGTCTGGAGTGAAACCATGCCTAAGCTAAGAAAGCTCCAGCTAGCACAGCTTGCTAGCAATTCTTAGTTCCTCTCACTAAGTTAGCTGAATTGTTTGTTGCACCTAAGACGTGTAGAAAAAATTAAATTAAAATAATTTTTACTTTTGTACGCTACTGTTAGTACACATAAATGTCACATTCTTATGTTGTGTACGTTCATGTGAATAACATAGTGGATCTGACCAGTTGATTCTACTGATTAATCTCCACTAGCAGTTCTCTCAAATAAAGAATCTGTCACTGATTCTCGAACTGAGACCTATCCCTCTGTTTTTTTTTCCTTATTCGACAGGTGCCTCTTACAGACGTTTGCCGCATTGACTCACTGAGTCGGATACGACGATTCCTAGAGATTATAATATACATAGATTATGGAAATGACTCATAGCGCAGATCGAATTCGGAACTCCCAACATAGGATGCTGTATAATGTCAAATTAACTACAGTTCATGTATGTATAATGTGAATAACTTTTATCTTGTAGCTGTACTCCTAAGTGGTGGCAACCTAAAACCGCGCTAAGTTCGATTCCCGGTCGGTATGACCAAAAATATTTTTTACGGTCTGTGCATTTTATTTTCTTTTCAGCACTTTTTCTAGACAGCTATTAAAAGGTGGTGTGTGTAAGTTACAATTTTTCTTTCCTGATTGTGGGTGAATTTATTCGTTATAATTCTTTTTAAAAATAAATGGCTTTTGTTTGTAAAACTAAAGCGAAATTCATTAAACTAATATGTCACACACTTATCATTAATACCCCATGCGACGCCACTGTGTCCGACATACAGTGCTCCACAATTGTTTGCGTACAACGATCAAATTTGGAAAAAATGGCGTTTATCTACAGAGTATAAGTTAAAAATATTTTTAAAAGGTTTATTACAATAAAACAAGGTGAAAGGCTTCAGTTTTCCACAAGATAAGATTAAGTATTGTTATTCGTTAAAAAAAAATGTAATAACAAAAACCAATAGAAGTATCAAAATGAACTCTACATAAGTTTGCGTACAAGGGAAAATATTTGTTCATTTAACACTGTTGGGTGGATAGTTTCTTCACATAGATTGCTTGTTTATTCGAACATTGACATTGCTGAGGAACGATAGATCGCTTAAGGTATGATGAAAAGAATTAATGAAAACCTTGATAGGCTGACCATCGAAACTCATTCCAAGAGTCTTCAAACGATTGGTGGTCCAAAAACCATTTATAATAACTAATAACGTGAGCACTTAACTTGAATAAGTTCATAACACCTAACGCATCCAGAAAAAATAATTAGAGCATTATTTAAAAAGCGGTTCAAGTCATAGACACCCAGCAAAAAACTGTTCACCAAAATGTTCAATCAACAGAAACAGGTCGCATTCGCAAAGGTGTATGTTAATAAGCCGCTAGTCTTCCGGCGTAATGTTATCTTCTCCAATGAATCAAAATAAGGCGTTTTTAGGTCTGACGACCGTTTGAAGACATGCAGTCGCTAAACCGAGCTCTTGAACCAAACAGTACTGCCGAAACAGTAAAGTACGCTAGTAAAAGTGTTATGGTGTGGGTCTGGATGGCGACATCAAGAGTCGGAAAGTTGGCACTAATCGAAGGAATGATAAACTTCCTCGTGAACATTGATATTCTTAAACGAAATTTAAAAGCAAGTGCTGAAATGTTGCGGATTACCATCGATTATTACATCACAGCTAGATAATTACCACAATAACAAAACACAAAATGCATGTTTGTTTTTGGCTGTCAAAATTATACGAACCCTACAACAGAGCTCAAACCTCATGCCCATTTACCATATATCGGAACCACTGGAGTGAAAGATCGATACCGACGATACCAGTTATAGAGATATCTAAAAAGAAGTTTTATAAGTTGAATGGACTAACATAAACATTTCTTACACCACACCACAAATCCAGACAAAGAGGGTCTTAAGGATAAGAGGATATCCTACTTAATACTAGCCATAAAAGAAATAAGATTTAGGGATTATTTATCGACTTGTAGTAACGTTCCTTGCATTTATTTTCCCCCGTACGCAAACTTTTTTGGAGTTAATTTTGCGACTTCCTTTTGGTTCTTGTTATAGTACTTTTTGAACGAATAACAATATCTATTAATTTTGTGAAAAACTGAGGCCTTGTTTTATTTGACAGAGTTTGGCATCAAGCTCTCTTGTCGAAAATGCGCGCCTACGGTATCGATGAATCTCTTCTTCTATGGATTAGAAATTACCTTTCGAACCGTTCAATTCAAGTTGTGTTGGATGGGTCTGATATCCACCAAATAAATGCTGGTGTTCCCCAAGGCTAAGTTCTGTCTCCGACACTCTTTCTCATTTTTATAAATGATCTCTTGTCTGCTACTTCTAATCCAATTTATTCCTTCGCTGATGACAGTACCCTTAGATTTTCCAAGACTCACGACCCCGCCGTAGAATTGGAACGGCAGCGTATGTTAAGCATGTTGAATTACGATCTTGACAGCATAATTAACTGGGAAAAAAACAATAGAGTGGAATTCAATGCTTCAAAAACTCAATGCTGTCTGCTGGCACCCAAGCGAACTCTTGATAATCAGCCATTATCCATGAATGGCGCTTGTGGCGATGAAACCGGAAAACTTTCCATCCTTGGTATGTGTATCAACACAACACTTAGTTGAAACGATCACATATTTGATGTCGCCAAAAATGCTGCGAAATGTTTAGGTTTCCTTAATCGATGTAAGAATATTTCACCCCTTCTGATTTGGCTTTGATTTATAAGGCGTACAACCGCCCCAAGCTTGAGTATAGCGCTCATATCTGGTCTGGTGCCCCCAAGACCACACTGCACCTACTTGATAGAATCCAAAAGCGAGCGATAAAACTTAAAGGAGACAACAATATCGCAGAGTCATTAGATTCGCTCGAACATCGACGTACCGTCTCTTCTTTGTCCGTGTTTTATCGTTATTTCAACAAACGATGCTCAAGTGAGCTAGCCAATTGCATTCCTCCTCTCCATGAATTCAACCACAATACTCGTCTCGCCAGGAATACCCATCAGTATACCCTTAAGTCTACTTTCGGACGTGCAGTTAAATTCAGAGACTCGTTCTTCAGCCGCACTGCAAGAATATGGAATGCTCTTCCCAACCTAATATTTCCCACAGACTACAACCCGCAGATATTTAAGACCAGTGTGCAAAGGTACCTCCTCTCCCTTTCTCCCTCTATACCTTCGGCCCGTGCTGTGTCTTGACCCCGGACACATAAGGGTATTAGCAATCCCTTGAGCACGGGCAAATTATAAAAAAAAGAATATACCTTTTTAAAAAATATTCTTAGCTTATATTATGTGAATGGCAGCTCTTTTTTTATAAATTGCTTTATTGTATACAAACTGGACCACTGTATGCACATTTTGTTCTCTCAAATGTCACGGCCATACCAACAATTTGTAGACACTGATCTTCAGCACTCGATGATCATTAGTCATGTTGTCACTTAAATAAGCTTAATAAAATGAAGGAAATAAAGAAAGGAGGCTTATAGTATATATATAATATATATAATATTGATGGCACGACAATTGGAGGCGGACCTGGGCCTAACTTCTCAGCAACCACTTGCGTTGTGCGTGCTATTGTTCAATCACGAACTGCGAAGTTGAGAAGCTTTTTCTAGAGAGGAAACACTCTTTGAGCATTGTCAGTGACTCGAAAGAGGTGGAGCCATGAATTACCAAAGCTGGTGAATTCGGGTATCGAACCTGGCACCCTCTGCGTAGTAGTCGACGCACTTACCCACAACGACACGGCAACCACGAGGCTTATAGTACAGCAGGCATTAAATGCTAATGTGGTTGCATAAGGCTGCCAGAGAATGCCTGCAAAATGCTCTGATTTCGTATGACAAACAACTTTCAAATCTGTAGAATTATGGCCATTACACGATTAATATCTCGCGACGGCCAATATCCGGCTCGAGGGACCAATTTTATACCTTGGATCCTTTAAAGACACACAACAAAAGTAAAAAAAAAGTTGGGGCTCATAAATGAAATTTCAATACAAAACCAAAGATTTATTGGTGATGAACGTAATCATTTGTTTTCGTCCTTAGATAAGTGACTTATTTCTAATTTTTGAAATTTCGAGTTAGTGACAATGCTCAAAGTACTCTTTACTGTCTAAAAAATGCTTCTCAAACTGGGACGTTTGGATTCGGCATAAAAATGTTGGTCGCTTCTACTCGTGAGCAATGTGCGAGTAATAGCACAACATCAGTGGTTGCTGTGAAGCTAGGCCCTGGCCCTCTACGGGCTGTAGCACCAGTGGTGATGATACTTGGGAAATGAAAATTGGTGGTAGATGACCAGAAAAGACGGTGGTTGAAAAGTGGTAACAAAGACAAAAAAGGTTTCCATGTTAATTCATTTACATATTTATTTTAGCAAAATAAACAAAAATAACATAAAAACAAAAAAGTAACTAAATTATTATTAATCCATTGGTATATTGTTATCACATGTATAATATATGAACATAAATATATATGTACAGTTACGGACAAAACAATAGGACCACCGAATATCTTAGGTAAATTCCATTCCAAAACGCTGAGATATAAATGCTGCATTTTTTTATGCCATATCTACCTTTGGCCATCAGATCAATTCAAATTGACGTTTGTCTCATCAGAATATTTTGTTTACCTTTTGAAACTCGCTTTGCGAATTTCAGACTGTTTATCCTATGGTTTCTGGTAGGCACCGGCGCTACTGTGGGACATCTTTCGAAGAAATGTCGTTCTTCAGATCTTCTTTATATTGTTAGGGATTTGACTAGTAAGTTTAGTTCAACCATAATCTCTGCAGCTGACTTAAATGGACTTTTCATATACCGACCTGTATGAGTCAGATTTTGATGGCTGTTGCGCATTAAGAATTGCATTAAAAATAAAATATAACATAACGCGCCACAAAGAAAAATTCAAAAACAAAATACCCTTGTCTTATTATTTTGCCGGCACCATTTTTTAGATCGATCTCGTTTACTGAACAATTTTCTCTATCCATTCATACTATGTGGGTCACCGTGGCGTAGTGGGTAAGTCCGTCGACTCCTACGCAGAGGGTGCCAGGTTCTATACCCGAATTTACGACTTTTATAATTTACGGCTCCGCCTCTTTCGAGTCACTGACAATGCTTAAATAGTTTTCCTGTCTAGAAAAAAGCTTCTCAAATTCGCCGTTCGGAGACGGCATTAATCTGTAGGTCCCTTCCACTCGTGAAAGAACAATAGCACGCACAACACGAGGTCCACCCAGTCCGTGGAGGTGGTATCTCCACCCATATTATTATTATTACTATTCATACTTGTATGGTATCCTTTTTGCTGAGAACAAGGTACCGTTACCAACAATAGAAATATAAACAGCAACGCTTATTACTTAGTTTTGCGCTTTTGTAGCTAGTGACTGAATGTTACTTTCTTGAGCTATTTCCTTACCGGTCTCATTCCTTTGTCGGTAACTGTATATCTATGTACATATTTATCAGTTTTACATAGTTATATGAATTTTTTTCTCTGTATGACAAGCTTCTGAGAAAATGAATCTTATATGAATCTCTTGAATAATTCCAAACAAATTCCATTATCATCATCATTTTCCATTGAAAAATCTGGTAAGTCCCATAACTGTTCTGTATTATTCCAGCTAAAAGCTTTTTGGATCTCGGTATCTTAAAATCTTAATTTTAGCCTCTAACATACCAAATCTTTCTTGATTAATATATATAAAACAACTATGCTAGGGATATGATGAGCTATGGGCAAAATGCGGTAGATTTAGAATTAAGGTTGGTTGGTTTTTCAAACATTGCAAAATGTAGTAGAAATACCACTTAAGTGGTAGAAGTATATATATTATTATTATTAGCTGTACTCCTCAATAATACCTGTGCAGAGTGTGAATGATAAGTGCAAATTGGATTGTAGCTAAGTCCAATAATAAATCGTATACTTTATCATTTTTTAACTCTTAAACCTTATTAATTATTCACAAATTTGTTAACTTGCATCTGTCACGCCATTTTAACGCGCGGTGCCGCAGCGTCAACGCATTTGCGTCTTACAGTATTCATAAGTAAATTGAGTGGTTCTGCGGCATCGCGAGCCATTCTTGCGTGTAAAAAGACTCACAGCTTTCGGCGAGAACGCTGCGTCACCCCAGACGCAGTTGCGTTTTTCAGTACATTGATTGTTATTGAGCAGTGCATACCATCGCAGCGTCAGCGGGCGTCAAAATAACGCATGTGTGCACCGGGCCCAAGAATAATTGTTGTGATGATGTATACAGTGAACGCTCCCTAAGTCGAAACTCTCTCTATCTCGAATTCTTTCGCAATATTTTACATACACTTTCCTCAATTTTCCATACAAAAACCTCTCTCTAAGTCAAACTCTCTCTAACTCGAACAAATTATGGTATCCTTAGGGACTTAGGGGGAGTCCACTGTATATTGATAGTGACATGCAGAACAGCAAAAAATATATTTACCAAGAGAGCAAAAATAAATGTAGTTGCTTATTGACCGGGAGTTAAATGCGGCAACATTTCGAACGGATCCAAAAAAAAATGTTTAGGGTGACTATATTTCGTACAATTGTTAAGGAGACTCTGAGTTAAAATTGTACTACTGATCGGGACACAACATACCCACGGTCTAGATTGTGCTTCATATAATATGTATTTACTGCATTGCGATCACCCTCAAGTCATTACAACGTCACGAAGTCACTGAATAATGCATGTTTGATGCGCATGAGATGCATGAGATAAGTCACAGGACACTAGATGCCCATGAGGTACAGGACAGCCAAAGGCTACCTTCTGAGAAGAGCGCGATATCCGAACTTTTTAGTTTCAGACGGAGTGTGAGAGTGATCACCTTGCCCTTAATACAAGACACCTTGCCCTTAATAACTGAAGGCATCGTGCCCAGAACCATCAAGAATTTAAAGTAGGATTAAATGTGGAGCATCGAAGATCATTCCTCATAAATTCACTCCACTCAATAGAGTCATTACTCCATGCGTTGGTTCCATGCATTCGTCCCATTGTTAAGTAATTACGTCCATTGTAAAGCAATTTGTCGAATTAATCATCGCTTCCACGTAATGATCTTGTTTATCAGACCAAATTAATTCTACCTTATCACGTATTCTTTATTGTTACTAAAGCAGCACCAATTTACTTTTCGAATGCATGCATTTTAACACATCTAACTCTTTGGACACACCGCCGAGGATTATGGAATCTAATTGCGTTTCTCAACCATCGCCTGCACGGTAAGACGAGTTGCATTCATTGGCTCATCCGACAGGTGGTTGGAAGTTGATAAATTCTATCTATTCTCGATCGACGAGGAAGAACCATTCCGATGATAATTAATGCCAAACATTGCAAATGAATACAAAAACGAGTGCTGCCCATTTCGTGATGAACAAGCGTAAATTCAAGAGAACCATACAATTTGCATCAAACATATGCATTCCGAGGCGATAAATTCAGCCAACTTAAGTATTCCATCAACAAGAAGGTTTCGTTTTGAACACAAACAGTCGGCATGTTCTACAAACGTCAGAAACTTCATGGCTGCCTGCACATCGTGGAGGAGGTTGGCCAGAAGACAACAGGTGGTCCACACCGAACTGCGTCTAAACATGACATGACAAACAGTGCGAATCTGGTGGAAGATCTCTCGCACGTTTCTGGAGAATTCATAATCATTTGTCATTATTTCTCTCAAAGAAATCAACACCCGAAACCGAGCTTGCCTCAATGTCGGCGACTTTCCGTCTCACACATCCGAATGAAAAGACCCGCATCGTGGGACGAGCACAATGGCTACACTGTGTCTGATCGAATCGAGCACAAAGCCAATCTATTCGATGACTCGCCAGAGTTAGCCCCGAAGAATTTTCTTCAAAATCACGATAAAATCAGTTTCCAAAAGGTCTCAGCACTCATCCGGACGACAACAGCGTACGGGACACTTATGGAACAGCAGGTAATTCACTGGCCTCTCCTCACCTGAGCTCTCCACAATGCCCATGGACAGAACCGATTTAGGAATTGATATATCATAGCAAAAGTGTGATAGTGCCACTCCCTCTTATTCTCATCGTCGTAATCTACGTCATTGGGCCGAGCACAAGCGTGAGAAATCGATAAGTGCATGGAAGGTCCCTACGCGCGCGACTTCGACATCCCCTGCGGGGTGAAGGCTATCGCACACAAAGGACAGAATCGAGTCAAGTGCGATGACCATGATGATGATCACCGTGAATGTGAATGGTTGGGCCTATTAAGCCATCGACGATCGGGGATGACAGTTTGCCTGAATTCGAAACGCGCGTAAGGACATCAGCCGAGACAATGGATGTGTCACATAATCACCGTGAAGGACGCTCACCAACCGAAGTCGACCCTGGGAGAATACGAGACCAGGAACAGGGTTGCTGTGCCGCAGAGTTGTTGTGGGCATTAATCATCGTTGGCACCTTAAAGGATCGTGTCGGCTGGCCGACAATAGAGGAGAACAACGAGCGATAAGGAGAACCATGCCTCCGAGGGCAATCGATGTGAAGACGATGGTAATTTATGTGCATGACATCCATAAAATAGCAGAAAATATTTTGATTTGAAATTAATTGAACAAAGGAATAGGGTTGACAGAACCATTGCCGCTGGTGTGTGTGGTCCCAGCGTCTCTCTGCGGAGTGGGATCATCATTTATCACCAAACGATGTGGGGGCGGCTGCTGGGACCCAACCACATCGCAGTGTTCTTGTTCAAATGAAAAAATAATTGGTATTCAAATGGCGGTTGAAGTGGGTTGGGCGGTGGACGCGCCACCCGCAACCCCCACCCGACTTGCACACATTCGACTCAGCGGAAGCGGCGTCACCCTGAAATCCATTGAATGGAGGAAAATTTGAGAATTTCAATTCGAATTTTTTCCTTCGCTGCCTTCCCTGCTGTCAGCTGTGTTCGGTGCGGTTGTCTCAGATGTTCCCACTAACCCTTGAGTAAATAACACACAGGCGCACAGAAGCCATGCACGACCGACAGACTGTTCGGAACGCGTTCCCTGCAACAAGGGTGCCATGCCGTGGCAAACTAATTTGCATATCCTGCTTCCGTACGCTGCTTGCTGTTGGCCGGGAAAAAGAATAGAAAATGGAAAATTGTTATTTGCGGTTAGTTGCCATTGGATGTGTCCCTGCACATGCATCTTTGATGAGTTATGTTCTGAATGCGAATGCGAATGCGAATGCGGAATTGGAAAGGAGTTAGGTCTCGAAGGAGTCCTTTATTTATGCATGCGGGAACGCGTTTATTTGCGGTTGGCATTTTCTCTGTTTGTGTGCGCGAT